>OY992536.1:261097292-261543496 GCA_963921195.1 Pegoplata infirma | reverse complement strand
TCTAGAAAAATTCTCTGAGATATTTTTTCTCTAATTCTGAGACATTTTTACTATAGAAAAATTCTCAGAATCTGAGACATTTTTTCTATAGAGGAAATTCTCAGAATCTGAGACATTTTTTCTATAGAGGGAATTCTCAGAATCTGAGACATTTTTTCTATAGAAAAATTATCAGAATCTGAGACATTTTTACTATAAAAAAATTCTCAGAATCTGAGACATTTTTTCTATTGAAAAATTCACAAAATATGAGACATTTTTTCTATAGAAAAATTTTCAGAATCTGAGACATTTTCTCTATAGAAAAATTCTGAGAATTTGAGACATGTTTCTATAGAAAATTTTTAGAATCTGAGACACTTTTTCTATAGAAAAATTCTTAGAATCTAAGACATTTTTCTATAGAAAAATTCTCAGAATCTAAGACATTTTTTCTATAGAAAAGTTCTCAGAATCTAAGACATTTTTTCTATAGAAAAATTCTCTGAATCTGAAACATTTTTTCTATAGAAAAATTCTCAGAATCTGAAACATTTTTTCTATAGAAAAATTCTCAGAATCTGAGAAATATTTTCTTAAGAAAAATTCTCAGAATCTGAGACATTTTTTCTATAAAAAAATTCTCAAAATCTGAGACATTTTTTCTATAGAAAAATTCTCAAAATCTGAGGCATTTTTCCCCTAAAAAAATTCTTAGAATCTGAGAAATTTTTTTTATAGAAAAATTATCAGAATCTGAGAAATTATTTTTATAGAAAAATTCTCAGAATTTGAGAAACTTTTTTTAAAGAAAAATTCTCAGAATTTGAGACGTTTTTTCTATAGAAAAATTCTCAGAATCTGAGATATTTTTTCTAAAGAAAAATTCTCAGAATCTGAGACATTTTTTCTACACAAAAATTCCCAGAATCTGAGACATTTTTTCTATGGAAAATTCTCAGAATCTGAGACATTTTTTCTATAGAAAAATTAAGAAAAAAATTTCAAATAATATCCACCCTACTAAAGCTAGACGATTACATTTGTAGGTGTATATTAAGTAAACAATTTTCCATTTTCAATATCAGCAAAAATATAAAATAAAAATAAAATAAAAGTGAAAAAAAGTCAGACAATTTTTACACACACTTTAACAAGAACAGAAGGACAACCAAACCAAACGAGCCGAACCAAACCAAACTAAAATCATTCAACCAAACCAAAAATTTATATGAAAAATAATTTTTTTTACAACAAATCCTTCCCTAAAGACATATGAATGAAATGAAATAAATCAAAAAAATATTGTACTTCATAAGTATGTAGGTGTATGTGCTTACCAACTCACTTATACATTTACACAAAAACAAGGAGTGTAAGAAGGTTTTCATCTAACAACTTTTAATGTGTTTAGTAGTATGTGTTACTTTTATTGAACAAATACAAATATTTATGAAATTTCATCATCTATTTTAAAAATGAAGAAACCAAAAACCATATATGATTTGATGAAAATAATGTGTATTGAAAAGTAATATTACAATTTTTACAGTAAATAACTTTTTTTTATGGTTATGGGAATGTTTATGAATTAACGTGCAACAAAAACAATACAAAGATTTATTTAATAGAAGACAACAACAATAATAAGGAAATTGGTTTATGTGTGTGTTTATGATAAATGAAAAATTATTACTGTCAATATGATATGGATAATTGATCTTTGATTTATACAAGAGGAAAGTAAATATTTTCTTTTACGCCAAAGCAAATAAATTATGTCTATTATACTTAGTTTCTTTCAAAGTGTTTGGGTTTTCCTTACGTATGAGTAATATTAAAAGGTTTTACTAATAAATATTACTCATACGTACCGTATTATATTTATTTCAAACACTGTGCAATAAATTTTGGATCATCGCTTTGGACATTAATGGATTCAATACCATATGAAAGTAGACAAAATCACTAAAGGGTTTTTCAAAGTCAGTTCAGATTTCTTCTTTATGACCCATTGAAATTATTAATTTTTATCATTTTTATCAAAGGCATTTGGAAAACTTAAAAAAACTATAATAAAAACCCATCTGAGCTTGAAAATATGATTTAATGTCTTTAATGAAATTGTATTGCGATTATTTTCTTAGAACATACACTCACAAAAAAAAAACCTTGTAAAATAACAAGAAAAACTTGCAACTTTTTTTTGTTTACTACCTCCTTTTTGACAAAAATTCCTAGTAATTTTACAAAATTTTTACCAATAATTTTGTAATTTTACAAGGTTTTTACCAATAAAATTGTAAATTTACAAATTTTTTGACACGATAAAATTTACAAAGAGGTTTCGTAATTTTACTAGATATTTTGCTACCTCCTATTTTACGAGAATTCCTAGTAATTTTACAAGCTTTTTAACAATAATTTTGTAATTTTACAAGTTTTTTACCAATAATATTGAAATTTTACAGTTTTTTGGCGCAATTAAAATTACAAGGAGTTCTAGTAAATTTCCTAGATTTTTTTTTTGGAAAATTATCTTGAAAAATTGTTAAATTACAAAAAAAAATTGTAAAATTACAAAAAAAAAAAAATTTAAATATCGATTTGTTAAAAAAACAAGGAAAACTGTCAAATATTGGTAAAATGGGATTACGAGACTTTTCCTAGTAATTTGACAAAGTTTTTTTTTTTTTGTGTATTAACACTCTAACAACTGCCGTTTTAGGGATTCATTTAAGTCCATTTTTAAAAACTAAACACAGATGTCTAATAAAATGTCCATAATATACAAACGATAACATATTATATACAAATATTTTTCTGATAAAATTTTACTAGGGTCTATCAAAGGTTGAAAGTTTAAACGACATGCGCAAAATGCTTAATAATGGAAAATATAAAAAAAATCAAATTTATATTGTATTAGTTAAAGCAGTGTTAAACAAGTATAAAAGTTAAATTCGACTTGACCGAATCTATGAATACCCTGCAAAATGCCCTTCTGAAGTGGTAAAAAATTTCTAATGTAAAAAAATTAACAATTTTGATTATAAATATAACACCCGGTTTCTGTATGCCGAACGTCAAAAATTTACATGTATACAATAACAAAATACATGCAAGTTTTTGACGTTTGTCGTTCGTTCGTTATACAGAAACTGAGGGTTAATTTTAAGTAAAAACAAGTAAAAAATTAAATTCGGCCTTGCCGAATGTAGTGATACCCTCCACAATTTCAAAAAGATTATTGCAAAAAACTTCACTTAAAAGGAAATTACTTTTGAAAAAAAAAAAAAATTTTTAAAAAAAAATTTCCGCGAAAAAAAAAGTCCACGAATTTTTTTTTTTGTCAAAAAATATGTTCGTACTTGTTTAAATACCATTTAGCGTTCAATTATGTGCACATATGTCAACCAGAATCCGAATTAAACATTTTGTATTTTTAGGTTATGTTGAATATACTGAAATTTTTGAGGTGTGCTTACATTTTCGTTCATAACTTTTGAACCACTGAACCGATATCGCTCAAATGCAATACCAAACTTCTCGGGAGAACTTCCAATAAATAAGTAAAGTTTCAGTCATCTCTGTGCAATATTTTGTCCGCGACAGCATTTTCCACATACAGACAGACGGACAGACGGGCATCGCTAGAATGTCTTAGAATCGATCGGGCATCATGAATATATATACTTTATGGGGTGCCAGACCGATATTTCGATGAGTTACAAACGGAATGACAAACTTATATATACCCTCTATCACTAAGTGGAGGGTATAACAAGCAGAAAAGTTAAATTCGACTTGGCCGAATCTATAAATACCCTCCACAATGCCGATTTTAAGTGACAGTAAATTTTCTAACGTGAAAAAAATAACAGTTTTGAATAGAAATATTTTATTTTGTGTAAAAAATTTTTTTTTTAGTAATTTAAAAAAAAATTTACTAATTTTTTTTTTGAGTGTAAAATTTTTTTCGAGAGTTTTTTTTTTGTTTTGGTATAAAAATAGTTTTGAGTGACAAAAATACGTTGTAAAATATTTTTGTGACTTACCAATGTTATTAAAACAGGTTTAACGGGTTTTCAACACGTGAATTTAAGGTGAAGCTAATCTGAAATTCACGGTTTTGCTAATAACTTTTGAACCACTGAACCGATTTGGCTGAAATTCAATACGAGCTAGGCTGGAGGAACGAAAATTATACATGCCAAGCTTCAGCAGCCAAAGAATTTTCTTTCGAAAGTTATAGTGCTTTTTATCTCATAAATTCACGAAAAACCCTTGCCGAAATTCAGTCTTTTGCTCATAACTTTTGAACTGCTGGACCGATTTCGCTGGATTGCAATACCAACCTGACAAGGTAAATGCCCAACATATGTGCCAAACTTCAGGAGCCGCCGTAAAGTATTTCAAAAGTTAACGTGTTTTCAACAGACAGACAGACGGACGGACGGACGGACATCGCGAGATCGTCTTAAAATCGATCGAGGATCATGAATATATATACTTTATGGGGTCCTAGACCAATATTTTTAAGGTGTTACAAACGGAATGACAAACTAATGACAAACTTATATATACCCTATATCACTAGAGTGGAGGGTATAAAAAATATATTTTTGGTTTGGGATGTGAGGAGGAGCGGTTTAAAATTTTTTTAACAAGCCCTCAAAAGGTCATGTTTTTATCCCCTGGGTCCAAGTGGAGGATTTGAAACTTCTGCAAACATAAAAATGTTTCATTTGTTTAACAAAATACAAAAAAAAAAAACGGCTAAAAAATTGGCGTTTTTTCAGAGTTTGGTTTAGTTTTTCAAGGGGGATCTTGTTCCACCTAGTCCGATTTCGCCTATTTTCGAACGCTACCTGCCTAGGACCATAAGACACATTCGTGCCAAACTTGAGAAGTCTAGATCTTTTGCTTTGGACTGCATCGTGTTAACTACAGACGGACGGACAGACAAACAGACCATGTGACGAACATCGCTAAAGTATCTTAAAATCGATCAAAGATCATTAATATATAGGGCATTCCATGTCAAATCGGACACTTTGAAATTTTTTTTTTTTAGATTTTCCCAATTTGTTTATAGTTTTTAGTACCCTTCGAAAACTCCTTCGTGGTAAATTTTCAGATTTTTTTGATGACCCGTTCAAAAGATATCGAATTTTTAAAAATTGGTAGTTTGTTCCTTTACTCAAACTTCTTTTATTCATAACTTCTTCAATAATTGTCCAAATTTCAATTTTTTTTACAAAATTTTTGTTTTTTAAGTACTTAAAAAAAAAAAATCCCAAAAAATTCTTAAAAGCGTTCTAGTATGCGATTTTTAAGTTTTAAAATTTAAATCTCATTTTTGAAAATGTTTGTACTCTTCGATTTTTTTGAAATTTTTTTGTGTAAAACTTCTATGGATTCTACAAATTTTTTGCCCAGGAGGATCGTGGGATAACGATTATTACTATTTATTTAAATTTTTGGAAAAAATTTTATCGTCATTTTCCAATCTTAAAATCATTTCTACTGCTCCAAGGGTGCGTCATTGAGGGGTCATTTATAAGACCGACCCCTATTATTTCTTACGTCTTAACATTTCTTTGGAACAAACTAATACCCTATCTCAAATTTCTAAGGGGGCTCTTACACAATACGACATTTTTTAAAATTTGCTGCAACCGCTCTAACTGCCCTAATAGTGCCCTTAGAGCAACATAATGTATGACCGACCCACAATATTTTTTTAGTCTAAACATTTGCTCTGAACACACCTACCCTCTATCTTTAACTATTAAGGCGGTCCCCATACAATTTTTTTTATTTTTTGTAAATTGGTTTTATTTAATCTACCGGACCAATGATGCGTCAGAGAGAGGTCATTAGTGAGACTGACACCCCATTTATTTTTACCCTACAACATTTTTTTAAAACATACCTACGCCCTATCACCACTCCCTTAGTAGGCTTCCATTCAAAATTACATTTTTTTTAAATTTGCTACAACTGTTATTTGTATGGGAGCCTACTTAGTGAGTGGAGATAGGGCGTAGGTAGGTTTTAAAAAAATGTTGTAGGATAAAAATAAATGGGGGTCGGTCTCACTAATGACCCCTCTTGGACGCACCATTGGACCGGTAGAAGCTGATTAAATAAAACAAATTTACAAAAAATAAAAATTGTATGGGGACCGCCTTAACAATTAGAGATAGAGGGTAGGTGTGTTCAGAGAAAATGTTTGCACTGAAAAAATATTGTGGGTCGGTCACACATTTTGTTGCTCTAAGGGCACTATTAGGGCAGTTAGAGCGGTTGGAGCAAATTTTAAAAAAATTTCGTTTTGTGTGGGAGCCCCCTTAGAAATTGGAGATAGGGTATTAGTTTGTTCCAAAGAAATGTTAAGACGTAAAAATTACCACATAAGTTTTAGAACTAGGAGAGTAAAAATTTTCGCGGACGTTCAAATCGGAAGAAAAACTTTTTTGCCATCCAAAAAATTGCCAATATTTGTTTTAAATTAAATGGATCTATTAAAGAGCAACGTCTAATCTTTATATTTTAAGAAGTTCTTAGAAAATTTTATGAAATATTCAGCAACTCATTTTAAATCTGAATATTAAATCATTACTTATTCTTGTAAAACACATTACTGTCCTAAAGCTTTGTATTTTACTGGAATATTAATTTATGTTTCAACTTTTATAATATTTTAATACATGTATAATTCCTTAAGGATATGCGATGACCTTTTCTAAAACACCTTTGCATGAACATGAAGTGACATTAAAATATTGAATAATTGTTCAATTTAATTAAATGATTTTCTGGAATTTCGAGTTGGTGTTTACCACACCTACACACATGCATATAAAATATTATGTATTCAAAGAAATACAGTTTTTTAAACAAGATATATAAAATTCGAAACAAATTTATAGAAGTCATAAACATTAAGATCAAAGAAAAAAAATTTCACACAGAAAAATAAAACGTTTTACTAGAAATAAAAATTTAAAATCAAGTTCATTGACGACCTTCGCGTGTAAGGTTAACAGGTTAATTTAAAATAAAACTAAAAAGACGAAAACCGTAATTTTCTTCTACGGCGATGAATAATAGTATTATCGATTTCAGTGTTGACGTGATTAAAGACGTTTTTGTTGAATACATATAATTATACCAAAAGAAAATCAAATCAGAAAAATTCAAAGTTTTTTTGGTATATTGACCTTAACAACAAATATTCATGACATATGTATAATTAAATAAGTTGCACATATAATTAGAAAATCATTAACTTTCAGAACATATTAATAAAACATTTAAAATGCTTTTATTCGTAGTGGTCGAGTCTGTGAATACCCTACAGAATTTTTTAGCACAAAAAAATGTTGTAAGTGATGACAACTTTTTTAAGAAAAACAAGTCTTAACAATGCACTAGTGTTTTCTAAAAATCGGTCTCAAGTCCAAACATGGATCCAAATAATTATCTTTATTTACTGTAAAAACGCATAAACGAAGTTTGAGTTAAATACACTAAAAAATCTTAAGTAATAAATCTTGTAAAATTACAAAAAAAGTTTGTTATTTTTACTAGGAATTCCCGTAAAAAAGGAGGCAGCAAAAATATCGTAAAATAAGTGAAACAACAAGTATGGTAAAATTATGAGAACTCCTTTTAAGTTTCATCACGTCAGAAAGTTGTAAATTAAAATTTTTTTTTTTTGGTTAAATATTTCTAATCAGCCGCTATAATTCAGCAAAATATATAAATTTACAAGAAAAAGTTGTAAATTTACCAAAAAAAAAATTAATTTATATTTTACAGACATTATTTTACAGACATAAGTTTAAAAAATGCCTGCGATTTTTGTACTCTTGCCAAATTAATGTTATTTTCATATGCCATTCCCTGCAAAATGAATTAAAATATCGGTTGAGGTCCCTACACTCAAAATAATTCGACAGTTAAAGTTTTAGTAAGTGATTTTGTACCCAAATCTACTAATAAGTAAGTTACTAATTACCAGCAGTACTGTAGTTTTTTATACCCTCCACTCTAGTGATAGAGGGTATATATAAGTTTGTCATTCCGTTTGTAACACCTAGAAATATTGGTCTAGGACCCCATAAAGAATATATATTCATGATCCTCGATCGATTTTAAGACGATCTAGCGATGTCCGTCCGTCTGTCTGTCTGTCTGTCTGTCTGTCTGTCTGTCTGTTTGTTGAAAACACGCTAACTTTTGAAAGACTTTACGGAGGCTCCTGAAGTTTGGCATATATGTTGGTCATTTACCTGGTCAGGTTGGTATTGCAATCCAGGGAAATCGGTCCAGTAGTTCAAAAGTTATGAGCAAAAGACTGAATTTCGGCAAGGGTTTTTCGTGAATTTATGAGATAAAAAGCACTATAATTTTCGAAAGGCAATTCTGAGGATGCTGAAGCTTGACATATATATTTCTGGTTCCTCCAGCCTAGTTCGTGTCGAATTTCAGCCAAATCGGTCCAGTGGTTGAAAAGATATTAGCAAAACCATGAATTTTAGATTAGTGTCACCTTAAATTCACGTGTTGGAAACCCGTTAAACCTGTTTTAAAAACATTGGTAAGTCACAAAAATAATTTAAAACGTATTTTTGTCACTCAAAAATATTTTTATACCAAAACAAAAAAAAAAAAAAAACACTCGAAAAAAATTTTACACTCAAAAAAAAAATTTGTAAATTATTTTTTTTTTTTTTTCAAAAATTACTAAAAAAAAATTTTTTACGCAAAATAAAATATTTCTAATCAAAACTGTTATTTTTTTCACGTTAGAAAATTTACTATCATTTAAAATGGGCATTGTGGAGGGTATTCATAGATTCGGCCAAGTCGAATTTAACTTTTCTACTTGTTAGTATCTTCAAATTACTAAAATTAGTATTATTTTTTTAGTATTGGTTACCAATTCCTGCACTAGGTCCTTTTGGACTAAAATATTAGTTCGGTAGTTGAATTTTTAGTATTGAAAACCCACGTTTTTTTTTTTTGGTGTTTTAAGTTTATCCATTTCTAAAACACTCTAGCTAAACACATCCGTCCATCTTTTTGTAAAAAGCTAGATAAAGTCCAACCCAAAAGAGCTGTAAAATTGGTAAATGAGTGTAAAAAAGTGTCTTTACATTTTGGAGAGAAAAAAAGATTTTCACCGAAGAATTTAACACTCTCACCTGTTTTTTGTACATTTGTTAAACAAATGGATCAATTTCATGTCAAAAATTTGGACTTGATAAAAAAGTACTTTTAGTGAAAAAATGGAAAACTGATGATAACACTAACCGGGGTGTTTGAAACCGGTATGGGAAATACCAGAAATGTCTATAATTTTTAGAAATTAAATTTTTCTTTTGCATTTTTTCGAGCCCGTGCTCGATCTGTACTTACATAAAAAAATTAAAAAAATAAATTTTTTTTTCATGAAAAACAAAATTATGAAAAAAGTTTTGATGAAAAAAAAAAACATTTTTTCAATTTGAACCCTTATAACAAATATAATTAAAGCCCGTGCTCGATCTGTACTTACAGAAAAAATCAAAAAATATATATTTTTTTTCACGAAAAACAAAAATATGAAAAAAATTTTGATGAAGAAAATAAATTTTTTGATGAAAAAAAAAATTTGGTGAAGAAAAAAATTTTTCAATAAAAAAAAATGTTGAAAAAAAATATTTAATAAAAAAAAAAAATTGTAAAAAAAAAAAATACAAAAATGTGATGAAAAAAATTTTTATTGATGTAAAAAAAATTGATAAAAAAAAATTGATGAAAAAAAGTTATTTAAAAAAAAATTTATGAAAAAAAAACATATGAAAAAAAACATATAAAAAATTGTATGAAAAAAACCAAAATTTGATGAAAAAAAAATTTTGTTGAAAAATAATTATGTTGCGTTATATTCACCAGCTGGTGGAAAGCGGGTTTATTCACCAGCAAAAAAATTGATGAAAAAAAGTTATTTAAAAAAAAATTTATGAAAAAAAAACATATGAAAAAAAACATATAAAAAATTGTATGAAAAAAACCAAAATTTGATGAAAAAAAAATTTTGTTGAAAAATAATTATGTTGCGTTATATTCACCAGCTGGTGGAAAGCGGGTTTATTCACCAGCAGGTGAATTATTATTCAAGATAAAAATCAAAGTTACAAACCTTTTTGGTTTAAAGAACCAAATTATAAATTACACAGCTCAACATGAAAATGCGTATTGGATTCTGGTAAGTAATTTTGGTAGTTTTTGTTGCGCTGATTCCAAATCTGCAACCCAAATATGTCTATCACGTCAGGATTTTGAGTTATTCGCGGTTAAAGTGCCGAAAAATGCCATTTTGGACCCTTTTCGAAAGCTTATAATATAAGATCCTGACATGCGAATGACTTGGTATCAAGCTCATTCAAAAGTATGACATTTTTTTTTAAGACAAGATAAAATGTTCTTGGAATTTAATTTTCTAAAATTGTAAAAAAACCATTAACAAAAAACCTTCCATTTTTTAAATATTTAGTATATTTACACAGTGTTTTTTAACAAATTTCAATACAAATACACACGTAAATATTAGATTTAAAGCACTTGTATCTAATGATTTTTTACCATTATAAAAAATTAAATTCCAAGAAAATTTGATTCTGTCTTAAAGAGAAAATTACGCACTTTCGAATGAGCTTGACATCAAGACATTCGCATGTCAGGATCTTATTTTATAGGCGCTCAAAAATGGCCAAAATGGGCCTTTTTTGACACTTTAAACGCGATTTTCTCAAAATTGTGACGTGATAGAAAAATTTGAGTGACCGTCTTGGAATCGGGAAACCAAAACCTATAAACATTTTTTGGTTTCCTTTTAAACGCAGCGACAAACCTCAGATTTGTCAAGCGGTGTTATTTCTATAAATTTTAACATGCTGAATGCGAATATCAAAAATTTTATGAAATCGGTCTTGATATTTTAGGGATAATATCATTTGAAATTTGTCAAAAAAAATTCTAAAAATTATGGGTTTTCCCACCTTCAAAAAATTAAAAAAAAAACTAAAATTTTTTTTCTATCTCAAGTAGATTGTGATAGATTTTAATATAAACTCAATTTGAGCCATAACGTAGAACGTAAAAAACCGCAATTTTTTTTTGCAAATTTCAAATAACGATATCTCAAAAACTGTTTGACCGATCTTAATTTTTTATTTATTTTCAAATTTGTGTTCAGCGAATAAAAATTTATACACATGATCTGACAAGACATTCAATTTTTTAGTTTTCAAAAATCCAAAACTTTTATCTCCGGAAGCTACGGACTAATTTTGGCTCAAATTATTTTTAAATGAAAGTTTGTCTTTGTTTTACATTAGTACCAAGGAAAAAAAGTTTTTTTTTAATTGTTGAACGTAGGAAAAAAACCGCCATTTTTGAAAAAAAAATCTTAAAAATATGGTTGAGAACGTTAATATTATTTTTTTTAATATGCACTACGGATGCAAAATGATGCTTGCAACAGTTCAAAAATTTTATGAAAAAATCAGGCAAATATTTTTGCACCAAATAACATTAAATGAGGTGATGAGACCGCAAAAAAAAAGATTTTTTTATTACTTTTTTACATGCACTATTGCTCGTAACAGTTCTAAAAATTTATTAAAATTCAGCAAAGCTTTTTGCACTAAATTATGGGGGGTCAGACAGCAAAAAAAAACATTTTTTAACCACTCTAATTTAAATATTTTATTTTTTCGGTTTACAGTGCTACACTGTATTATTTTTCATCAAAAAAAAAAATTCTCAATTTTTTTACCAAATTTATTTTTATTCAACATTTCTTTATTTTCGTTAGAAACTTTTTTAATCAATAAAAATTTTTTTCATAAAAAAAAAAAAAAATTTCATCAAAATTTTTTTCATCAAAAACTTTTTTTTTCATCAAAAATCTTTTTTTCATCAAAAATCTTTTTTTCATCAAAAATCTTTTTTTCATCAAAAATCTTTTTTTCATCAAAAATCTTTTTTTCCTTAAATATATTTTGTTAATATAGTGTGTTATACACGGAACTAGAGATGGGGACATGAGCAGATTAGAGCGTGATTCACGCGTGATCACGCGTGAGTGTGACTGAATTCAATTTTACTCACGTGATTGTGAGTGTGAGTGGAGAAAAAATTGCGTGAGTGAGTGTGCGTGAGTAAGATTTTTGCGTGAGTTTGTGTGATTATTTTCTCTTCATATTTCCTTTCGTACCAAAAAAAGCTTAAAAAAAATTGTGAAATTTGGCTTAACTTAAGATTTCGTCCCGAAAAAAGCAAAGAAAAATGTAAAATTATGCTGAACTTTAAATTTTGCTGAGCATTTTGAATGAATTTTGAAATTTTAGTTTTATAATTTTTTTTTATAAATAAGAGTTTCGTGAGTGTGAGTCAACGTGAGTGAGTGTGATTGAAGCTTGCGTGAGTGCACGTGAGTGTGAGTTGTATTAAATTTACTCACGTGATTGTGAGTGAGTGTAAGAAAAAAATATGCTCGTGAGTGAGTGAGTGTGCGTGATTCAAAAATTCCTGCCGTGAGCGTGAGTGAGTGTGAGTCAAAAATCACTCACGCGCTCATCTCTACACGGAACGATACCCTCAACCTCTTAATAGAGTTTATAAAAAAAAACTAATTTCAAATTAAATATGACATTTTCTTAACTGAATTAAATTTTGATTTATACGTGCGACAATATTTAAACAATATTTTTTATATGAAATAATAAATTTAATATCCCTTCATGTCCATTGAACATTTTTTAGGTTTTAATAGAAAATTATGACACAACAATAAAATCCAAATTATCATACACATATAAACCAATAAAAACCCTTTTAACTTTTCATCTTTCCCATTCCAAAAGATTTCCTTTAAAAAAGAAAATCTATTTTAAGGGGATAATATGACTTTATGCTTTTGGCATTAAAATTGTGGACAAAACAAAAACGAGTAGAAGTATAGTGTGCCGAATTTTCTATACCCTTTTTTGCTGTTAATAAAACAATTTTATGCAAATCCTAAAAGTATGCAACAGTTTTTGTTTGTTCAATAAACATTTTATTCACCTCATCATAGACTTAAACCATAATACGGATGTGTCATTACTAAAACAATCCCTAAAGTTATATATAACCCATGAACTTTACATTATGTGAAAGTCATATGGGAAGACATTTTGCTAAAAATGTGATAAAAAGCCTCCTTATGATAGGCGTGACCGTGATTTTAACAGACAGGCAGGCATTAAATTATTCAATGTTTTCATATGTAGCAAACGCAGTGACAAACACATATTTACTCTTATCTTAACTTGATGGAAGATATATAAAAAAAATTTTATGACCACTGGTTTTAAATTGTGAGACACTTTATGGTCTTTTTATCCAATACATTCATCATACACATGACCACCTTTCATACGAACATTAATACAATCGTATATATATTTTTTTTTCTCAATTCCATTAACAATCATAAATTTATTGTATTCTATTCCTTAAATGAATTTCTATATAAATAAAATTCTGTTTGGTGTTTTCATTTGATTAAACATCAAATATTTTAGTATATCAACGGGGGAAATCAAATGGTCATCAAGAGAGTGCTTTGAAATATAAATCAATTGTTTTTATACTCTCCACTTGGTAATAAAGGATTTATATAAGTTTGTACTTCCTTTTGTAACACCTCAGGCTTCGTCCAAAACCGACTTTAACGTCAAGTTGCGAACACTGCTAAAATCTTTTTTGATCATCGCCTTGAGTCTCAAAGGCTTCAATAGAAAAATTCTCAGATTCTGAGATATTTTTCCTATAGAAAAATTCTCAGATTCTGAGACATTTTTTCTATAGAAAAATTCTCAGATTCTGAGACATTTTTTCTATAGAAAAATTCTCAGATTCTGAGAAATTTTTTCTATAGACAAACTCTTAGATTCTGAGACATATTTTCTATAGAAAAATTCTCAGATTCTGAGATATTTTTCCTACAGAAAAATTTTCTATAGAAAAATTCTCAGATTCTGAGAAATTTTTTCTATAGACAAACTCTTAGATTCTGAGACATATTTTCTATAGAAAAATTCTCAGATTCTGAGACATTTTTCCTACAGAAAAATTCTCAGATTCTGAGACATTTTTCCTACAGAAAAATTCTCAGATTCTGAGACATTTTTTCTATAAAAAAAATCTCAGATTCTGAGTCATTTTTTCTATAGAAAAATTCTCAGATTCTGAGATATTTTTTTCTATAGAAAAATTCTCAGATTCTGAGACATTTTTTCTATAGAAAAATTCTCAGATTCTGAGACATTTTTTCTATAGAAAATTTCTCAGATTTTTTGTATAGAAAATACTCAGATTCTGAGACATTTTTTCTATAGAAAAAGTCTCAGATTCTAAAACATTTTTTCTTTAGACAAAGTCTCAGATTCTGAGACATTTTTTTTATAGAAAAATTTTCAGATTCTGACACATTTTTTTTTATAGAAAAATTCTCAGATTCTGAGACATTTTTCTATAGAAAAAGTCTAAAATTCTGAGAATTTTTTTCTATAAAAAGTCACAGATTCTGAGACATATTTTCTATAGAAAAAGTTTCAGATTCTGAGAAATTTTTTCTATAGAAAAAGTCTCAGATTCTGAGATTTTTTCTATAGAAAATATGTCTCAGAATCTGAGATTTTTCTTTCTATAGAAAAAGTATCAGATTCTGAGACTTTTTCCATAGAGTAATCTGTATGTCCGTGCCTACGAAATACAGGCACGGACACACAGATTACTTTATGGACGGGCAACATGCTGAAAAGCAGGGCAATTAACTCGAAGATAGGAGATGGTGAAGCGAGGAAAGTAGTTACAAGGGGCACACCACAAGGGGGGGTGATCTCTCCTCTTCTGTGGAATCTTGTAATAAATGAAATCCTCGAGTCACTCAACTGAATGTTCATCAAGGTGGTTGCCTATGCTGATAACGTTATGATCCTAATTAGAGGTAAGTTTTTACCAACGATTAGTGAACTCATGGAACCAGCACTTAAGATACTCTTGACTTGGGCAAAGGACAACGGTCTGGGAGTCAATCCCTCCAAAACCGAACTCGTCTTGTTCACGAAAAGGACTAAGATAGACACGTTTGTTCTTCCCAAACTAGATGGAATCACCATAGACTATCTAATGGGGCGAAATACCTGGGTGTAATCCTGGACTCAAAGCTTTCCCGGAAAAGGAATACAGAGGAAAGGATGAAAAAGTCGTTATGTGCTTTTTACACCTGCAGAAGAACTTTCGGAATAAGGTGGGGTCTAAAACCGTATATTATCCACTGGATGTATGGTGCGATAATTAGACCAATACTTACCTATGGAGCCCTTGTGTGGTGGAAAGCAGCGGATAAGAAATCATATCTCTGCAACCTACAGAAGGTACAGCGACTGGCGTGCGTGGGTATCACTGGTGCTATTAGATCAGCACCCGCAGGCCGGTCTGGAAGTGATACTAAACATTCAGCCCGTAGATATCTACATCAAGAGCACAGCAGCATAATCGGCTCTTAGGTTAAGAGAGTCACTAATGCTTAAGCAACGCTCTTGGGGACACTCGACCATATTAAGTACGGTGGGCGAAGAACCGACTATATCTCACCGCAGACGAACTTTAATTGGAACTTCGAAGTCCAATTACCAACTGGGGAAGACTGGGCGGAAAACTCTGTTATAACGGGGAATGCGATCTCAATTTTCACGGACGGATCGAAGATGGAGATGGGTACAGGTTCGGGGGTATACTCTGAATGCCTCGAAATCAGGGCCTCAGTAAGGCTCCCGGACAAGTGTAGTGTTTTCCAGGCCGAGGTTTTTGCAATTGACAAAGCCGCGCAGATGATTATGACAAAGGACCTAAGTCCTTGCCCCATCAACATTTTTGTGGACAGTCTTGCAGCTCTGAAGGCCTAAGGGTCACACACTGTAAAATCGAGAATTGTTAGTAATTGTATACAATCGAATCAGTCAGCTTACAGTCAAGCTAATCTGGGTCCCTAAACTTAGTGGGGTCGATGGTAACGAATTAGCTGATAAATGTGCAAGAAATGGCTCCGAGTCGATGGGGGAACGTATCCAACCTGATATCTCGGTTCCTATAGAGAAGTTGATAAACAAAATTGATAGGATATCAGAGAATATGATGAGGGATAGGTGGATATCGCTGACCACGTGCAGGATATCGCAGACCATGTGGCCACTGCCAAATCCTAAGAGGACAGATAGTCTTCTTTGGCAAACGGACGGTTAGCCTATTAGTAGGAGTACTGACAGGACACTATATAATCGGCCAAATGGCCGTTCGTATGGGAATTTCTGACAGGGACTTTTGTTGTGGAGAGATGAAGGAGGAGGAGTCAGTGAAGCACTTGTTGTGTGAATGTCCGGGTCTGATGAAACGTCGTCTTAAGTATTTGGGCCAACGATTTTTTGATGACCTAGATTGCCTAAACAGTGTCCCATTGACATCTCTAGCAGAATACTTTAGGGAATCGGGGTGGTTTGAGAGGTAGAATTTTGTATATCGGAGGGGAGTAGGGAGACAACTTTAGGGGAATCACAATGGGCCTTATGGCCTCCGAGTGAATTCCCCAAATTGGCGGACGCCCATCCAACCTAACCTAACCTTCTGATACGTTTCTATAGATTCTCAGCTTCTGCGACATTTTTTCTATAGAAGAAGTCTCATATTCTGAGACATTTTTTCTATAGAAAAAGTCTCAGATTCTAAGATACTTTTTCTATAGAAAAAGTCTTATATTCTGAGGCATTTTTTCAACAGAAAAGTTTTCAGATTCTTTAGAAAAAGTCTCAGATTCTGAGACCTTTTTTCTATAGAAAAAGTATCAGATTCTGAGACATTTTTTCTGTAGAAAAAGTCTCAGGTTCTGAGACATTTTTTCTGTAGAAAAAGTCTTAGATTCTGAGACATTTTTTCTGTAGAAAAAGTCTCAGATTCTGAGACATTTTTTCTGTAGAAAAAGTCTCAGATTCTGAGACATTTTTTCTGTAGAAAAAATCTCAGATTCTGAGACATTTTTTCTATAGAAAAAGTCTCAGATTCTGAAACATTTTTTCTATAGAAAAAGTCTCAGATTCTGAGACATTTTTTCTATAGAAAAAGTCTCAGATTCTGAGACATTTTTTCTATAGAAAAATTCTCAGATTCTGAGATGTTTTTTTTATAGAAAAAGTCTCAGATTCTTAGAAATTTTTTCTATTCTTTTCCACATAGCCGAATTTAAGACTCTCTCTTGTTTTTACCTAAATTCCACGACTTTTTCTGGGTAATCAAGAACCTCTATTTTAAGATATCACTTTTGGCGATTATTGGTTAATTGGATTTAATAAATTTCTTCATAATATAATTTTTTTTGTCATTGTTATACAATAAATTTTATCAATGATATTTCCCCTATTTTGTGTAAATACTACACACACACAGTATGGTAAGTAAACAATAAAGCTTTTATAGAAAAAAGCTTTTTTTGTGGAACTTGAGTTAACCCCTGTTTTATTTCTATATTTTTAAATGTTCGAAACGTATAAAGTTCATGCAATGTTTTGTGGCAAAAAGCAATAACAACAGGTTGCTAGATGATGATGATGTTGATGTTGATGTTGATGACGATAATGATAATTTTAAACGCAATTAAAGGATTTAAAGCAATAAAAATTTTCGATTTCTATTTTATTTAATAAATATATGCATATTTCCCAAAAAAGGATTAAAATATGCAGAAAAAAAACGAAGATAAAGTTTTTTCTCTTAAAAGATTTACAAAATGATTACAAACATCTACCAGTAAAGAAATGGATTTATTTAAATTTTATTTTATTTTTTAAACCTTTTATTTGTATTTTTTTTTTTTCTTCTTTTTCTTATTAACAAAATCAGTTTTCCTTTCTTTTTTTTCAGTCTAATACAATTTGATTTTATTTACAATACTACTAGCAACAGAAAAAGGGAATTAAAGCTGTTGCTGACATTTACCATAGAGACTGTATTATAGTCTTGTATTGATCCCATTTTTATATTCTTTTTATGTACATATTTTCCTTTTTTTTCTGTCGACGAAGTACATAGAATAGAATCAATAGGATTTACAGATTTATTTTTTATGATTTGTGGTATGTTAAATTTTTATAAAGATAGTGAATAGTTGTATTGAAAATAGGAAATTACTGAAAAGGAAAGTACCCTAAAAAAGGTTACACAGAATTTGAAACTCTGTCTAAACATTTTATTTTTTTAGAATCTCAGATTTCTTTCATGAGATTTGCCATGTTCTAGAATCTAAGACTTTTTCTGTAGGAAAAATGTTTTAGAGTCTCCGACTTTTTCTCTAGGAAAAATGTCTTCGAATCTGAAACTCTACCAGAATCTGTGAATTTTTCTAAAAAATAAATTTTTAATGAGTCTAAGTTTCATTTTACAGGAAAAACGACTCTGATTTTAAAACCTTTTCTATACGATAAATACATAGATCAGAATCTGATACTATAAAAAACACCAAAAAAGTACTTTTTAATAAAAAGTACCAAAATAGTACTTTTTAATGAAAAGTACCAAAATAGTACTTTTTAATAAAAAGTACCAAAATAGTACTTTTTAATAAAAAGTACCAAAATAGTACTTTTTAATAAAGAGTACAAAATAGTACTTTTTAATAAAAAGTACAAAATAGTACTTTTTAATAAAAAGTACCAAAATAGTACTTTTTAATAAAAAGTACCAAAATAGTACTTTTTAATAAAAAGTACCAAAATAGTACTGTTTAATAAAAAGTACCAAAATAGTACTTTTCAATAAATAGTACCAAAATAGTACTTTTTAATAAAAAGTTTAAAAATAGTACTTTTTAATAAAAAGTTTAAAAATAGTACTTTTTAATAAAAAGTACCAAAATAGTACTTTAAAAAAAAAGTACTAAAATAGTACATTTTGACAAAGTGACAAAAACGTTTTTTTTAATCAAAAAGTAAAACCAAAATAGTTTCTTTTTTTAAAACTTGAGTAAAAGGAAATGTATGAAGTATGGGCAAAATATGAGCAAAAATTGTACCGTACCCTGAAAAGGAAAATTGTTAGGGTGAAAGAGAGTTTAGAAGAATATGAAATATTGAAAAAGTTCTTGTTCAGAATTTCATAGTTGTCCGGGAAAGGGAATGGGCGACAACCAGGATAGTCCGTGGACCATGTCTATTGACAGAATATCAGAATCCATTGTCCTCAGTCTAGTCCTTGAGAACGCTGGACAATAGCATACGTAGTGTTCTCTTTTTATACCCTGGTTTATGATGCTGGTTGACATATGTGAATAGAATTGGATTCCGAATAGAATTTAAACAATTACAAATATTTTTTACACAAACAATTTATTTGCCGTGTTTTTTTCTGCAAATATATATATAAAGTTTTTTCTCAAATTTATTTTTTATTTTATTTTTTTAACAAAATTTTTTTTTTTCAAATAATTTGTTTACATAATCTTTTTTACATTGTGGGGGATATTGTACTTACCTGCATTCGGGAAGGGCGAATTTAAATAATTTGTAGTGAGCATGAAATTTAACAAAAAAAATTTCAGAAAATAGAAATATGGGTTCTAACTTTTGAAGGTAAAATAAATTTTAATGACTGGTTCTAATTTCTCAATACATTAAGTTTGTGAGAATTCTAATTTAAGAGATTCTACTGCAGTACCAATATATATTTTTTTTTAATAAAAGTACCAAAATATTACTTATTAACAAAAAGTACCCAAAAAGTACACTCAAAATATTTTGTAGGCAAAAACAAATGAAAAACACATTTAAAACCAGTGAATAAATTGAAAACCATCCCAGTAATTATTCATTTGTTTTAAAAGGCGTCAACATTTATTTTTTACTGTTGACAAAATTTTCTAAAATAAATAACATTAAACATTACAAAATTACGTCTTTATACCCTCCAACTACAGTATGGGGGACCCCATAAAGTATATATATTATTGATCAATGATCGATTCTAAGACTTTTCTAGAATGTCCGTTTGTCCGTCCGTCTGTATAAGTCACGATGCAGTCCAAAATAAAAGAGATGGACTCGTTAAGTTTGGCAGGAATATGTCTTTTAGTCTTAGGCAGTTTAAGTTCGTAAATGGGCAAAATCGGACCAGGGGGAAAAAGTTCCCCCTTGAAGAACTTAAATAATCTCCGAAAGACGCCATATTTTCACAGTTTTTTTTTGTATTTTTGTTATGCAAATGAAACAATTTGATATCAGAAAAAGTTCAAATGCCCAATGCCCTGCACTTGGAAATAAAAAAAAAAAACGTTTTTTCCACGCCCCCCTTCTGTGGGCGTGGATATTAAGAATGTTTTTAAATAATGATAAAATTGTATTGTAAAGCATAATAAATAAATTTTAAACATTTACCGCGCGGGGTTACTGACCCCCCTAAAAAACTCCCCTGCATTTTTTAATATATGTTAGAGCAATGGTTCTCAAATAGTGGGTCGCGACCCCCTAGGGGGTCGCGGAAGAGTTTCAGGGGGACCGCTAACAATTTTGTTAAAACTTAAATTTTGGTTAATTTAAAACACATTTGTTGTGTTATAAAAATAAAAATAAATTATGTTTTTGAGAAAACTAAAGGCAAATTTTACAAAAACGTATTCTTGTGCATTTTTAAGAGCTTCGTTTGTGATATTTTTGAATGCGCCTGGGATCTGACCAATTATTTTGATTAACTTTTTAATGCTGATTCCAAATCTGGATCCAAATAACAGATCTAGATTCGTAATCGAATAAAATTTCGATCAATACCAAACATTGGTACATAATTTTGAAAAAATAACAATCATTACTCAAAATTTAACTTTAAATGCTTTCTTGGTAAACATTTCTTCATTTCTGATCAGGTTAAACTGGTATTTTTATTTTCCGAAATAAAAAATGGATGACAATAGTAAGTTTCGATATAAAAAGCCATAGTTCGGGACCAGGTTTCCATTAATCTTTCAATGCTGCTTCTAAATTTGGTTTCCAAATTTTTCCATTAATTCAGGTTTAAAAAAAAAAAAAACTGAGGGCAAAGTTCACTTTAATAATTTTTTTTTATGTGGGGGGGGGGGTCACGAAAAATTTTAAATATTGAAAAGGGGTCTCAAAGCAAAAGTTAGTGAGAAACTCTGTGTTAGAGGGTATTATAGATTCAGCACTGCCGAATTTAACATTCTCACTTGTTTTCATTATTTTTACCAACAAATTTGAAAAATATAACCTAACGAAAACATTAAAAACACTGTGCAACACCCAAAATCGGAATGGGATGAAACTAAAAGCAAATGAAAGTTGACATATTCCATACACGCATTTGAAGTTAGTGCACTTTTATTATAACTATAATAATAAATGCTTGAAAATTGTATAAGTGGCGAATGATTAATATTGTAATTGCCTTTAAATAACAATCATACGCAACGGTGTCCAGTTGTTTATATTAATAATTGCCTTTAAATAAGAATCATACGCAACGGTGTACAGTGGTTTATTTTAATAATTTGGGTATTCAGTAAATAGGTACTGGACCGATTGCAGCAAAATTCATACCAGTCATAACTGAAGTGATTTTGAGCTTAAGTTTGGAAACTGGGCCCTACATGTTCAATAAGGGCACAACCAGGGGCCTTTAAAGTAGGACATGTTTAGTATACAAAAACTTTAAATGCTTTAAAATCACCAACTTTAAATGCGTGTAAAATAAAACCTAGCTCTGACCTAAAAAAAGGCCTTAAGGGTTTAGTTATGGAAAACGTCATTTGCTTTTGGTTTCATCTGATTCAAAAAGTTCGATTTTGTATCACTGTGAAATTAATGACAGTTCTGTTATTTTTACCAACAAAATTTCGAAGGTTATTTTTTACAATTTTCTTTTGAAATATTTTTTTAAAAAATTTTTATTAAAATTTTGGGGAGTCGATCCCGCAATCAACTACATTCTGGCCAGACACTCGTGCCAACGTCACTTGATACAAACATGTTTTTATATTTCTACAAATATTTTTTTCTACAAAAAAATAACCTACTTCCAAAATGCATGAACCTGCTGAATTCATGCATGATTCTCTTAGGCGATGTCACACTTTAGAACGCTAGTTGGATACACCGAAAAAGCACTCTTAAGATGCTCTAAATTCACATTTCTTTAGATCGCTGAAAAAAATCGCTATAAAGATGCATTGAATTCTTGTATATTTTTGGAGCTGATTTAAGCAGAATAAAGATGCAGCACACTTGACTACTTCTGAAATACAAATTACATAATCTGAAATACAATTGACTATTTCTGAATGCAATTGGAAAATCTTAAATAAAATTGACTAATTCTGAAAATCACTGCAAGCATTTGGATGAAATATCGCCTAAGACATCCAATTACATTTAAAAAATTTCCAATTATATTTGAAAATTTCAAATTATATTTCAGAAACTTCCATTTATATTTCAGATATTACCATTTATAACCAATCAAATTTTAATTACATTTAAAGAAATTTCAATTATATTGGAAATTTTTGAAATATAATTGGACATTTTTAAATATAATTGGAGATTCTAAAATATGATTGGACATTTTTTGTAATATAATTTGAATTTTCTGAAAGTGTTAAATATATTCAAAAGGAAAGCATGTGTGAAATTTTATCAAAATATTTGAGTTTTATTTAAAAACTCCTAAAAAAAATTTAATATTTTCCCCTTGCTTTCACTGCATCCTCAAGAGCGCTCTTCGGATGCTCTTCCGTATGCTATAAAAAGATGCTGTGTCGTCAAAATCTCGATTTATTTTTGCTGGGTTGTGTAGGTAAAAACTAATGATATCTCATTAAAACCAACAATTTACAAAAAAATTACATACTCAAATCATTAAAAATTTAAATAGTAATCAGTAGTTTTTACTTACATAACAAAAGTAAATGACTGTAAAAATTAAATGTTAATGAAATTCTTCATTTTTTAGTGTGTTATTTTTGAAAAAAAAGGACAGAAGTGGTCATTAATAAAAACTGAACATCAAAAAAATGTTTTTTTCTTTTACAAATGACTAAACGTAAAACATAATTTTTTGAGTGTAATTTTTTTTGATAAAAAGCACCAAAATTAATTATAAAAAAAAAAGTACTAAATAAAGTGATGTTTAATAAAAAATGCCACAGCAACAAGTAGGTACCAGAAAAGTACTTTTTTATTAAAAAGTACTAAAATTGAGGGGTTTGGCGGAAGATGTTGGGGAACACGCTCTTGAGATATTTTTTTACAAATTGATTAATTAAGGGGTTTTACTCTTGCTAGAAAACAAAGAAAAATCTGAGAAATTAAACTTCCTAGACCAAAAAAAAAAACACCTAATCAGAACCGCACATAATAATTTTTGGAGAGTATAAAAATAATTGCCAAAATAATACTTATAAATAAAAAATGTCAAAATATTTTTTTTTATATAAATTTGTTTAAAAAAAAACTGTTTTAATATTTTATACCAAAATATTACATTGTAATAAAAAGTACCAAATAATAACTTTTGCTAAATAGTACTTAAATTGTAATAAATACGTAAATAGTATTTTTTTTTTAAGTGTCAATAAAGTTCTTATAAAAAATATTTTTTTGTTCTAAATAAAAGTATCATAAAAGTAGTTTCTTTTAACTCAATTTTGGATCCTTTTAGCAAAAAGTAGTAAAATAGTACTTTTTTTTTAAAAATTCTGAAGTAGAACTTTTTAATAAAATGTCTAAAAAAATATAAGAATAATTTCAAGATAATTTTTCAATTTAAAAAATGTCTTAAAATCTAAAGAAACATTTTTCAGGTTATTCATCATGTTTACAAAGAAACCCCTTTTACGGTTTTGTCATCTTCTTTCATTTTGAGTTTGGGAAATTTAACTGACGGATTAAAAAAAACGCTTTTTTGACAATATTGACTTTTAGACAGTTTTTAAACATTTCGGAAACCGTAGGTCGTATGAAAAAACTCATAAAGACAATATTATAGATAAAATTATGAAGATTTAATTTTTATTTTTTTTTTCAAAAATTTCAACAAAAAATTTTGAAAACAATATTTGAACGTCCTTTTTTCCTGGGAAGGACACCATGGATTTCCAAAAGCAAAATGTTGTTTTAAAGTTTAGAATGCCCTTTTAACACTGTTAAAAGTTCAGAGATGTGTTTTTTCGTATGGTTGAGCAATAAATTTTCAAAGTTTGTTAGAGGGCCAAATATTTGATTTTTTTTCAAAATTTTGGCAAAAAAGCAAATAGTTGGCTCTAGCCAATTTTTTTGTTCTTTTTTTTACTCGCAAACCGTAAGTTGTACGAAAAAACTTTCTGTGACAATATTGTTGATAAAATTAAGATGATTTTAAACTTAGAAACAAAAAAAAAATTAAAAAAAAAAATTTTAACCAACATTTTTTAAAACAATATTGGAATGTCCTTTTATCCACTCAAGGACACCATGGATTTCCAAAATCAATATTTTTTATTGAAGTTTCAAATGTTCTTTTAATGCTGTTACAATTTCAGGGAGGTGTTTTTTCGCGTTGTCGAGCAATAAATTTTTATAATTTGTGATAAAGCTAAATTTTTGATTTTTTGCCAAAATTTTTAAAAAATCAAATATTTGGCTCTCTAACAAACTTTGAAAATTTATAGCTCAACAATACGAAAAAACACCTCTCTGAAATTTTAACAGCGTTAAATGGGCATTCTAAACTTTAAAACAGAACTTTCTTTTGGAAATCCATGGTGTCCTTCCCAGGGAAAAATGATATTTAAATATTGCTTTCAAAATTTTTTGTTGAAATTTTTGAAAAAAAAATTAAAAAAAAAAAAAAAAATTAAATCTAATAACTTTATCTACAATATTATTTTTATAAGTTTTTTCGTACGACTTACGATTTCCGAATACAAAAATTTTAAAAAACTATCTTAAAGTCAATATTGTCAAAAAAGGGCTTTTTTAAACGCCCATATCTTCAAAAGCATCGATAAAAAATAAAATATTGTTTTTAATCATTTACGAAACCTTATCAAATAGCCAAAAATAAACAAAATCGGTGATCCATCAGTTAAATTTCCCATGGATTTGCTCAAATAGCAAATAATGTCTCTTGTCATCTTATTTATTATTTATTTAAACCTCATAAAAATTATCGTTTATAATAGGGAATACTTCTCTTGTTAAAATAAATAACTATGGTAAAAGAAAGAAAGTATAAAATACCCCAAAACAATAAAATAAAGTTTATAAAAAAAAATATTAAAATTTATAAAAAAATTTACAGAAAAAGTTGAAAAAAAAAAATAATAAGAAGAAAAGTAAAATGAATACATTAAGAATAAAATCAATAATAAAAAATTGCTGTTTCTACAGTTTATTTTTATCCAATCGAAATTGGAATTAAACATAAACGGTGGTTAAGGCATAATTCCGACGCTTATACTTAATGAAAGTAGTAAACAGTGATTTAGTTTGTAATGCCTTAAAACATATCGCTCATTTACTTGTATAGTGTCATAACTCAAAATATGTCGTTTTTGGGTAAACAATACAGAAATATTTGCTATACCCTGCTTTATATTGTGTCAAAAATTCATATTAATATCTTTTAAACTCACCGTTTGAGAAGAGAACACGACATTATAACA
Source organism: Pegoplata infirma (assembly GCA_963921195.1). Classification (NCBI taxonomy): domain Eukaryota; kingdom Metazoa; phylum Arthropoda; class Insecta; order Diptera; family Anthomyiidae; genus Pegoplata; species Pegoplata infirma. The sequence goes on along the minus strand of OY992536.1, from coordinate 261,517,713 downwards.
TTTTGCTTTTCTGCGGTTTCCGTCCGTCCGTTCGTCTTTCTTTTTAATTTTTGAACGAAAAGTTGCTTGGCTTAAAAATTTTTAAAGTACCGATCTTTTTGGTATTGTATTACAGCGAAATCGGTACAATTGCTAAAATGTACACTACTTCTTGGTGTGAAGGATTTTTTATAACATATGTGTAACATAAATGTTAATTTTATTCCAGGAAGTTATAAAAATGTATTGATTGAACGTACATGACAGAGTTTGCTAATTCAGCTTTTGTATTTTTGTTTTCTTTTGTATTGTACTGTATGATGTGAAGGGAAAACAAAAAATGTCCTGTCTGAATGGTACCAACATGATGAAATTTTGTTACCAAATATTAAGTTAAAATAGTATTTATAATTTTAAATATTTAAATATGTTGGTTTTTAGTTATCAGGAAAGAATGGAGGAGAGTTTCCGGGATTTTCTAATTCTGCGTGTTTGCCGTCTGCAAATGTCAAATGCAGTTTTTGCTTCTTCTAAGTAATATAATTTTTTATCATAAAGAATTTCGAAATTATTGATTTCTTTTATTTATTTCTCACTAGGATAAAAAATTAGGAATGTGAATATTTGATGTTTATACACTAACAGTATTACCTACGTTTTTAGGAATTCTGATGATGCGTAACTAGCGAATCCCTAAAATGATCGTCAATTCATTCTTGAAAATTGCCAAATTTCAGGAACTCGAGTATTTATTAAGAGTAAGACATACTCCTACAAAAGAATAGGAACATAAAAATGGCCTCGAACTAGAATAAACTCTTTTTTCAATAAAATTTTATTTTTTTTAATTTTATGTGTATGCAGTTGACTTTCTTTCATTCTGAGGTTAAGCAAATTTTTGGTTCAATTTGACTGGATCAAATCATTAAAAAATACAAATACTTCTGTAACAGAACGTCATTCAAATGAATTATGGTAATTTTTATTAAAGTAAATAAACATTGAAAAGTATGCTTCAATAGATTTTGTAAAAATGAACATTTAGTATTGGAATGCATTGTGGGAGTTTTTTTTTTTTAATATGCAACATTTAGTGTAGGCAGCGATATTTGCTTGACCTTTAAATACTCGTATGTTTTAAAAGGAATTTTATATTTAAAAAAAAAATACCTAAAATGTTATCATAATATTAACGTGTACACCAACATACAATTAAAAATTTACCTTTGGGCATAATCTAAAAACAATTACTACTATTTAAAGAAATAACAAAATAATTTCTAAAAAGGGTATTTAAAGGGTATTAATTTAATACACATTTAATTAAAATTGAAAATTTTACTAATTTAAATTTTTAATTAGTTTAATCTATACCATTTCCAATTGTATTTCAGAAATAATCAATTGAATTTCAGAAATTTTCAATTAAAGGGCAAACTGCAAAAACTAGATAAGCAATTTTTTATTTTTTGGTGTTTTTCGCCTTTTACTGATGTTCCATTGATATATTTTTGGCAGAAGTCTTGCTTAAACCCTTCGTACAAGTATATTGATAATGAAAGTTCGGCAAAAGTTATATTTTCTACTTTATTTCAAAAGTTTTAAGGCAAAAACCACAATAAAATTAAATGTTGCTTATCGAGTTTTTACAATAAGCCCTTCAATTGAATTTTATAAGTTATCAATTGTATTTCAGAACTTATCAAATGTATTTCAGTAGTTATCAATTGTATTTCAGAAGTTATCAATTGTATTTCAGAACTTATCTAATGTATTTCAGAAGTTATCAGCTGTATTTCAGATATTATTAATTTTATTTCAGAAACTACCAATTGTATTTCAGAATTTTATTTTTTTTTACAAATGTTAGTTTCTGAAATACAATTGATAATTTCTGAAATACAATTGATTATTTCTGAAATAGAATGAATAACTTCTGAAATACAATTAAACAGTTCATGCGAATAAGGACGAATAGACCATTTGAATAATTTTACAAATGACGATAAAAACGCAGTAAACGGTTAACAACTAATATTTTTTTCTACAATTTTGCATAACGCATTAATCCATTAATGCAAAAAAGTTCACAAAAAAAAATAATTTTTAACCGTTTCCTGTGTTTTTATCGTCATTTGTAAAATTATACAAATGGTATATTCGTCCTTATTCGCATGAACTGTTCAATTGATGAATTCTGAAACACAATTGATAATTTCTGAAATATAACACCGTTCGACAGCCAATATTAAACATGAACCGGATGATATACGTCTGAAAGTAGAGATCAAATGGAGTAAAACTGCATTTACAGCTTTTCATTTCGTGATCCTGTTTCCTTTTAAAAAGAACTTCAAAGTTTAAAAGGATACATTTTGTAAAATATGTTTGATGACACTGGTGACGGCAGATGAAAGAGGAGGATCTCCCCTAATTTTCCCATTTTTATATTTGGCCATATCAGGATAAAATAAATAAAGGAGTTTGAAAACTTTATCAAAATATTTTGTTGAAAATTTTGAATGATATTGAAGTACACATTTTTGAATAGACGTAACTTGACGCTTTTTTCCTAATATGTAAAAATAAGAAAATTGGAAGATTAGGGGGAGATCCTCCTCTTTCATTTCATCAACAGTGGTATCCTAGGACAAGTACAAATATTAAATAAATTTTATAAACTTTAATCCTCTAAAACTTTGAAGTTCTTTTAAAAGGAAACAGAATCACCAAATGAAAAACTGTAAATGCAGTTTCACTAAATTTAGTCTCTAGTTTCAAACGTATATTATCCAGTTCGTGTTCAAAGACTTTTTTTATTTTTGTCGGCTGGTGTTATTGTCATTTCTGAAATACAATTGAAACTTTCTGAAATACAAATGATAATTCTGAAATACAGTTGATTATTTAGGAAAAACATTTGATAAGTTCTGAAATACAATTGATAACTTCTGAAATACAAATTTTTTTTCGAACTGAATTTTGAAGGGCAAGGGTTTATTCCACCAAAATTAAATTTTTAGTCGTTAATAAGCTAATTAAGCAAAATAATAAACAAAAAAAATGAAAAAAAAAACGAAAAAAGGATTTGGGACAAAACTTTAACCCCTCAGAGGCACGGGTTAATTTTGTCCAGTTTGGCTAAAAATTTAAATATAGAGTTTTTTGACCAAATCGAACTATAATTTGCCCGCGATCGACGAAATTCGAAAAAATCATAATTAGTGCCACCCTAATAAATACCCTCCACAATGCCCTTTTTAAAGGATAGTAAATCTTTTTAAAGTAAAAAAAATTAACAATTTTAATTAGAAATATTTTATTTTGAGTAAAAAACTTTTTTTTTTTAATTTTTGTAAAAAAAATACTAATATTTTTTTTTAGTGTAAAATTTTTTCGAGTGTAATTTTTTTTTTATGTAAAAGTATTTTTGAGTGTCAAAAAATATTTTGTAAAGTAATTTTGTGGCTTACCAGTGTTTTTAAAGCTTGTTTTTTTAAGCTGGGTTTTTTCAAAAGTCAATTTAAGAGAAAACCAATCTGAAATTCCCGGTTTTGCTAAAAACTTTTGAACTACTGGACCGATTTGGCTGAAATTCAATGCGAACCGGATAAGGGGAACGGCAAATATATATGCCAAGCTTCAGCACCATCAGAATTGTCGTTCGAAAGTTATAGTGTTTTTTATCTCTTAAATTCGCGAAAAACCCTTGCCGAAATTCACTCCTTTGGTTATAACTTTTGGACCACTAGACCGATTTCGCTGGATTGAAATACCAACCTGGCCAAGTAAATGACTAATATATCGACGGCCCCATTCCATAACATGCTAAGTCGACATTACATGTTTTGATGGGAGTAGCATTTCTAAATTCGTCGTTTCTTAACTTAGATTCTGTAAAATTTTGATATTGATCGGACTATCCTATCAAAAGTTATAAGCACAAATGTACTATGTAAAATTCAATAAGTTTAAAAAAACTTCCTTAGTAAATGTTTTAAGTATAGCTTGATTTACACGTTAACTACCCTTGACCACCCTTATCTACTATTTCCCAGTATTGGGGGATAGCAATTGTCAAATTCAAATAATTTTTCATACAAAATTATTTAAACCCACGATTTACGATTTCACTAATACTGGGAAATAGGAGATAAGGGTGGTCAAGGGTAGTTAACGTGTAAACTGCCCTTAAAACTAGCATGATATGTTTAGATTTTTTATATCTTTTTTTATGCTAAGTGTTCATTCTATTTTTTTTATGCTAAGTGTTCTTTCTTAGTAGTAAAAAAGAATTTCAATATTAAATTTTTTCCAAATTAAAACATGCTATGTGAACTTAGAATGTCATTGCAAGTTAATTTAATCTACTACAAATTTATAAATTTTAAATAAATTCTATTACAATTGTGATTCGAACACAGAAGGTCCCAAGGTTCTATCTCATACCGTTCCCGAGATATCGTCAAAAAACTTTGAAGGCGATTATCTCGAAACTAGCTTTTTAGACTTAGCATATTTTAGAATATAGCCGTCGATATGCCAAACTTCAGGAGACTCCATAAAGTCTTTTAAAAGTTAGCGTGTTTTTAAAAGGCGGACGTACGGACATCGCTAGATCATCTTAAAATCGATCGAGAATCATGAAGATATATGGGGCTTCTATGTCATTCCATGTCACTTCTAATAATTTTTTTTTTTTTAGATTTTTCCCAATTTGTTTAGATTTTTTAGTTCCCTTCGAAAACTCCTTCGTGGTAAATTTTCAGATTTTTTGATGACCCGTTCAAAAGATATCGAGTTTTTAAAAATTGGTAGTTTGTTCCTTTACTCAATCTTCTTTAACTTATAAATTCTTCAATAATGGTCCAAATTGCAAAATTTGTTTGTTTCAAAATTTTTGGTTTTTTACGTACTTTAAAAAAAAATCCAAAAAAAATTCTGAAAAGTGCTCTAGTTAGTATGCGATTTTTAGTTTTAAAATTTAAATCCCATTTTTGAAAATTTTTGTGCTCTTTGATTTTCTTTTAATTTTTTTGTGTAAAACTTCAATCGTTTGGAATAACGATTATTACTATTTTCTAAAAATTTTTGAAAAAATTTTATTGTCATTTTCCAATCTTAAAATCATCTCTAATGCTCCAATGGTGCGTCATAGAGGGGTCATTTCGAAGACCGACCCCCATTAAATTTTACGTCAAAACATTTCTTCGGAACAAACTAATCCCAATCTCCCACAAAAAATGAAATTTAAATAACTGCCCTAAGAGTGCACTTAGCGCAATCAAATGTATGCCCGACCGACAATATTTTTTTAGTCCACACATTTTCTCTGAACACACCTACCCTCTATCATTAACTATTAATTCGGTCCCCATACAAATTTTTTTATTTTTTGTAAATTTGTTTTATTTAATCAGTTTTTACCGGTTCAATGGTGCGTCCGAGAGGGGTCATTAGTGAGACCGACCCCAAATTATTTTTACCCTCCAAAATTTTTTTAAACGTACCTACGCCCAAGCACCATTGGAGCAGTAAAAATTATTTTAAGATAGGAAAATTACAGTAAAATTTTTTCAAAAAATTTTAAAAAATAGTAATAATTGTTATCCCACGATCCTACTGGGCAAAAAAATTGTAGAAGCGATAGAAGTTTTACTCCAAAAAAGGTTAAAAAAATCAAAGAGTACAAACATCTTCAAAAATGAGATTTAAATCCTAAAACTTAAAATCGCATGCTAGAGCACTTTTAAGAATTTTTTTTTAGTTTTTTTTTTTAAAGTTTGTAAAAAACAAAAATTTTGAAAAAAATGCTTTTTGGACCATTATTGAAGAAGTTTGAGTTAAGGAAAAAAACTACCAATTTTTAAAAATTCAATTCTCACAAATCTCCTCAACATTTAAATAATTCCAGTGCTTCCTGAAAACTATTTCTTTTGAGTAACAATTACATTTTTTTAAAATTTTCTTAGTTAACTCTCCCTCAATATTAAGTTTTATAAAAATATAATAAAGTTTCTTCATTGTTCTTAGTTTAATGCAATTTATTATTTTAAAAAATCTTGTTATATGAATACAAGAAATAAAACCAGCAAATTTTTGGTCTTTTAAAACTTGAAATATAATTTACTAGAAACTGTTTTCTTCTTCTTTGCAGCATAAGTTAATTTTGTTTGAGAATAAAAAAAAAAAGTTTTTAGTTGTAAAATGAAAAATATGATGGTCATAGTTGAGGTTGCACACAAAAATTGAAATAAAATTTTCTTAAAGACTTTATATTTTTTTTATTTTGTGTTTAAAAGAAACATTAAAATTCTGTGCAAATATTTTTGCAGAGGTTTGTTAAGAAAAACTTTTATTTGAATAGATTACGTGCAAGCAATTGAAAAAAAAAAATCACAAAAACTCTGGGATTACTTACAAATGTAGTAGCAAAAGTATCAGAAGTGTTGGTTAAAAAAAGCAAAGTATTTTAACGTAGATGTCGTACTAATTGACAACAGAAAAGATATTTAAGTTATACAAGATTTTTTAGTAAAATTTTAGTGCACTTGGGCGTAAACGTCATATTAAATATAAACAAAAAATTACTCATACGCAGCGTATGCCAAAAAAATTTAAAGTAAAAGAGAAGAGAAATATTATATTTTTAATATTTTTGGACAATTTTTAAACATTTTGCCAATAAAAACATTTTTTTGCGAAATTTTAACTTTTGCCCAAAACACTAAATCATGATAATGTTTTGCTTAAGCAATTTTTTTTTTATAAAAAATTGATATATCGGTCGAGGACGCCATTAAGTTTATTATTGCTGCTTAATGGTTTCTAAGACAATCTAGCGATATCCATCTGTCCGTCAATCTGTCTGTGGAAAACAAGATGCATTCCAAACCAAAACAGATGTGAATTTGGTAAATGAGCAAAATCAGATCCGTGTGTCTGTGGAATATCAGATGCGGACCAAAACAAAAAAAAAAAAAAAAAACAATTAGAAAAGTTAAATTCGACTTGGCCGAATCTATGAATACCCTCCACAATACCCGTTTTAAGTGAAAGTAAATTTTCTAACGTGAAAAAATAACATTTTCGAATAGAAGTATTTTATTTGGAGTAAAATTTTTTTTTTTTTAAGTAATTTTTGAAAAAAAAAATAATTTATTAATTTTTTTTGAGTGTAAAACTTTTTTTGAGTGTAAAATTTTTTTCGAGTGAATTTTTTTAGTGTAAAAATATTTTTAAGTGACAAAAATTCGTTGCAAAATATTTTTGTGACTTACCAATGTTTTTAAAACATGTTTACGGGTTTTCAAAACGTGAATTTAGGGTGAAACTAATCTGGAATTCACGGTTTTGCTAATTAATTTTGAACCACTGAACCGATTTAGCTGAAAGTCAACACGAACTAGGTAAGGGGAACGAAAAATAAGTATGCCAAGCTTCAGCATCCTCAAAATTGCCTTTCGAAAGTTAGAATGTTTTTTTATCTCATAAATTCACGACAAACCCTTGCCGAAATTCAGTCTTTTGCTCATAACTTTTGAACCAATTTCGCTGGATTGCAATACCAACCTGATCAGGTAAATGTCAGGTAAATGCCAAACTTCAGGAGCCTCCGTAAAGTCTTCCAAAAGTTAGCGTGTTTTCACGGACAAACGGACAGACGACAGAAAAACGGACGGACGGATATCGCTAGATCGTCTAAGAATCGATCGAGAATCATGAATATATATGGGGCATTCCATGTTAAATCGGACACTTTGAAAAAATTTTTTTTAGATTTTCCCAATTTGTTTACAGTTTTTAGTACCCTTCTTAAACTAATTCGTGGTAAATTTTCATATTTTTTTGATGACCCCTTCAAAAGATATCGAATTTTTAAAAATTGGTAGTTTTCTCCTTTACTCAAAATTGTTTTACTCATAACTTCTTCAATAACACCGCTCAACAAATCGAAGGTTTTTGGCTCCGGTTTGAAGTTTGATATAAAATTTTTAAAGATTTTGACTCGCTGATTCCAAATTCGTGCTCCAAATTTTTCCATCACGTCTAGAATTTTAATTATTCGCGGTTGAAAATGCGAAAAAACGCGATTTTTGCCTTTTTTGAAAGCCTGCACAGCAGCCGCTGGGTGGAATACAAATCAGGTATAAAGCGTGAGAGTAGAATTGAATTATGATCTCAAAAATATGATCAAAAAAGTTTCAAGTTGTTGCACTATTACTGGCCAAACATGCATTTTAAAAAAATACTGTCAAAAAAATTAGAAAAAGCACCATTTTTAAAAGGCTCTAATACAATAACCAGATGATCAATCTTTACTGTGATGAGCTCAAAATTTAGGCAAAAGTTCATTCTTTCTTATTGACTTTTAAACCCATTAAATATATCTTCCGGTGTATGCGAAAAATAACACAGAAATCTTAAATTTGTAAAATATTTATTTTTTTTAGTTTTTCTTTGAAAAATATCAAAAAAAACTAAGGTATCTATCTACCTTACCTTTTTTACAAAAATGGTAATTTTAACAGTATCATTTTAAAACGCAAGTAAAGCCCAACCAAACGTAATAATTTGAAAAAAATTGTGTTCTATGTTGGAGACCATAGACAAATTATACTTTTGCGCTTTATACCAGATTTGTATTCCACTGAATGGCTGCTGTGCAGGCTTTCAAATTATGCAAAAATTGTCATTTTTCGCATTTTCAACCGTGAATAACTAAAAATCTGGACGTGATGGGAAAATTTGGAGAACAGATTTGGAATCAGGAGATTAAAGTCTACTAAAATTGATCATCAGAATTCAAACCGGAAAATGAGTGTTGAGCGGTGTAATTGTCCATATGTAAATTTTGTTTTTTTTCAAAATTTTTGTTTTTTGCGTACTTTCTAAAAAAAATCCCAAAAAAATCTTAAAAGCGTTCTAATATGCGATTTTTACGTTTTTAAATTTAAATCTCATTTTTGAAAATGTTTGTACTCTTCGATTTTTTTTAAATTTTTTTGTGTAAAAGTTCTATCGATTCTACAAATTTTTTGCCCAGGAGGATCGTGGGATAACGATTATTACTATTTTTAAAATTTTTTGAAAAAAATTTATTGTAATTTTCCAATCTTAAAATCATTTCTACTGCTCCAATGGTGCGTCATAGAGGGGTCATTTCCTAGACCGACTCCCATTAATTTTTACGTTTTAACATTTCTTTGGAACAAACTGATACCCTATCTCCAATTTCTAAGGAGGCTCCCACACAAAACGACATTTTTTAAAATTTGATCCAACCGCTCTAACTGCCCTAATAGTGCCCTTAGAGCAACAAAATGTATGACCGACCCACAATATTTTTTTAGTCCAAACATTTTCTCTGAACACACCTACAATATATCTTTAACTATTAAGGCGGTCCCCATACATTTTTTTTTTATTTTTTGTAAATTTGTTTTATTTAATCTACCGGTCCAATGGTGCGTCCGAGAGGGGTAATTAGTGAGACCGAACCCCATTTAAGTAGGCTTCCATTCAAAATTTCATTTTTATAAAATTTGCTTCAACTGTTATTTGTATGGGAGCCTACTTAGGGAGTGGAGATAGGGCGTAGGTATTTTTTAAAAAAATGTTGGAGGGTAAAAGTAAATGGGGGTCGATCTCACTAATGTCTCCTCTCGGACACACCATTTGGCCCGGTAGAAGCTGATCTAATAAAACAAATTTACAAAAAATGAAAAAAATTGTATGGGAACTGCCTTAACAGTTAAAGATAGAGGGTAGGTGTGTTCTGAGAAAATGTGTGGACTAAAAAAATATTGTGGGTCGGTCATACATTTTGTTGCTCTAAGGGCACTATTAGGGCAGTTAGAGCGGTTGGATCAAATTTTAAAAAATGTCGTTTTGTATGGGAGCCCCCTTAGAAATTGGAGATAGGGTAATAGTTTGTTCCAAAGAAATGTTTAGAAGTAAAAATTAATGTGGGTCGGTCTTGGAAATGACGCCTCTATGGCGCACCATTGGAGCAATAGAAATGATTTTAAGATTGGAAAATTGCAATAAAATTTTTTCAAAAAATTAAAAAAAATAGTAATAATCGTTATCCCACGATCCTCCTGGGCAAAAAATTTGTAGAATCGATAGAAGTTTTACACAAAAAAATTTAAAAAAAATCGAAGAGTACAAACATTTTCAAAAATGAGATTTAAATTTTAAAACTTAAAAACCGCATACTAGAGCGCTTTTAAATATTTTTTGGGATTTTTTTTTTAAAAAGTACGTAAAAAAACAAAAATTTTGAAAAAAAATTTGAAATTTGGACCATTATTGAAGAAGTTATGAGTAAAAGAAGTTTTAGTAAAGGAACAAACTAACAATTTTTAAAAATTCGATATCTTTTGAACGGGTCATCAAAAAAATCTGAAAATTTACCACGAAGGAGTTTTCGAAGGGTACTAAAAACAAATTAAGAAAATCTAAAAAAAAATTTCAAAGTGTTTCATTTGACATGGAATGCCCCATATATTAATGTCCATCCGGCTGTCTGTTGAACGCTAACTTTTGAAAGACAGAGGCTCCTAAAGTTTGGCATATATGTTGGGTATTTACCTGGTCAGGTTTGTATTGCAATCCAGCGAAATCGGCCCAGTACACAGTGTAACATTTGGCGAATCTATCACGACAAAAATCAAAAAAAAAGTTTCCCGATTTTCATGATTTGTTTGTTTAAATTATAACACATTCCTAATTGCACGGAAATAGTCATATAAGAACGATAATTCTGATCGTTATTAAGTGGTGGGGGCATAAAGTTGCATCTTGAAAAATCCTGTAATTAGTGTTTTTTATTTCGCATTAATTAAGTCGAGTTTTAACTGTTGCAACTTTTTAACAAAAAGACATATTTATTCACTCCTTTTTGGTAATTTTAAAGGATATTTAAATCCTTTAAGTTACGTCTCTTCCTTTTTCAAAAAAAAAGTTTTTGTATTTTTTTTTATTAAATTTTAGCATAATACAAATTTTTGAAAAAAAAATTATATATATATTTTTTTAATGGAACAGAACTTTTGTTTTTTGTCCGCATTGGTCATCGGACTTTTTCAGACATATTAACCAATATAGATAGTACATATTTCAATGGCCGACTTTTGCGACCGTCTGCGACGCCGAATACAGTAGGGCGATATATAAACCATGTTCTTACATATTTTTTTAACATATTTTTAAAAAGTGGGCGTGGTTGTCAGACGCCCCCTTTTTTGGTGATATTATAATATGGGTGGCCTTTAACCGGCCACCCATATTTTTCGTAATGTTATTTTCAAAGTCAAAACGAACATGAATACCGAATTTCAAGTCAATATATATACAAAAGACTGAATTACTTTCACCTTAAATTCATGTGTTGAAACCCCGTTCAACATGTTTTAAAAACTTTGGTAAGTCACAAAAATATTTTACAACTTATTTTTGTTACTCAAAAATATTTTTACACTAAAAAAAAAAATAATCTCGAAAAAAATTTTACACTCAAAAAAAATTTTGTAAATTAGTTTTAAAAAATTACTTAAAAAAATGTTTTTTTAAACAAAATAAAATAATTTTTATCAAAAATTTGATATTTTTCACATTAGAAAATTTTCTATCACTTAAAAAGGGCATTGTGGAGGGTATTCATAGATTCGGCCAAGTCGAATTTAACTTTTCTACTTGTTTATATTGTGGAGGGTATCAATACATTCGGTAAGGCCGAAAATAACTTTTTTACTTGTTTTTGTTAAAATTTATAATTAACTTTTATTAAATATGCCTAGCTTTAATAAAACATATCAGTTGTATATTTAAGCTTATTAGAGCATAATCCTTTTGTTAAATAAAAAAAATAATTTTTTCTAATATAAATGTAAATTTGTTCCAATAGAAACTGAAAAGAAGACTTTATATGTGATATTTTTTTTTTAATATTTACAATTTTTATTTTGTAAAATTATGAATATCATTATAGAACATTATGGGTGTGTTGAGATACAAACTTTGTTTTAATATCATATCGCATAACAGCAGTATATGTGACTCTATGCTGCCTCTGTCGTTGTGTGTTTAAAGTAACATATCATCATGTATGAGAAAATGTTTGCTTAACATCAACTTCCTTTGCCATCAACCGGATATGAATGGTCGGTCATATTTAACGTGTAAACAATATAAGGGGTTACTAAAAGTAAAATACATATATAAATCTATCATATCAATGTGTGTGTGTGTGTGTGCAATGAAAGTAAATATTTTAAATTTTTTGTAGTAAACATAAAGACTGTTTTGGTATAATAATATTAGGGTGATAACTACATTTAGGGAAAAACTCTACAAAACAATGAAAATATTACTTCAAATTCACTAAAACTTATCTTTTGAGTAAGCAACAATATTTGCTAAGAGATTACTACTCATAGTCATAGAGATAAGCTAAACATGTCTGCTTAAATCCCGTATAAAAACTGATTAGCAGGGAAACCAAAAATATGCCCTTAAAAACGGAAAATATGCTCTAAAAACAATATAAATATGCTTTTAAAAAAATATGTCCCCTTTTTGCAGTGTTTTTTACAATTTTTTCAAGAATAGACCCAAAAAATACCATTATGTGGGATTGTTAAAGGGTTAGTATGTTCTACAAACATATTTGCCGTAATATTTTCCACAAATTTGGTGAATATACCCTACACTCAGATTTAAAGAAAATATAGTTTCATTACCGATATGAAGCAAGAACAGGCCAAAGGGGAATCAATCGTCAGAACCCCGTAATTTTGGAAAAATTTTGAAATTGTTGTTAAATGTAAAATTTTTCTAGCAGAGTTACCAGACATTTCAAACTGACAAGAAAGCAAAATAAAAGAAAAATTGAAAATTAAAAAAATCAAATAGAAAAGTTAAATTCGACTTGGCCGAATCTATGAATACCCTCCACAATGCCCTTTTTAAGTAAATTTTCTAATGTGAAAAATAACATTTTTAATTAGAAATAATATGTTGTGTAAACCAACCAATTTTTGAAAAAAAAAAAATAATTTACAATTTTTTTTTTTTAATGTAAAATTTTGTTTGAGTGTAAAATTTTGTTCAAGTGTATTATTTTTTTGTGCAAAATATTTTTGAGTAACAAAAATACGTTGTAAAATATTTTTGTGACTTACCAATGTTTTTAAAACATGTTTAACGGGTTTTTAACACGTGAATTTAAGGTGAAACTAATCTGAAATTAACCATTTTGCTAATAACTTTTGAACCACTAGACCGATTTAGCTGAAATTTCACACGAACTAGGCCAGGGGAACGACAAATATATATGCCAAGCTTCAGTAGCCTCAAGATTGTCTTTCAATAGTTATCGTATTTTTTATCTCATAAATTCACGAAAAACCCTTGCCGAAATTCCGTCTTGCTGGATTGCAATTCCGACCTGACCAGGTAAATGCCCAACATATACATATGCCAAACTTCAGGAGCCTTCTTAAAGTCTTTGTGTTTTCAACAGTTTGCGTGTTTTCAACAGACAGACGGACGGACGGACATCGCTAGTTCATCTTAAAATCGATCGAGGATCATGAATATATATACTTTATTGGGTCCTAGAAAAATATTTCGAGGTGTTATAAACAGAATGACAAACTTATATATACCGTCTATCACAAGAGTGGAGGGTATAAAAAGATCCCACAAAAAGAATGCTCTTAAAACTAAAAAAATGCTTTAAAAACTAAAAAAAATGCTCTAAAAAGTGAAAAAATGCTCTAAAAATATCCTCTTTTGCTTAAATATGCTCTTAAACCTAAAAAAAGCAAAAATATCCTCTTAAACCTAAAATATGCAAAAATATTCTCTAACAAACGGATGCGAGATTTCTTAAAACCTTCTGAAACGGATAAATACCTCACCCATTTATCAATACAATGCGCAGGAAAAAACATGATACTGCATATTTTTGGTTTCTCTGCTGATTAGATTTGGCCTAATATGCTCATATCAGATCTGAACATATCTAATATTATATAATTAAATCAGATTCAACTGATCTTGCATTTGGTCATCATTTTTGATATCATCAGATCTGATCACAAAAGATCCAGAAAATTGGAACCAAATTCGCCATCTGACGGATCTAATCATATACGATTATATTTAATTAGATCTTAGCAGAGCATAGCATATGTGTACATCAGAGCATATCTAACAATTTTTATTCGGAGGACAGAAGTAAAACAAACAAGTAAGAAGAGTGTTAAATTCGTCTGTGCCGAATCTTTTATACCCTCAAACATACAAAAAAAAAAAAAAAAAAAATGCAGTGGCGTTTTATTATTTTTTTTTGGGCGGGGATTCGTGGTGATTGGGGGGGTTGGAAAATTTCCTCTTGAATATGCGTTTAAAAATTCATTCTTATGCTTTTTGCACTAAAGAAATGCAAGTTTATCAAAAATTTTTTTTTTATTCTACGCCCATAAAAGGGGGGCGGACCGAAAAAACGACATTTTCTAATTCTCAAGGTCCAAATGTAGGACTTTGAACTTCTTGTAGCATAAAAATGTTGCATTTGTTAAACAAAACGACAAAAAATCATGTAAAAAATTATATTTTTCAGAGGTTGGTTAAGTTCTTCAAGGGGGAACTTTTTCCCCCCTTGTCCGATTTTGCCCATTTCCGAACCTAACCTGCCTAGGACTATAAGAAAAATTCGTGCAAAACTTGAGGAGTCTAGCTCTTTTATTTTGGACTGTATCGTGTTAACTACAGACGGACAGAAGGACGGACGGACGGACGGACAGACAGAAGGACGGACGGACAGACATCGCTAGAATGCCTTAGAATCGATCACTGGTCAATAATATATATACTTCATGGGGTCCCCGACCGATATTTCGATGCGCTACAAACGAATGACAAAGTAAGTATACCCCCATACTGGAGTTGGAGGGTATAAAAAGCTCTTCGAAAGCTTAATACAGACTAAATTTTTCCACAATTTAGATAAATTTAATTAAAAGTTAGGAAATTTTGTTAACTGTTATGAAAAAATTTTCGTTCATGTAGACCAGCGGTTACCAACCTATGGTACGCGTACCAATAGGGGGTACGCGAAACTGTCAGCGGGGGTACGCAAAATTTTAGTGATTTGGACATTCGTTTTAGATTAACTTTTCAATGCTGGGTCCGCATCTGGCTTCCAAAGTTTTCCATAACGTCAGGTTTTTAAGAAAGTTGAGGTCAAAGTTCACAAAAAACGGATTGTTTTTTGCAATTTAGAGAGCATTCTTTGCGACATTTTTGGATTATATTTTGAGATCTGACCACTTATTTTCGATTAACCTTTCGATGCTGATTCTGAATATGGTTCGCAAATTTTTCTATGATGTCAGATTTTTGAGCAAATTTATGCCAGTTTTCAAAAAACGTGTTGTTAAGCATTTTTAAGACGGGTTGTAATAGAGTGGACATTTTGGTACCATTTTGTTGAGCTCAAAATGCCCTTTCATTGTATATACGAGTGTTTCGTTTGAAAAGTCACGGAATTATAGATCTGCCCTCGTATTAAAAAAAACATTTAAAAAAAATATATTTCCGCTCCCTGTGATGGGTTTTTGGAATTTTTTTAAGAGTTAAAAAAACGTCCGTTGTTTTAATTGAGTGGTTAAATCAGATTTGCAATATTTACAGCCGTTTTTACTCTGCAGGAAAAATCAGCTCAAAATTCGCGTTTCCAGATGCATTGAACCAACCTCCCCAAGGAGCGAACAGTTTTCCAAAAAATACCCCCATTGTTTTGATCTCCCCTAAATCCTTCAAAAAAAATTATAATACCCGCAGATCACAAATTTCAAAATCAACATTAATATTTATATGTGAAGTTTATTACCGAAAACCAAAAACTCTTAGGGGTACGCGGCTGATAAAATTTAAAATTAGGGGTACGCGAGCCAAAAAGGTTGGTAACCGCTGATGTAGACCATTATTTTTCTTGAAAGGAATTCCATAAAACATACATTGAAGAAGTTCTTACCGTCAAAGAAATTTTCCCTAAATATCTAAAATAAATCTTTTTTTTTTAAGACATATTTCTCTTCTTTAGTTTAAGGACGAAATTTTCTACCAATACGTTCATCTTCTTAGATATGAGGAAGTTTTTTCCACTAATTTAGTAAAATTTTTATAACTTGGGGAATTTTGTTTTGCAAAAAACCTAAAATGGCGATGTCTCGAAAACTAGATAGAGCATAATAGAGGCCATTGTTGGTTCTTTGGATCACCCTAAGTAGTATTGCCTGTCCTCTACACATTTGTTAAAATGCTCATATCTCGGTAAATATTGCCAACACAACAAAAAGTTCCGAAGCATTTTTGTAGATCTTAACACGTGAAATAAGTCCGCCAAATATCCAACAGCTCTCTGAGTAATAACTTTAAAATTATCGAGTTTTTGTTATTTTCAAGACCCCAGTGGTGCCTTAAACTCAAGTATCTCAAAAACTAAGCAAGGTAGAGCGAAACCGACCAAAATTGTTGTATCAAAAACTATGATAATTCTTAAGAAACCAAACTGGTGCTGGGCCCATCGGGCCCTGAATCTATCGGGTCCTTAAATGTGTATGAACTAAAGTGAAAAAAAATCCCATTTTTCCCATTTTTATACCCTCCACTCTAGTGATAGAGGGTATATATAAGTTTGTCATTCCGTTTGTAACACATCGAAATATTGGTCTAGGACCCCATAAAGTATATATATTCATGATCCTTGATCGATTTTAAGTCGATCTAGCGATGTCCGTCCGTCCGTCCGTCCGTCCGTCTGTCTGTCTGTCTGTCCGTTGAAAACACGCTAACTTTTGAAAGACTTTACGGAGGCTCCTGAAGTTTGACATATATGTTCTTCATTTACCGGGTCAGGTTGGTATTGCAATCCAGCGAAATCGGTTCAGTGGTTCAAAAGTTATGAGCAAAATAGTAAATTTCGAGAAGGGTATTTTTCGAATTTACAGGATTAAAACCACTATAACTTTCGAAAGACAATTCTGAGGGGACTGAAGCTTAGCATATATATTTGTTGTTCCCCAAGGCTGTTTGGTTTTGAATTTCAGCAAAATCGGTTTAGTGGTTCAAAAGTTATAAGCAATGCACTGAATTTCAGATTTGTTTCACCTTAAACTGTTGAAAACTCGTTAAACAAGTTTTATAAGCATGGTGAAATACCAGTTTTGTAAAACTTGTTGTTGTTTGTTTTCTTGTCGTGGGGTGCAGTTTAGTTGTTAGACAAGTAAATATTTGTTATTGTTAGTGTAACTGTATGTAACGGGAAAAAATCAAATAAAGTATGTGTATGATTGAATGTTAATTTGTTTTTGGTTTTTAAAGGAAAGGATGGTAATATAAAAAGAGGAAAATATGTGAAATAGTTTTTTTTTGTATTACATATATGTAGGTATAAAACAACAAAAATATTTTACAAAGTAATTTGTTACTCAAAGAATTTGTACACTAAAAAAAATTTACACTCAAAAAAAAATTTACACTCAAAAAAATGTTACACTCAAAAAAAAATTTACACATTATTATTTTTTTGAATGAAATGGCAGACTCAAAAAAATGTTGACAGTCAAAAAAATTGTACACTCAAAAAAATTTGATTGATTAAAAGAAAGTTTGACTCAAAATAATATACATATTTCTAATAAAAAATTTGTAATACAATTTTTTTTAATTTTTTTTAGAAAATTACTATCAGATAACATTGTGGAGGGTATTCATAGATTCGACCAAGTCGAATTAAATTTTTCTACTTGTTTAGTTTATTTTTTTCAGTGTAGGTTTTTTTTTTATAATCAAATAAATGTCACCCCATTGTATATTCCCAATAGTAAATATGTCTGGCTGTTGGAAATAACTTTTATGTCGGTTTAATATTGTGATAAATAAAATAAATTATTCAATCAATATAACTTAATACAAAGTGGTTTGTTTCTTTATAAATATAATTTATTAAATATTTAAAACCTTTTTTAAAAGGGGTAAACAAAATTTTAAATAAGTGGGAAAAAGCTACAGATAGCTGTATCTCAAACCCTTTTGGTATTTTGAAAATGGATGTGTTTTGGAATGTATGTTCCGTAGGCAGTCCAAAATGGCTGAACCAATTTTAATGAAATTTTCAAGGAATCTTTAGAAAAGCCTAGCGGGTAACACTAAGAAGTCAGATTATTGAATCTTGGTCTGTGGGCAGTGGTGCATGGCAAATTAAAAATTTGTATATTTATCCACTTATGACATAGACTTATATTTTAAATTAAATGGACCGATTTTGATAAAATTTTCACCACAGGTATTATTAACCGAGAAAACCTTGCATTATAATGAAATGTGTAATGGGAAATTCAAAAGTCATACTAATTATGATGCGAGTTGCTTTCCCATTACAGTTACATGCGGTGGTGCCATTATTAATCATTACACTACACACAGGGCCAGCATGATCCAATTCCGGCCAAAAGTCTTTATCGTTGTTGAATCCGTCTGAAAATGTGCTTCTAGAGGAACTCGAGGTCGCTGCTTTAAAAATTTAGCTAAAAACCAAAGAAATCAAAATGGCGGATCCAATATGGCGGACAATTATTTTTTTTTAATTGTCCGATTGAACTCAAATTTTGTTTTATGCGGGTCTTGGAGTTACTAAATAAGAATTGGCACTCCGAATTTTAAAAAACAAAATGGCGGACTAAATATGCTTCATTAAGTTTAAAGAATGATCCAACTCCGGCCAAAAGTCTCTATCGTTGTTAGGTTAGGTTAGGGGTGGCGGAGCTCAAAATTTTGAACTCCTCGCATAGACCGGCTGGTCCATAGCAATACCACATGTTCCTTCAACGACGTGGATAAAACGGGTTAGTCCATATTGCAAACAATTTAACGTGCATAAGGTCCATAACTGCGATTTCCTCCAGATTCTCTAGTTCAGCTTTGCCTAAAATTTTTTTGCGATGCCTGGCCAATGCGGGGCATTTGCACAGGATATGTTCAACTGCTTCATCCGTATTCGGTTCATCACATCTTCTACAATTGGAATCAGAGATGAGTCCAATTGTTCTTGCGTGGAAAGCAATTACGCAGTGTCCCGTGACCACTCCCGTGAGTAAACGACATTCTCTTCTGTTGAGAGAAAGTAGGTAGCGAGTTCTTTTGAGGTCGTAACGCGGCCAGATTATTCTGGTAATTCTGCTTGTACTTAACTCTCGCCATTTCCTGTTCGCCATGGAAATACACTGACAATCACTTCTCGATCTCGATCGCTGTTGGATCCGGCTGAAAATGTGCTTCTAGAGTATTTCAGGGTCGCTGATTGCAAAAATTTAACTAAAAATCTAAAAAAATCGAAATGGCGCATCTAATATGGCGGACAAATTTTTTCAATAATTGTCCGATTTAACTCAAATTTTGTTTTAAGGGTGTCTTGGAGTTACCGAATCAGAAATACTGGCGTGAATTTTGAAAAACAAAATGGCGGACTTTATATGCTTACAAGGAAGGTCTTTCACAGGGCACCTGAAACTTGAATATGTGAATGAGGGGGCAAAAATAAGAGTTACCTGTTTTTTTTAGCTGCCCAATCTCAAGTTTAAAAAGGGTTGCCACCTTATGGAAAATTAGGGCTTTCGGTAAAATCCGTATAAAAGCCGAACTAACAGGAATTTCGCCAAAAGAAAAAATACGGGTCTGCTTAATTTTGATAAAGATTATTATATATAAACTACCCCAACCATTATTCATTTTTGACTATAACGAACTTAAAGAAGCCGAATTCGGTCACAACCGATACACCATTGGCAAGGCCTTCAAAAAACCTTTCGACCTGTGTAAAATGTTCATATAGATTCTTTTGAAGAAATGGGATAAATCAAAAAACTTTCGACCTGTGTAAAATGTTCAAATAGTTTCTTTTGAAGAAATATGATAAATCCTCAAAAAACGATCCTGTTTCTCCCCCACCCCTTTGACCCGCTAAATGTGATATTGGGCAGCTGAAAAAAATAGGTAACTCTTATTTTGCTCCCTTCTTTCCTATATGCAAGTTTCAGGACAATCGGTGGGTGCCCTGTGAAAGACCTTCCTTGTTAGTAAAGTTTGTTACAAGTAATTAAAAAACAGTTATATTCCTTTTCTTTGTTGAAGCTAGCTGAAAGTGTGGCCTAGTAAATGTCCGGGTCTGTTATCTTAAAATCGAACTGATAAAATTCAATATGTTGGAAATAATATGGCGGCTAGATTTTTTAACTTTGTCGGATCTAACGAAAAATTAGTTTTAAGAGTATTAAGAGCGAATGAAGTTAAATCTACGCACATAATTTTTATATATATATATTTTTTTTTTTTTAATAAAATTTGGAAATGGTGTAAATGTCTTGCTTAGTTTCAGAAAAGCTTTTGATGACGACAAATTATTCACTTTTTATACCCTCCAACTACAGTATGGGGGTATACTCACTTTGTCATTCTGTTTGTAACGCATCGAAATATCGGTCGGGGTCCCCATAAAGTATACATATATATTATTGATCTATGATCGATACTAAGATTTTCTAGAATGTCCGTATGTCCGTTCGTCTGTATAAGACACGATGCAGTCCAAAATAAAAGAGATAGACCCGTTAAGTTTGGCAGGAATATGTCTTTTGGTCCTAGGCAGTTTAAGTTCGTAAATAGGCAAAATCGGACCAGGGGGAACAAAGTTCCATCTTACAGAACTTAACTAACCTCTGAAAAACGCCATATTTTCACAGGTTTTTTGTATTTTTGTTAAGCAAATGAAACAATTTGATGTCAGAATAAGTTCAAGGTCCTGCAATTGGACTTAGGAAATAAAAAAAAAATCGTTTTTTGCCCGCCCCCCTTTTGTGGGCGTGGATATTAAAAATGTTTTTAAATAATGATAAAATTGTATTACTGAAAAAGCATAATAAATAAATTTGTAAACATTTACCGCATGGGTTTATGTGTCGTCCAATGACCCCTACTGACCCCCCCCCCCCCCAAAAAAAAAACGCCCCTGCAATTTTTTTTTTTTTAATTTTTTTTATATGTTGGAGGGTATTATAGATTCGGCACAGCCGAATTTAACACTCTCACTTGTTTTTCTCTATTTTGGAAATTCAATAAAAAATCTTTGAATTTAATTGGAAATGGTGTAACTGATATTTTCCATAATTCTAAAAAAAACTAGAAATGTAAATAATTTTTTTTCCTACATTTAAGGCACTTTCTGACGATAAAAAAATTAATCAAGCCATAAAAGATTATTTTCGGTTAAATTATTTTTTTTTTTTTTTTAACAAATCTCGGACCACTGCATATGTAGCTGTAATTTGGGCAACTTTTTTTCGAAAGATATGGATCCATTCTATATAACAAAAAATATAGACTGATGTTATCGAACTGAGGATCGCTAAGGATTTTTTCGGCGCGTAGTAAATAACTAAAAAATCATAGTAATTTTCATAAAAACGCGAATTGCTGTCAGGAAAATGAGTTATGTTTTTCCATATTATTTTCGTTACAAATGCTAATATATAAGGGTGAACCCTGCAAATCAAAAGTTGATCATTAGCAATAGAAATGTGTAAAAACAAATAAAAAAGTATTTCCACTTACAATTTTTTTTTTTTTTTCAACTTTTTAAACTTTGAAGACCTGTCAAAGGAAACGGTGTGGTTGGATCATAAAGACAAGTTCAGGAAACCAGATCCTATGTATGTCCAACAAATTGGTATAGATATTTTTTGAGAAATTAAATATATGGTTTTTAAATGTCGGTTTGTCTTGTTAATGAAAACTGAATTGTAGTGTTGGAAACTGTCAAAATTTATTCTGTAGAAACTATAAATATTCACATATATAAAAAACAGTTTTCATTAACAAGACAAACCGACATTTAAAATCCTACTGATGATGACACTAACTGGGGTTAGTGTCATCATCAGTAGGATCATCAGACATTTCCGGTATAGGAAATACCAGAAATGTCTATAATTTTTAGAAATTCGATTTTTCTTCTGCATTTTTTCAACTTGAACCTTTATAACAAATATAATTAGAGCCCGTGCTCGATCTATACTTACAAAAAAAATCAAATAAAATATATGGACTTTTGGCCGGAAA
Source organism: Pegoplata infirma (assembly GCA_963921195.1). Lineage (NCBI taxonomy): Eukaryota > Metazoa > Arthropoda > Insecta > Diptera > Anthomyiidae > Pegoplata > Pegoplata infirma. The sequence continues at coordinate 261,495,546 of OY992536.1, read as the reverse complement.
TCGATCTGGCTGGCCCTGTGTGCACTAGTTTAGAATTAAGAAATGCATGCGAATTTTGTACTCTAGCCCAAAATATTAAATCATAATAATATTTTGCTGATGATTTGGATGTACTTGCCAAAACAAATAACATTATTTGCCATTACATGCAAAACGAAATGAAATATCGGTCGATAACCCCATTAAGTTAATATACTATTGATCCATTTCTAAGACAGTCTAGCTAGATCCGGACAATCTATGTTGTACTTTTGAAACATGGATAACAAATGGAAAATGTTCAAAATCTCTGTAAACTAGTGTAATTTATCACTTTTTTAACTTAGGCATATTTAAATTTATTATTTAAAAAACTAATTGAAATTAAAATTTAACTCTTTTTTTTTAATTGTAAATAAAAATTAAATGTCACTGATTTCAAGAATAAAGTTTTAATTACATTTCCCAAACTTTTTCTTGTTCTGTTTCCCTGTAAAATCCATAAAGACCATTTAAAAACTTTTATTGCAACTAAACAGAAAACAACAACATCCTACCAACAAACCATCCAACAAACAAAAGTATACAAATAAATGTAAATGCAACGAGTTGGACATGGAAAATTATAAGCAGAATAGATAGAATAGTTTTAAGTGACCACAATTAAATATGTACATCACTTAAGTTTCACAATACAAAACTTTTGAAAACAAGCAAGAAAATTATAAAGCAACAAAAATTATGCAAACTAAATAAAATTGAAGTCGGACGAAGGTCATACTTGATTTCTATTACATACACTGATAGAAAAACGCTTCATATCACTAATGATTGGAATTCATTACCGTTGTTTCATTACAACAATGAAATATTTCATATGCTAAATGAAATTTCATACATATTGTGCAAGATTTTCATTATTTTGATTCATTAGATTTCGTAGTTTCATTAAAAAATTTCATTAAGTTTTGTTTATAAAATTTTCTTTTTTTTTTTAACCTGTCGTGCCGCTTCTGTTTAGTCGGTTAGTTTACGCGCAAAAAAAAAACAGGTGATAGGAGCGGCACGAAATAATTTGTGATTTTTATACCCTCCACTTAGTGATAGAGGGAATATATAAGTTTGTCATTCCGTTTGTAACTCATCGAAATATCGATCTGGGACCCCATAAACTATATATATTCATGATGCCCGATCGATTTTAAGACATTCTAGCGACGTCCGTCTGTCCGCCTGTCCGTCTGTCCGTCTGTCCGTCTGTCCGTCTGTCCGTCTGTCCGTCTGTCCGTCTGTCCGTCTGTCCGTCTGTCCGTCTGTCCGTCTGTCCGTCTGTCCGTCTGTCCGTCTGTCTGTCTGTCTGTCTGTCCGTCTGTCTGTGGAAAATGCTCTCACGGACAAAATATTGCACAGAGATGACTGAAACTTAAAATATATATTGGAAGTTCTCCCGAGAAGTTTGGTATTGCATTTGAGCGATATCGGTTCAGCGGTTCAAAAGTTATGAACGAAAATGTAAGCACACCTCAAAAATTTCAGTACATTCAACATAACCTAAAAATACAAAATGCTCTAATTCGGCTTCTGGTTGACATATGTGAACATAATTGAACACCAAATGGTATTTAAACAATACGAACATATTTTTTGACAAAAAAAGAAAAAAATCGCGGATTTTTTTTTTTTATCAAAATTTTGTTTCGCGGAAATTTTTTTTCAAAAATTTTTTTTTTTCAAAAGTAATTTCCTTTTAAATAAAGTTTTTTGCAATAATCTTTTTGAAATTGTGGAGGGTATTACTACATTCGGCAAGGCCGAATTTAACTTTTTTACTTGTTTTTTTTATTTTTATACGAAATTTAAAATGAAATGTTATTGATTAATTATAAGCAGGGACAGGACCTTAATGCACTAAAAAACTATGTTTTAGGCGCCTAAAATATGTACTAAAAATCTTTGAAATATGCACTAAAAACAACAAAAATATGCACTAAAAATAATAAAAATTGTGCATTTAAAAAAAAAAAATTAAAAATTTTTTTCTTTAATAATTTTTTGCTTTGTTAGCCTTTTAACGAAAAAAATCTTTTTGGTCAGACAAGTAGTTGACCTCAAAAAAAATTGTGAAACCTTCCTAACAGGCAAATAAATGATGTTTACAAAAAAATTAAAAAAAATAAGCTACAACAAAAATTTTATACAAAATTAGACCTAAAAATATGCATTTATAGCAAAATACTAGCATAATATGCAAAAATATGAATTTTCGGTAAAATATGCAAAAATATGCACTAACGAATCGATGCCATTTTAAAGCAAATTCTTTGATTTGCAAAGATATTTGGTTTATGCTATTCTAAGACTAACAGGAAAAAAATTGCATTTGCATGAAAGTCCTCTCCTGGATTATAAGTATTTATTAAACTCGCGTTATTTTATATTATCTCGTGGTTTTACTTATATATTAAATGTTAATATTATAGTAAAATAATGTGTGAAAAAACTGAGTGAAATCTATAGATATAAAATAAAAAAATACGTGAAAGTGTTTTTTTAACTTGGTTATTATGTGATTTTTTCCAGACTTTTTTTAATAATTTTTTTAATAATATTTAAAAAGTAAATAATATATAAAAAGATCTTTGCAATTTCATACATATATTTTATTTAAAAAAATTGGCATTTATTCAACGAAAGTATTTCATTTCAAAAATAAAAAGTGGGATTTATTCAAAGAAAGTATTTCATAGGAATTAAATACTTTTTTCATTAAAGTAATAAAAAATTTTCATAAAATACAATTTATATATTGTATGAAAAATTTTCATAAAATACAATTTATATATTGTATGAACAATTTTCATTAATTTAATGAAACTTATTCTTGCAATTACATTTGATGATACCTATTTGTGTATGATGTTGTGCAGGCAAAAATGCAAAAAAAATCTGCATTAACTTAAAATCTAGACGTGTTGGAAAAATTTGCAGAACAGATTTGGAATCAGGATATCGAAGACTAATAAAATTGCTGATCAGAATTCAAACCGGAAAAAGCTTGTTGAGCGGTGTTATCGATTTTAAAGACTAATTTAGATTTGGCAGAATTGTTTTAACAAAACAAAAGCAAAGAAGTGAGAGTGTTAAATTCGGCTATGCCGAATCTTTTATACCCCCCAAAATGTAAAAAAAAATTGTCAGAGGCGTTTGTTTTGGGGGGGGGGGGTGATGGGTGTCAGTGTGGGACGTTGAGAGCACCTTCCCATCCCGATAAATATAACAAATATACAAAAAAACGTATTTTTTTAGAGGTTGGTTCAGTTCTTCAAGGAGGAACTTTTACTTCCCTGAGCCGATTTTGCCCATTTACGAACTTAACCTGCCTAGAAACATAAGACATATTCATGCGAAATTGCAGGAGGCTAGCTCTTTTATTTTGGACTGTATCGTGCCATCTACAGACGGACGGACGGACATTCACAGAATGTCTTAGAATCGATCATGGATCAATAATATATACACTTTATGGGGTCCCCGACCGATATTTCGATGCGTTACAATCGAAATGACAAAGTGAGTGTACCCCCAAACTGTGGTTGGAGGGTATAAAAATAACCACAAATAAAAACAGAGCGCCTTTTAAGGTTAATTCAATTTTGTTTTCTGTAATTTTTAGTTTTAAAATTTAAAATTTTTAAGCCAAAAAATATTCTTTTTTGAGTGTAATTTTTTTTAAAGTGTAAAATTTTTTTTGAGTGACAAAAATAAGTTGTAAATTTTTTTTGTGACCTACCAATGTTTTTATACCCTTCAACCACAGTATGGGGTCGAAATATCGGTCTAGGACCCCACAAGGTGTATTATATATGTGGCATTCCATGTCAAATCGGATACTTTGAAGATTTTTTTTTTTTAGATTTTCCCAATTTGTTGACAGTTTTTAGTACCCTTCGAAAACTCCTTCGTGGTAAATTTTCGGATTTTTTTGATGACCCGTTCAAAAGATATCGAATTTTTAAAAATTGATAGTTTGTTCCTTTACTAAAAATTCTTTTATTCATAACTTCTTCAATAATGTTTCAAATTGTTAATTTTTTTTTTAAATTTTTGGTTTTTTACGTACTTTAAAAAAACTATTTAAAAGTGCTTTAGAATGCGATTTTTAAGTTTTAAAATTTAAATCTTATTTTTGAAAATGTATGTATTCCTTGATTTTTTTGAAATCTTTTGTGTTAAACTTCTATTGATTCTACCGCTCCAATGGTACGTCATAGAGGGGTCATTTCCAAGACCGACCCCCATTAATTTTTACGTCTTAACATTTCTTAGAAACAAACTAATACCTCATCTCCAATTTCAAAGGGGCTCCCACACAAAACGACATTTTTTAAATTTTTTCCAACCGCTCTAACTGCCCTAAGAGTGCCCTTAAAGCAATCAAATGTATGACCGACCCACAATATTTTTTTAGTCCAAACATTTTCTCTGAACACCCTACCTCTCTATCTTTAACTATTAAGGCGGTCCCCATATATTTTTTTTTTAGTTTTTGTAAATTTGGTTTATTTAATCAGCTTCTACCGCTGCGTCCGAGAGGGGGCATTAGTGAGTCCGACTCACATTTATTTTTACCCTTTACCATTTTTTTAAAACTTTCCTACGCCCTATCTCCACTCCCAAAGCAGGCGTCCAATCAAAATTACATTTTTATAAAATTTGCTCCAACTGTTATTTGTATGGGAGCCTACTTAGGGAGTGGAGATATGGCGTAGGTTGTTTCACAAAAATGTTGAAGGGTAAAAATAAATGGGGGTCGGTCTCACCAATGACCTCTCTCGGACGCACCATTGGACCGGTAGAAGCTGATTAAATAAAACAAATTTACAAAAAATAAAAAAAATTGTATGATGACCGCCTTAATAGTTAAAGATAGAGGGTAGGTGTGTTAAGAGAAAATGCTTGGACTAAAAAAGTATTGTGGGTCGGTCATACATTTGATTGCTCTAAGGGCACTTTTAGGGCATTTTGAGCGGTTGGAGCAAACTTTAAAAATGTCGTCTAATACACTCACAATCAGAGAAAAACACTCAGAAAAAATTACATGGTTTTATAAATATATTTTTGTCATCAAATTTCATTATATTTGTGAAACCTTCATATAATGAAGTTTTATGATAAAAATCAATGAAATGCACTTCGTAAAATTTCATGATTTAAAAAAAATTCATAAATTTTTTTTATAATATGATTAAAAAATTTGTTCGAAACCATTTCAGCTTTTGAAAACGATTTTTAAAATTTCATTTCCTTATTTTAGTTCTTTCAATGTAAATATTATACATTTTATTTCGAAAAAAGTAATGCATTTGCCTTATTAATGAAACTTTTCATAAATACTATGAAACCTTTTCATATATATAATAAAACTTGTCATTCAAGTTTGGCCAATGTAACTGTTTCATAAATATTATGAAATGTTTCATTAATACTATGGAACATTTCATAAGAATAATTTATTTTTTTTAAGTATTTCTTTATAATTATGGAACATTTTCATAGTACTAATGAAGTTGTTCATAAATACTATGAAATAATTTCATAATATGATCAAATATTTAAAAAAATAAATTAAGTCTATGAAATGTTTATCATATATATAAAACATTTCATAATATTTATGAAGAGTTTAATGAAAGTTTGTATAATTTTATTCATTATATTTATGAAACCTTTCATAAATATAATGAAAAATTAATACTATGAAACATTTCATAAAAATAATATAATTTTTTTAAGTGTTTCATTATAATTGTGGAGCTATTTCATAATACTATTGAAGTGGTTCATAAATACTATTAAATAATCTCAAAATTTGATCAAATATTTATAAAAATAAATTAAATCCATGAAATGTTTATAGTATTTATAAAATATTTTATAATACTTATGAAGAGTTTTATAAAAGTTTATACAATTTTATTCATTATATTTATGATAAAAAATTTCATAAATATTGACCCTAGGAACTTTTATGAAACTGTTTCATTCTATTTATGAAACAGTTACATTGGACGAACTTTAAAGAAGATTTTTATTATATTTATGACAGTTTTCATAAATATAGTGTAGCTTTTGCTGTACAACTGCAGCCGACTTTGTCCTAAAAAAACATTTTACAATCGAGTGACAACACTGGAAATTCTATTTGATCAAATTTTGTTTATAAAAATTTAAAAATATAAAAAAAAGAATTAAAAAATCATTTGTTAGATCTTTTAGTGTAAAAAACACACACAAACCAAGTTTGATTAAAAAACGCTTAGTTTTGTTGCCAATAGACCGATTTAACTGAATACCGGGCAACTAAGATCTTCGACTTATATTTCGGGTAGTTACAAACATCAGCACAAATTCATTATACCCTGTATCTAAGAGTGGTATAGGGTATAAATATTGATTATATATTTTTTACATCTGTCAATTACTTAGATTAAGGCTGGTTTTTTGCTTAAACCCCCCTTAAGCAAAATTTAAAAATAAAAACAGATTGAAATTAAAGCTTTATATCTGCCATAAATTAAAACCTTAAAATATTAAAGATTTAAATAAATGAATAAAATGCAACTTAAATGCAAATATGTTAAAGAGAAAATGAAATGATAAAATCAGGTCATTTGATGAAATTCGATTTAAGACTTTGGTAAAATTAAATTTTATTATGAAAACACCGCAAGGCACTCTACTCTATTATGGTTCACACAGTATGCCTGCATGATATCCAATACTTTACACAAACTTGGAAACAAGTATAAATTGTATGCAACAAAAATACAAAAAAAAAACTACAGCATACCATAAGGCTTTTAAGGACAAAGAAAAATGTATACGTATTTGCAAACATAGAAGCTTCAGTTTTAGATCCAACAAACCTATTACAGAGCATCAGAATGAATGAATCTATTTTGTAAATAAAACAAATGGACTTTATTTGGTATTTTTGAAATCACAGAGATACATATACTAAAGGTTTAAAGGCAAAGTATACTTTTGGGCTGTAATGTGTGTATACATTACGTAAAGAACACAACTTATTGATTTAAAATTCTATTTACTCTTTATTTTATTTTTAGCACTTTATAATATTTGGGAAAGAAGTATATTTTCAGATTTTTTATTTCGTATTCTCATAGAAATACAGTATGCAGATTCTTTTTTTCATAGAAATACAGTATGCAGATTGAAATTTTCTTAGTAATTCCTTGTTTTATGTAAAGTAGTATGACTATGTATCGATGGTTTTCGAATGAAGTGTTGCTTGTTTTGGGTAAAATGGAAAAGTATATTTTGTTAATAAATATGTGCGAGTAAGTTTATTTTCTGGTTTTAAATTTTTGTGTATTTTATATATGAGCCATTCCATACCAAAATTTTCGTTAGAGAAAAACATGTGAGCCATTAATTTCTGAATAGGTTGTTTTGACAGCCCTATATGTAACTAAGAAGATTTCGTTTTTGATTTTTTAATTTTTCAAAACCTGGGCTTACAAGGCGTGGCTAAATATAAAAAAAAAATGTGTTATTTTTGTCGAGTTCACTTGATTAAACATTTATCAAATTAAAAAGAAATGCACCATAATCTCAAAAATTTGCATTCTTGTATATTTTTTATGGGCTATCGATTAAAAAATTTTATTTTTAAAAATTTTCAGACCCCTTTTTAAGATTTCCGATTTAAAAAATGCCTGCGAATTTTGTACTCTTGCCCAAAACATTAAATCATGATAAAGTTTTGCGGAAGATTTTGATGTACTTGCCAAAGCAAAGTTTTTTTAGAAAAAATAATGTAATATTACTTTGCTATTCCATGCAACACGAATTGAAATATCAGTCGAGGACCCCATTAATAAACCAAAAGAGCTGTACATTTCGTGAGTGCAAAAATAAGTGCAAAAAAGTGTTTTTACATTTTGGAGAGTATAAAAGATTCGGCTCCAAAGAATATAACACTCTCACTTGTTTTATGTACATATGATAAACAAATGGAAAATTTTTATGCGAAAAGCTTAGACTTGGTGAAACAGTAGTTTTGGTAAAAAAACGAAAAACGAAATTATGTTAAAAAATTAATGAACCCAAAATTTTTGGTGAAAAAAGTTTTTTAAGAATTGAAAGAAAAATATTTTGATGTAAAAAAATTGATGAAAAAAAAATATAAAAAAAAAATTTTGGTGAGAAAAAAATCGATAATAAAAAACTTGATAAAAAAAATTATGAAAAAAAAAATTTATGAAAATTTTGATGAAAAAAAAAAAATTGATGAAAATAAAAAAATTAATGAAACAAAAATTGATGAAAAAAAAATATGATGTAAAAAAAAAATTTGATGAAAAAAAAAGTTTGATAAAAAAAAAATGTATATAAAAACAAGTAAAAAAGTTAAATTCGGCCTTGCCGAATGTAGTGATACCCTCCACAATTTCAAAAAGATTATTGCAAAAAACTTTATTTTAAAGGAAATTACTTTTGAAAAAAAAAATTTTTTTTGAAAAAAAAATTTCCGCGAAAAAAAATTTTGGTAAAAAAAAATCAGCGATTTTTTTCTTTTTTTGTCAAAAAAATATGTTCGTACTTGTTTAAATACCATTTGGTGTTCAATTATGTTCACATTTGTCAACCAGAAGCCGAATTAAAGCATTTTGTATTTTTAGGTTATGTTAAATGTACTGAAATTTTTGAGGTGTGCTTACATTTTCGTTCATAACTTTTGAACCGCTGAACCGATATCGCTCAAATGCAATACCAAACTTCTCGGGAGAACTTCCAATAAATATGTTAAGTTTCAGTCATCTCTGTGCAATATTTTGTCCGCGACAGCATTTTCCACAGACAGACAGACTGACAGACGGACAGACGGACATCGCTAGAATGTCTTAAAATCGATTGGGCATCATAAATATATATACTTTATGGGCTCCCAGATCGATATTTCGATGAGTTACAAACGGAATGACAAACTTATATATACCCTCTATCACTAAGTGGAGGGTATAAAAATGATGAAAAAAAAAGTTTGACGAAAAAAAAATAATTATGAAAAAAAAATTTGATGAAAAAAAAATTTTATGAGGAAAAAATGACGAAAAAAAAAATTGATGAAAAAAAACTTTTTTTTTGGTGAGAAAAAAATTGATAATAACAAATTTGATAAAAAAATTTGATGAAAAAAAAAAAATAACGAAAAAAGAAATTGATGAAAAAAAAATTTTATGAAAAAAGAAATTTGATAAAAAAAAAATTATGAAAAAAAAAAATTGAAAAAATTTGTTGAAAATAAAAATTTGATAAAAGAAAAAAATTTGATAAAAAAAAAATTTGATAAAAAAAATTGATGAAAAAAAAAATTTGATGAAAAAAAAAAATTGATAAAAAAAAAAAGTTTGATAAAAAAAAATTGATGAAAAAAAAAAAAATTAATGAAAAAAAAAAAAAATTGATGGAAAAAAATTGATGAAAAAACAAGTAGAAAAGTTAAATTCGACTTGGCCGAATCTTTAAATACCCTCCACAATGCCCTTTTTAAGTGATAGTATATTTTCTAATGTGAAAAAAATAACATTTTTGGTAAGAAATATTTTATTTTTTGTAAAAAAACTTTTTTTTTATTAATTTTTGAAAAAAAAAAAAAAATTTACTAATTTTTTTTTTGAGTGTAAAATTTTTTTTGAGTGTAAAATTTTTTTTTAGTGTATTTTTTTTTTCTTTTTTAGTGTAAAAATGTTTTTGATTGACAAAAATACGTTGTAAAATATTTTTTTGACTTACAAATATTTTTAAAACATATTTAACGGGTTTTCAACACGTGAATTTAAGGTGAAACTAATCTGAAATTTACGGTTTTGCTAATAACTTTTGAACCACTGCACTGATTTGGCTGAAATTTAAAACGGAGTGGACCAGAGGAAAGACAAATATATATGCCACATTTCAGCACCCTCAGAGTTGCCGTTCGAAAGTTACCGTGTGTTTTATCTCGTAAATTCCAGAAAAACCCCTGCCGAAATTCACTCATTTGCTTATAACTTTTGAACCACTAGACCGATTTCGATGGATTGCAATACCAACCTGACCAGGTAAATGCACAACATATATGCCAAACTTCAGGAGCCTCCCTTAAGTTTTTCAAAAGTTAGCGTGTTTTCAACAGACAGACAGACAGACGGACAGACGGACGGACGGACGGACGGACGAACATCGCTAGATCGTCTTAAAATCGATCGAGGATCATGAATATATATACTTTATGGGGTCCTAGACCAATATTTCGAGGTGTTACAAACGGAATGACAATCTTATATATACCCTCTATCACTAGAGTGGAGGGTATAAAAAATTTGATGAAAAAAAAAATTTTGATGACAAAAAAAAGTTTGATAAAAAATTGTTAGTGGCCACCGATACTGGTGGACACTGCTGACCAACTGCTGACATGTCATTGATGACATTTTGAAAAATTGTATGAAGATGTCAGCGATTTCATAAAGGGAGAGTCAGCAGTATGTCAGGTGTGCTTTTATTTTGCCAACTGGGAAAGCCCTTTTCAATAATAAATACTACTAAATTATTAATTTTTTTATAAAAAGTACCAAAAAAGTGCTATTTTATAAATAGTACCACAATAGTACATTTTAAAAAAAGTACCAAAATAATTGTTTGCTAATTGAAAGTGATACATTTTTTATTTTTAATAAAAAGTTTCCAAAATAGTCCTTTATCGTTTATCGCTAGATAGCATTTACAATCATTAATTTATATACAAAAGAAATAATTTCATTCAAATTTCTCACGAAATTTTATCCTGTACTTCCAAGAAATCATTAAAATATTTACAATATACATACAATTTTTCATTTAATCATATTTACTGTTTTATTGAAAGTTAATTAATATGAAACTGCTTCAATTCAGAAAAATATATTTATACTGCAAGCAATTTGTTAACGATATTGAGAAATTTCCTCAGGTAGTTTGTTGTTGTCAATCAATGCATTTGGGCAATTAATAAATAACGCTTCATTGTTTAAAAAAAAAATGTGGCAGATTAATCAGCAAAAAACTCAACTACATATGAGGCATTCCACATCAAATGATCAGTTAAAAAAAAAATTATGGCGTGTCAATATGAAATCAATTGCAAAGTATTCACCCTTAGAGCACTTGTAAATAACAAAAATAAAATTGAGGTTTTAACAAAAAATTTACGTTGTAGGCGTAGTCAAATATTGAAAATATCAGTATTTTTTTGTCTGAGTATCTTTATTTCAATATTTATGCATATTAAATGAAACACAGTGAATTCTTTAAAATAAAAGTTGTTTACAGATTTTTCGATTAAAAAAATAAAAATTGGAAAATTTTCAGAAGAAGTTCTTAATTTTGTTTTCTAAATCAGGTTGAAAGTCGTTCTACAGATTTTTTGACAGAGTTTTTCTTTTGTGTGTACATTTCGCCAGCAGGATCCGAGATTCAGACTACGTGAAACTAAGTTTAAACTTAATCCACATCCCAAAAATTCAGCCTTATTTGCTATATTTACGCTCATTTGCCTCTTAAGAACACTTTAGAGCCCAGTCACAATTGGCACCACATTCGGTCACCAATAAATGTTTTCATAAATTTTGTGTTTAAAGTAAAAAATCTCTTTGTGGTATTCCAATTTTTTAAAATTTTTTAAAATTTATTCCAATTTTTAAAAATTTGTATTAAGTAGAGTATTTCTTTACAGAGTTGTAATTCTTTTATGTTGTCAGAATATTCAGTCAATTATATAACACTGTGGAACAAATTCAGGTTAGCAAAAGTTAGGTCGACTCTGAGAGTGAGGGGTGAAAATAGAGGCTAAATTAGAAGACCCGTATCGCGGCGTTTGTTTATGTTGGTTCGATTTTTGTTTTTAATCGACCTTCGAACTTTGCTGTCAAATGCCGATTTTCAGCATATTGTTTATATGGTTTTTGGCGATAACTTGTCGACTAATTGATATTTTTTCAATCTCTAAACCAAATTATTGCTGGAGACCTGTCCAACAATTAAAATTTTTTAAACAATTGATTTAGAAAATTTTTGTGTTGCTTATGAAGCAAAATATTTTAAAAAATCATGAAAAAAAATGTATTTTTCCAACAAAATGTTAAAAATTTAAGCATTTTTTTTGTCATAAAATTTTTCCTGCCGCCTGTCAATTATATTGTGTCACTCTCTTTCATGCTGTGGTTTGTGGTCGGTGGTGCCAATTGTGACTGGGCTTTATTTTAAATGTGGTAAATAAATCAACCACAAAGACAAATAAATTTGCTGATATAATAAAAAAAAGTGTAAGTTAAATGAATGATGGATTTCGCTTAAATAAAAACAATTTTAAACGGAGGCAATTTTAAATGTTTGCGAAGAGTTGGTTTTATTAAGAAAAACCGCACAGAAATAAAATTAATAAATAAAAGTAATACGATAATTAAAAATATACAAATTTTAAACACTGATCTATAATTACGTTATATTTCAGCAAAAACCTTATTAAAAAGTGTTTGCAAAATAGAATATCAATGGAGTATACTGCTTAAGTGATTTTGAATCCTATCCTTCTCAGTAGTAGGTAATGCCATCTAGATGCAAGTTGATAAGTTTTTTTTCGGTATTGCCATAGGAGCAATGCCCTTATATAAACTACCGGTTAATTTTTATTTTTTTTTAAACCAAAATGGTTTGTAACTTGGATAAAAATTTACCTGCTGGTGAATAAAAACATTTCACGAGCTGGTGAATAAAACGTAACATAATTATTTTTCAACAAAAAATTTTTAAAAATTTTTTTTTTATCGTTTTTTGCATATTTTTTTTCATAAATTTCTTTATATTCCATAAAATTTTTTTTTTCATAAATTTTTTTTTTATTAAATTTTTTTTATCCTCAATTTTTTTTATCATTTTTTTTTTTATCAACATTTTTTTTTCATCGACTTTTTTTCTTCTTTAAAATTTTTTTTTTAATCAACATTTTGTTTTTCATCAAAAACTTTTTTTTTACCAAAATTTTTTTTCACCAAGTCTAAACTTCCCACATAAAAATGTTCCATTTGCTTAACAAATGTACAAAAAAACAAGTGAGAGTCTTAAATTCTATGCCGAATTATTATACTCTCCAAAATGTAAAAAAAACTTGTTTGAACTTAAATAATACACAAATTTACCAAAGGAACTCTTTTGAGCGATAATACATCGGAAACTTTTTTATAGTAGATGAAATTGTTTAAAGACAAAGTTAAAAATACTTAAAGTTATTATTATCAAACGAGTATAACTTTAAAAAATGTTATATAGGTAATTTATATAGCTTTAATTTAAGCTTGATAGCACCCAGATTGAGTTAATAATAAATGTACAACGAGGGTCGATCTGGAAAATGAAATTATTTATAGACATTTCTCAGAACATTTTTTAAAAATATTTCTAGGTCGAAATTTTCCAAGTTCCAACATTGGAAATTTTAAAAAAAGGTCCAATAGTTTTTACTCTTTGATCAAGTAATTTTTCCAACAACCCAACTCAACAACTCACCATAAATTCGATAGTACAAACCCCTTAAAATGATTATTTAAGAATTCCATACTTGATATTCTTAATAAAATGTTGGTGTGGCTATCGTTTAAATATTTTAATTCTAAATAGCTTTTAGCAAAACGTTCTTTAAAACGTCATTTTAAAATCTTTATGTAAAAAAAAAAAATACTAAAACAACATGACTTGTGACGTAAATGTTAGTAAATGTACAACTGTTGGCGACATTCATGACGTTGTTAACATTGTCTTCACTTAAGTCAACATCCCCCGTTAAAGTTATACAAACTTTTGTTGGTTTGTTTGTATGTAACGAAATTACGTAGAAACTGTCAGAAGAAAATAATAAACGTCATCTAAGGTTGTGTCAGGGAAAATTGCGGGCAATTTTAAAAATAACATAAAATTACAAAATTGACTCATAGCGGGGGACTCTGTTAAACTCCAAACCACAATAGCACTGTTTTTTTAAAATTCATTTGATAGATAAAATGTCTCAGAATCTTAGACTTTTTTGTTTTTTTTTAAATATATCAGACTTTTATGGTAGGAAAATCTATCAAAAACTTTCAAATATTAAAGAACCTTAAATGCTGAAGCATTTTGCTCATACTAAACATCCAACAACGGTATTAAAACTTTCTACTCAGTCCGAGAAAAGCCGGGTTCAAAACTCATGAGTATACAATTCAATCAATAAACCTTACCAAAAAAATGTTTATAAATAATTGAGTTCGAGTAGATTAAGGATTTAAATATCTGACCTTTTTTTGGGGGAGAATAAATAAATCTAAATACTCAACTGTAAATGTCGTCAAGACAAAAACAATATTCCATTAAATCAATTGAAAAAAAATGTATTTGTTTGTCTGTAAGGTAGAAAGGCGCGTATTCGACCTTGTTTATAAACCGACGTTTATAAGCTATATAAGCTACCAACTTAACAAAAAAAAAAATAAGAATTACTGTTTTCATTTTCTTAAAACTAAAAAGGTTTATAACTTTGATTTGTATCTTTGATAATAACACCGCACAACAAATCGAAGGTTTTTGGCTCCGGTTTAAAGTTTCATATAAAATTTTAAAAGATTTTGAATCACTGATTCCAAATCTGTGTTCCAAATTTTTCCATCACGTCTAGAATTTTAATTATTCGCGGTTGAAAATGCGTAAAAACGCGATTTTTGACTTTTTGGAAAGCCTGCACAGCAGCCACTGGGTGGAATAAAAATCTGGTATAAATCGTTAGAGTAGAATTTAACTATGATCTCAAATATATGATCAAACAAATTTGAAGTTGTTGCACTATTATTGGCCAAACATGTATTTTAAAAAAACACTATGAAAAAAATTAGAAAATGCATCATTTTTAAAAGGCTCTAAAACAAAAACCAGATGATCAATCTTTACAGTAATGAGCTCAAAATTTAGGTAAAAGTTCATTATTTCTAATAGACTTTTAAAACCATTAAAGATATCTTCCGGTGTTTACGAAAAATAACACAGAAAACTTAAATTTGTAAAATATATTTTTTTTTGTTTTTCTTTGAAAAATATCAAAAAAAAAAATACCTTTTTTACAAAAATGGTAATTTTAACAGTATCATTAAAAACGCATGTTTAACCTTACCAAACGCAATAATTAAAAAAAAAATGTTTTCTATGTTGGAGACCATAGACAAATTATATTTAGCGCTTTATACCAGATTTGTATTCCACTGAAATGCTGCTATGCAGACTTTCAAATAATGGAAAAATCGCCATTTTTCGCATTTTCAACAGTGAATAACTAAAAATCTAGATGTGGTGGGAAAATTTGGAGAACTGATTTGGAATCAGGAGATCAAAGACTACTAAAATTAATCATCAGAATTCAAACCGGAAAATGAGTGTTGAGCTGTGTAATTCACCTGCTGGTGAATAAAGCCGTTTTTTACCAGCTGGTGATTAAAACGTAACATAATTATTTTTTACCAACATTTTTTATCATCATCATTTCTTTTTCATAAATTTTTAATTTTTTTTTTTTATAATATTTTTTTTATCAATATTTTTTTTCATCAATATTTTTTTTTTCATCAAATTTTCATACCCTCCAACTACAGTATGCGGGTATACTCACTTTGTCATTGTCCTGCATTTGGACCCAGAGGTTTGGAAAATGTCGGTTTTTTGGTCCGCCCCCCTTTTGAGAGCGTGTATTAAAAAAAATTTTAAATAATGATAAACTTGTACATGTTTAGTGCAAAAAGCATAAAAATGCATTTTTAAACATATATTTCTAGAGCAAATTTGTTTTGCTTACGTGTTTTTCGCATTTCAAAATTTCGTTCCACACAAAATACATTCAAAATTATTTTTTTAATTTTTTGACCGTGGTTATACCAGCAACGTATCCAGGATTTTGAAAACGGGGGGGAACAACTTCCAACATTTTTTTGTCATCGCCTATTTATTTTTAACTAGCACCCCCCCCCCCTTTTTTTATAAAAATTCCAGAAACCTCAAAATCTTTGCACAAGAAAAATTTTTAATCAATTTTCTTTTGAAAAACTAAATTTTTAATGAAAATGGTGTCTGATAAATACTCAAATTCAGAGATGTTTTTTAAGAAACGGTTCTTGAAACAATATGTAACCTGAAAGTGTCACCATCATCGATATATCGAAGGCGCCTTTTTGTGGATCTACTGCTACATTTTCGTAAGTTAGCGCGATCCATTTTCGAAACATTCAAGTTTGAGGATTTAAAAAAACATATTTTGTTTTTGCTTCACGTAAGAGTTATAAGTGAGAGCCATAGGAAATTTATTGTAATCTAAAAACTTTTCAGAATCTGAGAATTTCCTATAGAAATAAAATCTCAGATTTTAATATAGAAAAAGTATCTTGGAATCTTGTTGTTCAAAATTTTTTATAGAAATTTATTTTCATGGTCCTGATACATAATTTTTATTAGACAAAATCAATTTTATGTGTCTTTAAACATATTTCGATAGAAATTTGCTTTTTTATTTATTTTTTAATTTTATATTAACTTTTACAATTTTTCAAATCGAAAAGGGGGGGGGCACGTGCCCCCTGTGCCCACCCCCTGTATACGTCCATGGGTTATACTATAAATTATTTTTTTTCGAGAAATATTATTGGTCATATGTGTTTTTTATATTTTTCATAGTTTTCGAGGAAATTCGAATAGTGGGTGAGAGTTTCGAATGTTGTTTGGTTTTGGCTTTCATTAACATTTTTATTTTGTTTTTTATATCCTCCACCCTAGTGATAAAGGGTATATATAAGTTTGTCATTCCGTTTGTAACAACTCAAAATATTGGTCTTGGACCCCATAAAGCATATATGGCATTCCATGCCAAACCGGACACTTTGAAAATTTTTTTTTTCAGATTTTCCCAATTTGTTTACAGTTTTAAGTACCCTTCGAAAACTCCTTCGTTGTAAAAATTCCGATTTTTTTGATGACCCGTTCAAAAGATATCGAATTTTTAAAAATTGGTAGTTTGTTCCTTTACTCAAACTTCTTTTCCTCATAACTTCTTCAATAATAGTCCAAATTTCAAATTTTTTTTTTAAAAATTTTTGTTTTTTTTCGTACTTTAAAAAAAAAAAATCCAAAAAATTCTTACCCTACAACATTTTTTTAAAACATACCTATGCCCTACCTCCACTCCCTAAATAGGCTTCCATTCAAAATTAAATTTTTATAAAATTTGCTCCAACTGTTATTTGTATGGAAGCCTACTTAGGGAGTGGAGATAGGGCGTAGGTATGTTTTAAAAAATTTTGTATGGTAAAAATAAATGGGAGTCGGTCTCACTAATGACCCCTCTCGGACGCACCATTGGACCGGTAGAAGCTGATTAATTAAAACAAATTTACAAAAAATAAAAAAAATTGTATGGGGACCGCCTTAAAAATTAGAGATAGAGGGTAGGTGTGTTCAGAAAAAATGTTTGGACTAAAAAATATTGTGGGTCGGTCACATATTTTGTTGCTCTAAGGGCACTATTAGGGCAGTTATAGCGGTTAGAGCAAATTTTAAAAAATGTCGTTTTGTGTGGGAGCCCCCTTAGAAATTGGAGATAGGGTATATGTTCCAAAGAAATGTTAAGACGTAAAAATTAATGGGGGTCAATCTTATAAATGACCCCTCTATGACGCACCATTGGAGCAGTAGAAATGATTTTATGATATGAAAATTACAACAAAATTTTATCAAAAAATTTTAAAAAATAGTAATAATCGTTATCCCACGATCCTCCTGGGCAAAAAATTTGTAGAATCGATAGAGGTTAGGTTAGGGTGGCGGTGTACGATTTACACCTCGCATAGACCTTTTGGTCCATAGCGATACCACAAATTTTTTTTTTCTTTTTCCGC
Organism: Pegoplata infirma; assembly: GCA_963921195.1. Lineage (NCBI taxonomy): Eukaryota > Metazoa > Arthropoda > Insecta > Diptera > Anthomyiidae > Pegoplata > Pegoplata infirma. The sequence goes on along the minus strand of OY992536.1, from coordinate 261,477,565 downwards.
TAGCGTCGCAAGTTAAACACGTTCAAAGTCATTGCGAATCTCTTTAATATTCTAAGATCCATTCGCGTTATAGAATCGATAGAAGTTTTACACCAAAAAATTTCAAAAAAATCGAAGAGTACAAACATTTTCAAAAATGAGATTTAAATTTAAAAACTTAAAAATCGCATACTAGAGCGCTTTTAAGAATTTTTTGGGATTTTTTTTTAAAGTACGCAAAAAAAGAAAATTTTTGAAAAAAAAAATTGAAATTTGGACCACTATTGAAGAAGTTATGAGTAAAAGAAGTTTGAGTAAAGGAACAAACTAACAATTTTTAAAAATTCGACATCTTTTGAAAGGGTCATCAAAAAAATCTGAAAATTTACCACGAAGGAGTTTTCGAAGGGTACGAAAAACTGTAAATAAATTGGGAAAATCTAAAAAAAAAATTTTCAAAGTGTCCGATTTCATATGGAATGCCCCATATATATTCATGATCCTCGATCGATTTTAAGACGATCTAGCGATGTCCGTCCGTCCGTCTGTCCGTCCGTCCGTTGAGTGTAAATTTTACACTCAAAAAAAATTTAAAATTATTTTTTATTTTTCAAAAATAACTTAAAAAAAATATTTTTTTACAAAATAATATTTTTTCTACAACATAAAATATTTCTAATCAAAATGTTGTTTTTCACGTTAGAAAATTTACTATTACTTAAAAAGGGCATTGTGGACGGTATTCAAAGATTCGGCCAAGTCGAATGTAACTGTTCTACTTGTTTTATTTAACATTCAACCAACCATAAAACAAATAATGACCTTGCAAAAATAATTTCTAAGAATTAAATTATTCACACATAAATATTCAGAATAAAAAAATACTCTACAAAGAAATTTGACTCATTTCCTTAAGTCACTTATTAAAAGTTGGTCAATAGTAGAATCAACAAAAGAATAAGTTTGCAACAACAAAAAATAGATAAAAGAACATAGTATTGACAATATATTAGCATGTCCCGAAATCAAGAATTTTTCGAATTTCTTTATGGCATACCAATATTTTTAAAATTTCAAATCGTTGTGCTGGACCTAAATTGCTCCATGAAAATTTTATATATATTATTTCCTCAATATACTCTACATATCGAAGTTTTTGGCACCAATTAAAACAAAAAAAATCGCTACGTATGCTAAATTTAAGCGCTGTTTGCGGCCTAAAGTTGATCTCCAAAAATTTTTAATTTTTTTTCCCGTAATCAGCTCTTTAATAAGCGTCGTTCTAGAGTTATGCCCTAAAATTTTTAGTTTTCGTGACACGCTACTGTATATGAATAGTAAGTATATCATGACAAATTATGCGATAAATTAGTCTGGCCATAGAGGCTTAACAAGCAAATCATCATTTCAGCTTAAAGTATTAGTGAAGGATTTGCATTTTTTTTTTTTTTTGTTCCTGATTTCAAAGACGGCGACGACAATGATGATGCCATAATCTTCTTTTGTTGCGTTTTTTTTTTTTTTCAAATCATGCTTTAGTTCGTTTAGTTTTGTTTAACTGTGAATCACTGTTGCGTATTATGTGTAACGGGTGTTGTAAAGAAACATTAGTGGAAGGTCATTTCGTGTTTAACAGCCATAGGAAAAATTATTAATTTTTAATAAAATAATGCCCAGTGAAAAAACTATATTTAGATTTAATATTGAAATCTTTAATAACTTTAAGATGTGTATGTCTGGATAAATGTTATTTGTTATTTCAGATTTGGGGAAAATTTTCTATATCTAGTAATCAAGAACAGAGTTCAGAGTTTTAGGGACATGTCACAAACTCAATTCCGTTCGGAAGTGGAATAAGTGGTTTACTGTAAAACGCAAAGCGAATATTTTTTTCGGAATGAAACCACTTTTATGCGATTAAATTTCTCTTTGATTTTTGAAAGTGATTTCATGCCGAAAAAATTAAATTTGTTTTGCGTTTTACGAGTAAACCACCACTCCGGAACTGAATTTTGTCTGTGACATGCCACTTAATGGAAAATCTGTTTTTAGAAAAATTTGTGTTTAGTCAAAGTTTAAATATATAGACCGGTCCTGATTTTTCAATAGTTTGCATTTAATACGCGTGCACTTTATTTTCGGCCCAACCTTCCATGCGTACAAAAGTGTGTCGCACGGTGTAATAAGTACCAAAGTACACTATTTTACTTTACACAATCCATAAAAATATAAGGTTGGAACTTTTTGGTAGTACAAAGTTCCGTAATAGCCGGTACTTTTACAACCCTAGTGAGAAACTTCTCCGGGGTAGAATATGATCCTTTTAAGCAAATTTATATTTTCTTATATTATAAATTTTCCTAAATAATGTATTAATTATGTCTGTTTTCTCTTTGATGCAATATGAGACACTTCTCTTTATGGTTTATACATTTTTTTACAGTTTTTCTTGTTTTTAGTTGTATGTCATTTCTTAGAAATGATGCTGGTAATAATGAAGATTTCCTTTGACATACATGCTAAGTATATGTTTTTATTTAGTGTTGACATTTAAGTTTATTAAGAGTGACTAGAAACATTAATATTTTGGATTAAAAATTAGAACTTTTCACATACATAAAATACAAATAAAAGAAAATTATTACACTCAAAATAATAACTCTGTAAAATACTCTGTAAAATTACTGTAATCTCAATTCAACAGATATTTGACAGAGTTTTCTGTCAAAAAACAGGTTTAAAGAAAATACTTTGTATTTTGTTGTGACAAAAAACAAAGTTTTATCTGTCATATTACTTTTAAATTTTTAATCTTAATTTTATAGATAATTAACAAAGTTTTCTGCTAAAATACAGATTTAAGTAAAATACTTTGTATTTTTTATAATCAAAAAACTAAGTTTTATCTGTATTTTTAATTAACAGGTTTTGAGAATTAGGAAATTTCCTTTAGATTCTAAGAACTTTTTCCTTAATTTCTGATAGCCTTCCTTTAAAAAACTTTCTTAATAATAAGAAAATGTTTTTTTTTTTTTAAATATGCCTTATGATTTAAACGTTTTTTCCAAAAAATCGTGATGACATTACCTCATCGAACAGCTCACAATCATTTGGATTCATGGAATTACATTGTCTTTCTAAAAAAAATTATAAAATCCATCATCCCGTGAGGTTTTCGTTACAGAAAACCTGAAAGATTCTGTGCGCCCTTTTTTATAAATTTATGAAGGTAAAAATTACCTCATGCTTAGACACATTTTTTCGTTAAGGAACCTTTTGATTTGTGAACTCTAAGTTCCATAGATTTAAATTCATTATAAATTATTTAATTTTTTTTATGTTGAAATGTTCAAAAATCAGTACAATCAGTACATATTTCAAAAAAATCAGTACAAATTATTACAACGGTTTTTGATCAGTACACGTGATAAAAAATAAGTACATGCACTGATCAAATCAGTACGAATGGTCAGCCTACTTTTAAGGTCGATATTATCACACAACAACTTTTTTTTTATGTCTGACAACCACCCCACCCCATTTTATGTTATTTGGTAAAAAAATCTTTGAAAAATTTTTCATATTTAAAAAAAAATGTAGAGGTATTTTAAGCAACATTTTTTATCTGTGTTGAAACATCTCTTAATTTTTTTTTTAAATCTAAAAAATCAGATAAAGTTTTTTGCACCAAATAACATAAAATAGGGGTGTGAGACCTCCAAAAAAATATTTTTTTTCTAATATATCTTCTAAACCAAAACAGATACAGAAAAACCAATTCCAGAATTGGAAAACTCAGACATTTTTATATTAGAATACACTTTCTTCAATTTAAAAATTGAACAAGAAATTTTTAATTTTTTCATATTTTTGATCACTAATGGCGCTTTTTTTCTGAAACAAAATGTTGCACCCTTAAACAGTATCATTTGTAAAATGTAGCCACAACACTTTTCAAATGTTGCCAGTTTTTTGATTACAAAAAAACAAAAAATTGAGAAAATATTTCTTTCAACCAAAACATTAGGAATCAGCTGTTTTTATAAGGCAACTTTACTACCCCGTCATCATATGACAGTGTGAAAAGTGTGACATTTTGAAACTTTTTAAATGCAAGATTTTTAGAAAAAAAACATAATAAATTTTTAAAGTGTTGCCAGTTTTTTAGAAAAGAACAAAAAAAAAAATGCAATTTTTTTTGAAGGGACGGGAAAATGTGACATTTTTTGCCAGAAAAGAAAACGCCATAACTTGTTGAAAGATACACTGTGCGGCGACCAAAGTTTTAGATTTTTAAATATTTAAAAAAAGTGTATCTTGCAATAAATCAGTTAAAAAAATATCAAGAACATTTTAAAATCGGTTGAACGATTTTCGAGATATCGCTATTTGAAATTTGCAAAAATGGAGTTTACGAAATTAAAAAAACAAATTTTTTTTTGACCGTTTATAGAACTTTAAACTTTCATTTAAAATTAATTTAAGCCAAATCCGATGATTTTTTTTTAACCTGTTAGGCGTTTTTTTTTTTTTTTTTAACCTGTTAGGCGTTTTTTTGTTTTTCGGAAACAAGTGTTATAGTTCACAACTTTGGCTGTAACTTTGGAATGAAAAGCGATAAATTAATAAAAAAAAATGTAAATTAAAGTGCACATAATGTGCTGTCAAAATAATTAAAGAAAGAACGCATAATATGTATTTATATTATTATATTTTTTTTTAAATCCAATTTTTGTTTTTCACAAAATCTCATAAATGTACAAATTTATCTGAAAAAAGTGATTTATGGGAATATTTTAGTTTTTTATTAAGGAATTATCATAAATAAAACACAGCATTTTAGAAAAAAAAAATTTAACAAAAAAAAATTTTTTTTTAATCTTTTAGTCGTTTTTTATGTTTTTGGAAAAAAACACGAAACCCTTGAACATGTAATAAAGCTACAAAAAACAAATGGAGGAGACGTTTTTTTCGCGTAGGGGGGAGGGTTTACCGGGAGACTATGGGGGACACCTTCCCCTCGCGATAAACGTTGCCAAAAAAAATAGATGTCAGTTTTTGCACCTAATTAATACAAATTTATTTATATTTAAATTATTTTTTCTATACACGCCCCTAAAAAGGGGCGGACCGAAAAAATTGGCATTCCTGATCCCCCTTGGTTCAAATTCAGGTCGATGAACTTCATATGGCATTAAAATGTTTCAATTATTGAACAAATATACAAATAAAACTTGTAAAAAAAATATTTTTCTAGGGTAGTTTTAGTTCTTCAAGGGGGAACTTTTTCCCCCCTGGTCCGATTTTGCTCGTTCAAAACCTTAACCAGCCTATGATCATTATACATATTTGTGACAAACTTCAGGATTCTAGCTCTTGTTTTATGTACTTTATGGTGTGCTCAACAACAGACGGACGGACGGACACACGGTTAGTCACAGAATGTCTTAGAATCGATCAGTGATCAATAATATACACTTTATTGGGTCCTAGGCCCATATTTCGATGCGTTACATATGGAATGACAAAGTGAGTGTAAGCCCATACTGTAGTTGAAGGGTATAAGTAAACACACATATAATGGATTTGTTTAATAAATGATACCCAGACTTTTTACACAAAAATGGGAATAAATAAAAGCTGATTTTTTTCTTTTAAATAAAAGCTGATATCCTATACTTTTTTAAAATCCACAAAACTAAATCCAACTATTACTAACTTAATATGTGTGGCCCATTAAATATGGAAAATATTCCAATTTTGGACCCTTTTTAAAAAAATTATTAAAAACGTTGAGACACAATTTTTATAAACAAAAAAAATTTAAAAATTTAGCTTAATCCCTGGTGTTTAAGGTTCCATTATAAAAGATTTTCTTTTAAAAGACTTAATACCACTAATAATCGCTTGAATTGTAAAAAATTTAATTTTTTTTACTTTTTTCAAAAACTGCAATAATTTGTTAACTTTGACAGCTCACCAAAAAAAAAGTAAACAACTTAGTTGATTGATTTTGATAACTAGTGTTGCAGAATTTTATCTACTTTTACCCCATACCAAATTTTATAACAAAAACTTCATTTATAAATTTCAATTAATCGCCACTTTGGCACCATTTGAACCCAATGTGCGTTGTAGCGAAACCACAGTACAGACTAGTATGCAAACAATGGTGCTAATTTCGTACTTTCCAATATGGTGGCGTGGTTATTAGTACAGAATAATCATCGCTGCCTAGTGTATGTGTGCCTGTACGTGTGAGCTTTTGTGTATGTATTTATGGTGCTTGTTTACGTTTTGTATGAAACGTCAAAAGTTACACCGTGTGCTGTCACTAATACTTACACACATCAAATGCAAACCTGTGAACCGACTACTCATGTACTGTGAGCGAAACCGAACAAGGCCTCTGGTGGGAATCGAGCCCACGACCTACAGACTCATATGCTAGCATGCTACCAACTAGCCAACCGGGGCGCCTTACCAAAAAACCAAAATTTAAATTATGATCACAGAGCGCCTTGGAATAAAATGGTCCATTTTTATTTTTTTTTTAATTTCTAGACCATGGAAAATATCAGCCAATTTTTGCAAATTTCAAATATTCATGTTCAGCGCATCAGGATATATTATTTTTAATTTTCTAAAATTTAAAAAATCCAAAAATTTGTACCATATAATTTTTAGGTCTATTAGAATAAATATTTAATCGGAAACTTGAGAAAATCAAAAGTTGAAGAAAAATGTCACTCTTATTATGAATACTTTTATTGTTAGTTCATATTCATTTATATCTATTAAACAAATTATTAAGTCCCAACTAGGGCTTCCAATCGGGATATCCCGCTCCCGGAAATCCCGGGATTTTCGGGATTAGGCAAATCCCGAATCTCGGGATTTCTGATTTTCAATCCCGGGATTTTCGGAATCCCGATTTTTTTTTTTTTTTCAATATTTTTTATTATTTTTAGATTTTTTTTAAATAATTTGAATAAAATATGAATTAAAAAAATCGACAAAAGTTCCGTCAGGTACCATGTTTTTGTCATACTGTGGTTGGAGGGTATAAAAATGAGCAAAAAATAAATCACTTATGCAAACATTTGAAAATTCATTTATTTTTTTTTCAACTCACGCTCACCAAAAGTTGATAACGATGAGCCACGACGAAAGATAAGAAAGATAACCGAATACGGATATTCTTCACAGGAGGAATCCCGAACTTTTTTTGAAGTTCACAACGTCAACAAAACTTTGCTAATTTTTACGAATGCTTGAAATTGTTAAATTGACAAAAAATACTAAAAATTTTTGAAAATCCCGAAAATTTCCAAAAAATCACGTGAATCCCGGGATTCAAAATATCCCGAAAATCCCGGGATCCCGAAATCGGGATCCCGAAAATTATTCTTCAATCCCGAATCCCGGGATTCAGAAAAACCAATCCCGATTGGAAGCCCTAGTCCCAACACTCAAAAAAAACCTTGAAAAATTACAAGAAAAACTTTTAACTTTTTTTGTTTGCTACTTCCTATTCGACAAAAATTCTTAGTAATTTTATAAGATTTTTACCAATAATTTTGTAATTTTGCAAGGTTCTTACCAATAAAATTCCAATGTAAATTTACAAATTTTTTGACACGATAAAATTTACAAAGAGGTTTCGTAATTTTACTAGATTTTTTGCTACCTCCTATTTTACGAGAATTCCTAGTAATTTTCCAAGCTTTTTACCAATAATTTTGTAATTTTACAAGCTTTTTACCAATAAAATTGTAAATTTAGAGTTTTTTGGCGTAATTAAAATTACAAGGAATTCTCGTGAATTTACTAAAAATTTTTGGTAAAATTATTTTGAAAATTTGTAAAATAACAAAAAAACTTGTAAAATTACGAAAAAAATTTAAATTTCGAATTGTTAAAAAAAAGAAAACTGTCAAATATTGGTAAAATGGGATTACGAGACTTTTCCTTGTAATTTGACAAAGTTTTTTTTTGTGTGTATAAAACTTTAAATTAAATTAAATGAATTTTAAAATGTTTTGATTTGAAAACAAAACACTTAGAAATAAGTTTGTTTGTATTTTTGGTATGAATAAATTATGTAGAATGGATATAAACTAAATAAAATGATAACTAAAAAAAACTTTAGTTTCTTGTCTTGAATATTTATGAAAAAGTTTTAATATTTAAAAAAAAAAAACAGTAAAACATGACAAGGAAACTTTTAAGATATAAAAACTTTAGTCAAAAACAAGGTATAGGCTGCGCCAAATCATTAAATACTCTGCACAATGTTAAACAAAGACGTGATTTAAAAATAACTTTTTCAAAAATATTTATTTTTTTTTCAAATAGGTTTTTTTGGGAATTTTTTTAAATTAATTTAAATATTTTTTTAGGCTTTTTCTGTAGAAAAATCGTCTCAGAGTCCGAGTATTTTTCTAAAGAAATTGCTTTATGACTGAGAATTTTTCAATAGACAAAAATTCGTAAAATCGCAAAAAACGCCCTGAAAGAGGGGGAGCGCGGGGATGAAATGTTCCACACAAATATTGGCCATATTATTTACTACACCCAAAACTTAACAGAAACACCAAAAACTAGTCAAACAAGAACTTTTTTTTTTGGAAAAAAAAAATCCCACCCGCCAAAAGCTAGATCCGCGCCAGCCATGAGGTCAAGACCAATATTTCGATGTGTTACATACGGAATGCCAAACTTATATATACCCTGTATCACTACAGTGGAGGGTATAAAAACCGAAATTAAATTTAAATTAATTTTTTTTTTTAAATAAACAAATTAAAATTTAACTTAATCAACTTTAAAAACTCTAAAACTCAACTTAAACCTTAACATAAATTTTATTTTCCTGATATACGACGACTAACTTTTTAGTTATCAGAAAAAAACAAACTTTTGTTAACCTGCTTTAAAGTTGATTTTTTAGTTTTAAGATTTTCTCGTTATTTTTTTTTTTTTCTTCTTCTCAAATCTCCCTATCGTCTTTTAAAACTAATTACACGTGTTGAAATTTCAAACTATTTTGTTGCAAAAGTTTTTATTTTTTTTTTGTTTTTTTTTCATATATAAACATAGAAATTTCTTGTACAATTTTCAAGAAATACCTGCAACATACCAAAACATTCACACACAGACACAGACATAAAGGACAACAAGTATGGCTACATGAAATCACGACACTTAACAGCTTTTAGTAGTCGAATGAAAAATAAAGGAAAAAAATATGGAGAAATAAAACTGTACACTAAGAAAAAAAAATGTTAAAATCAAACAGAAACAACTTTAAATTAAATATAAAACAGTGACAAAATAGAACAAAGTTTGTTTTTATTTAATTTAAATATGTTTCTAGTTATTTTTAACATGCCACGATTGGTGGACAACATTTTAAAATTAAGATTTAACAATATTGTTTTAAAATTGGCCATGTTAAATTTGAATATGCAACAAATTTTAATTTAAAGTTGATCAATATTAATTTTAATATGGGACAAATGTCTTTTGTAGCTTTTTACTTACCTATAAACCATGAAATTTAAAATAAAACAATACGTATTTTTGTTTTAGTTTTTTTATTTTCAAATTATTTTTACAATATTTTTTAATAACACAGCAAAAAAAATTAACACTATAGTGTATAGTATACTCTAATTGAACATTTAAGGGTAGAATTACATCCAAGGCTTTGGCTTTAAATATTGCTTGATGGCGTTGGTTTTCGCTATACATAAAAAAAAATCAAAGCCAAAGCCTTGTAGCACTCTATCTAATTATAATTGTATACAACAAATTTTTATATTTTTCTGTTTTTATATTTTTTCACTTTGTTTTTTAAGTTTTTCAGATTTATTTTTGTTTTTTTTTTTTGTTAACAATTTTCTTTTCCACTTTAGTTTTTTATTTTTTTTTTAATTTTATATTAGTTAATTTAATAAATTTCACTTAAAACTCGTCACATCTAAAGAAGTGAAAAAATGGACGTCTTTTTATAATAAAACAATATTTTAACATTGTTTCTACTTAAAATAAAATTGCCCAACTTTATTATATATCTTAAAAAAAAAAAAACTTTAAATGTCAAAAAACAAAATGTCAAAAAACAAAATTGTTCAACTTTAAAATAACCATGAAAAATATTGTTTTTAATACAAATATTTGAACAAGATATTTTTAAAATTTTTAACGACTTTTAATGACAGCATATTAAATTTAAAGTGATCAATTTTAAATCAAAATTGTATGCAATTTTAAAACAAACATGTTATGTTAAAATCAATCAAAAACAATATTAAAATTTGAATTTTTTCCAAAAATATGTAGCATACTTAAAATAAACACGAACATATTTGATTTAAATATGTTTTTTTCCCTCAGTGTAGAGGAGGATAAAAAAAAACTTTATTGCTTTCTAAAGTTCAATTGAGTGAGAGAAATAGATGGCTTATAGTTATACCTGTAGAGAATAAATACACTCTGAAATCAGTGAGTAAGGTAAGAGTAGAAACAGAATAAGCACGGCACGGGAGATGGTTGCTGTTGCCGGAGAGTACCAAAACTCCAAAGAAAAAAAAATAAAATTATAACACTTAAAACAATAACAACATTTTTCTTAAAACAAACCAACAATAACTCAAACAAATAATTTAACATTATCGTGTTTACTTTAGCTATGTTTACACCATACCACTGAGTCGTATGATTTTGATGAAAAAGCATGATTTTTTTATAGCATAATTTTAGGCATGTAATATATATAGGATTGTTGTTTAAAAGCGACAAAAAACTTTACATATTGCTGAATTTATAAGCTTAAGATTAAATAAATTGTTATATTTGTTTATAAAGTTAGCAAAATGTAGAGTTTTTTGTTGCTTTTTAATAACAATCATATATTTACTACAACCCTAAAATTATGCTATATAAAAACACTGTTTTTTCACAAATATCATACGACTCAGTGGTATGGTGTAAACATAGCTTTAGCTGTTGATTTCTCTGCTGGCGTCAACGTTACTCCGTTATTTTTTTTTTGCTTGACCATACAAAGGGCTTTTATGTTTTTTGTTTGTTAGTGTCATTGCTGTTGTTAGTTTTCTAGCCTTTCCCAACCTTTTTTTACGTGGTACAAGAGACCGGTAGGAGTTTGGTTGTTTGGATTTTGTAATGATGAAGGTATAACACTGGTCATTAATTATCCAAATCGCAACAAATCGACTACTTGGTCAATTGTAATTACGTTTGGATGACTGATTTGTTTTCTTTTTTTTGTAGTCTAAATGACAGGTCGTTTTCGATTAGACTTCTGTATTCTGTAATATACGTGGGCTTAGGGCAAATTTTCTCTCTGTATATGCTCACGTTCGTTTCCATTGGCCGGATATTTTCGCCTTATGTGAGACCCAGGTGAGCGAGGATGCTGATCCACAGGATTTTCAATTACCTGGTTACCATCTTCTATCGCTTTTCATCTTTCATAGGGGCCTTGCGGTATATGTTAGGAATGATGATGTGTATCAGTGCCAGGAGGGATTGGGCACTAGTGATCCCAAATTTAGCTGTTTATGGGTTAAGTTTGGGACAAGGGCAACACATTTTATTTTTCGGATTTCTTTACAGGAGTCCAAATGCAGCAGGGGAGGATTCCTTTAATGGCTTTGATACCCTGTCTGACAATATCACCGAGATCCTTGCGAGTTGTCCGAGCGCTGAAGTTGTCGTCGCTGGGGACTTCAACGTTCACAACTCCTCTTGGCTTCGGCATTCCAGCCATACCACTCCCGAGGTCCAATACGTTGAGCTCTTCGCAGCGCACAACCATCTGACGCAACTAGTGGACGAACCAACACACAATGCATGTGTTGAAGGGCAGCAACAGAACACTCTTGACCTTTTTCGGACCCCACACCCTGAAAAGTATGAGGTAAAGGTACTTGATCCTCTCGGTAATTCGGATCATAGCACCATTTCTGCATCCTTTTCGTATTCGGCACTTCAGGGCGCTTCTGGGTCGGCTACTAAACGCTCAGTTTTTTATTTACAAAAAGGCTCGTTGGTTGGAACTGAATGAATTTTTCCGGCAATTCAACTGGAAACTTTATTTCCTCGACGGCAACGTCGATGCCGCTGCAGAAATGGTGGTTAATGCGATTGGGTTAGGAATGAAGAAATGTATTCCTTCAAAACTGGTATCGGTTAAGCCAAACGACAAGTGTTGGTTTAATCAGACTTGCAGGACTGCAGTCAGATCCAGAGAGGAAGCATTCAGAAATTGGCGGGATGGCAAAAACGACATTTCTGATATGCTGCGCAAACAGGCGAGAACCAATTGTGCCAAGATATTGAGACGCGAGAAGCTTCTATACGAACAGCGTCTTCGTGCTAAAGTTCTTTCTGTCTCTCGGGGTAGTAAGAGCTTTTGGTCATTCGTAAAGAGAGTAAGGGACAATGCTAGTTCTTCCATCCCGACTCTCATATAGGAGGACCAAGTGTTCACTGACCCGGTTGATAAGGCTAATCTTTTCGCTGGATTATTTGCAAGGAATTCGTTATTGCCGGAAAATGATCAACCACTGCCAGAACTTGAAAGAGTATCCAGTACTATGCGCAAGATATTCTTTCGAGCTCGTGCAGTTAAAAGGGTACTTCAGGATCCCAACGTAAATAAGTCACCGGGACCCGATGGTATACCAGCACTGGTGCTAAAGCAGTGCTCCTCAGCCTTAGCCCGTCCATTGGCAAACCTTTTCAGCTTTTCGTTACACAAGGGTATCTACCCTTCTTGCTGGAAGGTGACCAATGTTCCAACCAATCCCTAAAAAGGGTACGTCTTCAAACCCTGAGAACTATCGCCCGATATCCATTTGTTCTACGGTAAATCATCACCTTGTTGAATATCTGGAGTCAAATTCACTTTTAAGTGACCGAAAGTATGGCTTCCGTAAACGCCGTTCTACGGGAGACCTGATGGCGTTCCTTTCGGAACGTTGGAGTCGTTCCATTCACCAATTTGGTTAAAGTAAGGTGGTTGCTTTAGATATTTCCAAAGCGTTCGATCGAGTGTGGCACGACGCACTTGTAACTAAACTCATTGCTTTTGGTGTAGGCAATGATTTCTCTCGATTTATATCGAGTTTTCTCAGAGACCGAAGTATACGTGTTGTTGTAGATGGGGTCTCGTCGGAAATGTTTCAGCTCAACTCAGGGGTACCGCAAGGTTCTGTTTTTTCTCCTACTCTTTTTCTTATCTTTATTAATGACCTCCTTAGTCAAACTTTTAACCCTATCTATTCCTTTGCAGACGACAGCAACATTTGCCATTCATTTTCCTTCGATCATAGGCCAAGCCTTGTAGAGGTTGGGCTCGGGAGACAGAATATGAATAACACACTCAATCAGGACCTTTTGACAATTTCTGAGTGGGGTCTGGCGAATAAGGTCGATTTTAATGCACGCAAGACCCAATGTTGTATGTTGACTCACAGACGAGTTGTGGAACCAACATTGTCGTCTGTATCTATGGGTGGTATTGGTATTGAGGAATCGGAAACTCTTGATGTTCTGGGCATGAAAATTCAGGGTGATGTACGTTGGAATAAACATGTTTTTCAAGTGTCGAAAGAAGCATTCAAGTGTCTCGGTTTCTTAAAACGGTGCAAGAATTACTTCACTCCTCCCGATCTCCTTAATATTTATACCACCTACATCCGGCCGAAGATGGAATACAACTCCCATATATGGGCAGGGGCTTCAGAGTCTATTTTGAAGTTTCTGGACCGTGTTCATAGGAGGGCGGCGAAGTTAATCAATGACAGTAGGGTATCCAACTCTATTGACTCTTTGGAGCATCGTCGGAATGTGGGTTGTGTAACACTGTTCTATCTATATTACCACGTTAAGTGTTCTGCTGAGATAAGCGAATTGATTCCGCAAGCACGAGTTTTTGTTCGGAGTACCCGCTTGTCTAGTAGGACTCATCCATTTGTTGTCGATTGCCCAGTGTACCGCACAACGCATTACAGAGAAAAGTCGAACAATCCGTATGTGGAAAATACTTCCTGCAGACGTCTTCCCTGTTAACTGCAATCTAGAAAAATTCAAATATCTACAAACACTACTCCCTATTTCCTCCTTCCCATAACCTATTTTCCTAATTACCAACACAATGCACTGCATTTATAGGGGACATCCCCTGAGTGTTGGTTAAGTCAAAAAAAAAAAAAAGGGTAACCCACCGGTTTCGACGATTGTCATATTTTTCAACTAGTGCAGCGTAGTATATTTAATCTACCTTGTATATACTTTTTCAAATAATCCGAAGTATATTTTTATAAATATTACGTATATTGGTATACTAACCATAACTGTGTTAGTAGGTATACCTACCTATATCGTTTTATACTAGTACCTAAGTTAAATAGTATTGTTAGTTAGTTTGGCTTTACATGGTAATACAAAAAAAAATAATCTGTAGTAGTAGTAGCAACAACAAAAAATATAACTAAATGTTAAAACTTTGTGGTTGTCAAAGGAAGCGGAAGTGATAAACGCATAGACAGACAGACATGCTTGCTTGCTATCAACTAATGCTTTTCGTTCGATAAGATTACAACAAAGGTTTACAATTTTCTTTTTTTGTATTTAGTAGTTGTCGTTACATCCTGATAATAGAAAATTGAAAATATTAAAGGTAAAAGTACACAGAAAATAATATCGTGATTTTTTATTTAATTAAAAATGGATTTGATATTAAATTTAACTTCAATTAAACATTTTAATTGATTCAATTAATGTTTTAATTGAATTCTTAACTTTACTGAAAATAAAAATAAAATAAACAAACAAAACCGGTTTTATATGCTTTAGTGTTAGTAGCAAATGAAAAAATAAAATGCAAAAAACAACAAAAAAAACTTTTGAACTATTGTTTTGTATATTTTGGTGGTAGCAGCCAATGAATACATGAAAGCAACAAAAAAATTTAGTTTTATTGTTTTCTTTAAGGCGAGCGGTCGTTGCGGATAAATTGTTTTGATAATAAAATGTGTACAGTTGTGTTTTGCACATTGAAATATAATACAATTTTTTTTTGATTCAACTTTACTAAGGCGACAAAAATGCATGCAATAACAAGATTTAAAAATAAAAATGTAATTTTAAATAGTTATTGATATTTTAAAATACTACTATAATGTTTCTATGCAAAACTATACCAAGTGTTTATATTTAGTAAAGAAAATAAATTTCTTAATAATGTAAAACAAAAACATTCTATGTTTATTTATTTTTAGGCATTTTTTGAAGTTCAACTTTTAAAATTAAATTGAGTTTTGGTCTTTTTTCAATTAAAAATTTTATGTGAATCAATAAATCTATATTATTGATTTTCAATTTTATATTAATTTTTTTTATATATTTATTTAATTACAATTTTAATTGGTTTTCCATTTTATTTTCAATTAAAACTTTAATTGATTCAATTAACAATTTAATTAAGTTTTAAAACTGTTTTCAAACAAAATGAGTAATTAATATGCGCATTTTCGTGATACGTCCGAAATCAATTAATTTTTTAATTGAATCAACGAATTTCGTAATTGAAATTCATTTTTATTTTTTTCTGTGTATTTGAAGTATTTTAATTTTTTTTCCACATTTTCCATCTTTTAAAGATTTTCGTCTTTCTTACATTTATATATTTTTTTTTCCATTACGTTACATTCAACAATTTAAATCTTCTATTTCAATAATCATAGTATTATTATTGATCTACAACTTGTCACAAGGCACAAATAGAGAATCACAAATACAAATACAAATTTATACAATAGACAGGATTCTATTACAGAAAAATAAATAATAACTTACAGATGAGAGAAAAAGTGTACTACTACTTGGGGTTTTTAAAAGAAATTAAAATTTATAATGATGATTTTCGATATTTGTTTAATCACCTCATGGTACATGAGTAATCAATTAAAATCAACTTTTTTTTAAAGTTTTTATAAAAATATTTTTTGGAAATTTTTAGCAATGATTAGCCAGATTTATCCCATGATTCATCCCAGATTATGCTATTAATTTTTTTTAATTATTTTTTCGAAAAATTCATGTAAAAAATTAATTTTTGGAAATTTTTAGTGATGATCCCAAGTTTAAGCTATTTTTGTTCTAGAACCTCTAGGTACGTTACAAATCGTGATTAAAGTTGTTTGTAGGAAAAAAACGGATTTTTGGAAATTTTTAGCGATGACCTCTAATTTATGCTATTTATGCCTTAGCACCTCTACTTAACTAATAATTTTAAATTAACGTTTTTTTTTGTAAAAATCATGTTAAATGGCCTTTCTTAAAAAATTTTTAGCGTTGATCTTCAGTATTTGCTTTTATAACTCTTTCACCTCTTCTTAACTAATAGGATGTATTTAAAGTTCTATTAAAAAAATTCTTGTAAAAATGGATTTTTAGGAATTTTAAACAGTGATGACCAATTTTTACTATTTTTTCTCTAGCATCCCCTAGTTAAGTTATAAATTGTCTGTAAATTGCAATTTTTTGTGGTAAAAATCATGAAAAAATGTATATTTGGAAAATTTGTAGCGACGATTTCTAGTTTTTGATATTGCTGCTTTAGCACAACTAGTCTTAAGGTGGTATGATACTTGCTAGTTTCTGTATTGGATTTTTTTAGGATTGATCGAATGAAACAGCGAATGCGAGAAAGAACAAGAAATACAATAAAATAAAAACAAAACAAAAAAAAAACAATATTGCCAACTTTTATTTTCACAATAACTCGCCCAAAATAGCTAAAAAAACGCACAAAACAAATGTAAAACCGCTTCATTCGAGAAAAAACTAATAAAATTGGCAACACTGTTAACATTTTATTCTGGAAATGTCAATTTCAAGTTGAAAATTTTTATATTTTTTTTGACAGTCACTGCAAAATTATCGATAACACACGTATATTTTTTGACGTTTGAAGTTTTTTCATGATATTGTCATACTCTTTACACTTGGTCAGTTTTCCTATGAAAATATATTTGCACTGTTCTCCAAAATATAAAAAATACAAAAACTAGCAAGTGTCATAAGACCTTTACTAATAATTTTCGTTTTAAGTTTTATTTATTTGTAAGAACAATTAATTTTAAATGGATTTTTGTAAACTTTTATCGATGATATACAGTATTTGCTATTTTAGGTATTTCAACTCTAGAAAATAAGGCGCCCCAGTAGGCTAGTTGGTAGCGTGCTAGCCTATGAGTCTGGGGGTCGTGGGTTCGATTCCCACCAGAGGCCTTGGTCTGTTTCGCTACAACGAGACGAAGGTCATTGTTACCAGTTCTCGGTTAGGTAAAATTAGTATATAATTTGTAATTATGTGGTAATTCTTAATAAAAAAAAAAAAAAAAACTCTAGAAAATAAGCATGATGCAATTGATTTTTTTTTTTTAGAAAAGTTCTTGTAAAAATTAATTTCTACAAATGTTTAGTGCTGATCTCCAAATTTTTCTATTTTTGCTCTAGCACCTCTAGTTAAAAAATAAATTGCAGTTAAATATTTTTAAAAAAGGTTTTTTTAAATACGATTTTGCTATTTTACTTCTTTTTTAGAAAAAATATATTGGGTCTTTTACCGTAAGCTAATAACATGCAATTAAAATTTTAAATAAGATGCAATTAAAGTTTTTTTACAAAAAATCTTGTAAAAATTAATTACTGGAGATGTTTAGCCACGATGCCAAAATTTTGCTATTTAGCACTTTTAGATAAGTAATTAATTGCAATTAAAGATTTTTAAACAAGTTAAGATAAACCGAATTTTAAAAAAAAAAAATTAGCAATGATACATACCCTGATTTTGCTATTATGTTTTTACTTTTTTTTTAGAAAAAAAAAATCAAAAATGGATTTTTGAAAATTTTTATCGATGATCCTTAATTTTAGATTTTTTTCTCTACTGTAGTTATAAATTGCAATAAAAGTTTTTTGCGATGATCTGCAATTTTTGCTATTTCTGCTTTAGCACATCTATATATATAAAAGAGTAATGTGACTGACTGACTGACTGACTGACTGACATACTCATTCATCATCGCCCAGCCCAAACCGCTGAAGCTAGAGACTTGAAATTTGGACTGTAGGTCCAACTCCCGGAATATAGATCCACTAAGGCTGGATTTTTGCCAATGTTGATTCTAAGGGGGTAAAAAGGGTAAAAAACTGTACTTTTGGTACTTTTTATATCTCCTGAAATAATGGTCATAGAAACTTGAAATTTGGACTGTCTGTTCACCTCCCGGAACATAGATCCAGTAAGGCCGGATTTTTGCCAATGTTGATTCTAAGGGGACAAAAAGGGTAAAAAACTGTACTTTTGGTACTTTTTATATCTCCTGAAATAATGGTCACAGAGACTTGAAATTTGGACTTTATGTTCAACTCCTGGAATATAGATCCAGTAAGGCCGGATTTTTGCCAATGTTGATTCTAAGGGGGTAAAAGGGGTAAAAAATGTACCTTTGGTACCTTTTATATTTCCTTAAAAAATGGTCCCAGATACTTGAAATTTTTAATGTAGGTTCAGCTCCCGGAATATAAATCTACTAAGGCTGGATTTTGCCAATGTTGATTCTTAGGGGTAAAAAGGGTAAAAAACTGTACTTTTGGTACCTTTTATATTTTCTTAAATAATGGTCCTAAAAACTTAAAATTTGCAATGTAGGTTTTTGCCAATGTTGACTCTACGGGGGTAAAATGGAAAAAAGTGTACTTTTGGTACTTTTTTTAATTTACTGAAATAATGGTACCTTCATAAAAAGTACCTTTTATAAAAAGTACCTTTTATAAAAAGTACCTTTTATAAAAAGTACCTTTTATAAAAAGTACCTTTTATAAAAAGTACCTTTTATAAAAAGTAGCTTTTATAAAAAGTACCTTTTATAAAAAGTACCTTTTATAAAAAGTACCTTTTATAAAAAGTACCTTTTATAAAAAGTACCTTTTATAAAAAGTACCTTTTATAAAAAGTACCTTTTATAAAAAGTACCTTTTATAAAAAGTACCTTTTATAAAAAGTACCTTTTATAAAAAGTACCTTTTATAAAAAGTACCTTTTATAAAAAGTACCTTTTATAAAAAATACCTTTTATAAAAAGTACCTTTTATAAATAGTACCTTTTATAAAAAGTACCTTTTATAAAAAGTACCTTTTATAAAAAGTACCTTTTATAAAAAGCACCTTTTATAAAAAGTACCTTTTATAAAAAGTACCTTTTATAAAAAGCACCTTTTATAAAAAGTACTTTTTATAAAAAGTACCTTTTATAAAAAGTACCTTTTATAAAAAGTACCTTTTATAAAAAGTACCTTTTATAAAAAGTACCTTTTATAAAAAGTACCTTTTATAAAAAGTACCTTTTATAAAAAGTACCTTTTATAAAAAGTACCTTTTATAAAAAGTACCTTTTATAAAAAGTACCTTTTATAAAAAGTACCTTTTATAAAAAGTACCTTTTATAAAAAGTACCTTTTATAAAAAGTACCTTTTATAAAAAGTACCTTTTATAAAAAGTACCTTTTATAAAAAGTACCTTTTATAAAAAGTACCTTTTATAAAAAGTACCTTTTATAAAAAGTACCTTTTATAAAAAGTACCTTTTATAAAAAGTACCTTTTATAAAAAGTATCTTTTATAAAAAGTACCTTTTATAAAAAGTACCTTTTATAAAAAGTACCTTTTATAAAAAGTATCTTTTATAAAAAGTACCTTTTATAAAAAGTACCTTTTATAAAAAGTACCTTTTATAAAAAGTACCTTTTAAAAAAAGTACCTTTTATAAAAAGTACCTTTTATAAAAAGTACCTTTTATTAAAAGTACCTTTTATAAAAAGTACCTTTTATAAAAAGTACCTTTTATAAAAAGTACCTTTTATAAAAAGTACCTTTTATAAAAAGTACCTTTTATAAAAAGTACCTTTTATAAAAAGTACCTTTTATAAAAAGTACCTTTTATAAAAAGTACCTTTTATAAAAAGTACCTTTTATAAAAAGTACCTTTTATAAAAAGTACCTTTTATAAAAAGTACCTTTTATAAAAAGTACCTTTTATAAAAAGTACCTTTTATAAAAAGTACCTTTTATAAAAAGTACCTTTTATAAAAAGTACCTTTTATAAAAAGTACCTTTTATAAAAAGTACCTTTAATAAAAAGTACCTTTTATAAAAAGTACCTTTTATAAAAAGTACCTTTTATAAAAAGTACCTTTTATAAAAAGTACCTTTAATAAAAAGTACCTTTCATAAAAAGTACCTTTTATAGGTTAGGTTAGGGTGGCGGTGCCAGATGGGCACTCCGCATAGACCAGTTGGTCCATAGCGATACCACAAAACTCTTTCCGCTTATCGATGTAAACTAAATACATTGACCTTCATCGCGAACTGTTTCAAACTCTTCAGGTCTATCCTCGTAATTTCCTCCAAAGTCTCGAACTGTGAACTTCCCATAATTGATAGTCGAGTTCGTGCCAAAGCCGGGCAGTGACACAGGATGTGTTCAATGGTCTCCTCGACGTCTGGTGTCTCGCACCTTTTACAGCTTGCGTCCGTAATAAGATTCATGTTCTTGGCATGTTTTCCGACAAGACAGTGTCCCGTTATTAGACCTGTCAACATACGACATTCTATTCTCGTAAGTGTTAGTAAGAATTTTGTTCTTCCTAAATCATAGCGTGGCCATAAAATTCTGCTTATACGACTTGTCCTAAGTTCCTTCCATCTTCGATTTGCCTTGGCGACAGTAAGGGTATTTCGTTTTAGTTTGTAATGCTGGAGTGGCGGTGAAAGCATTATGGTGGTACCTATGCCATCTGCTCCAAGTTTCGCGAGTTGTACTTTTTATAAAAGGTACTTTTTATAAAAGGTACTTTTTATAAAAGGTACTTTTTATAAAAGGTACTTTTTATAAAAGGTACTTTTTATAAAAGGTACTTTTTATAAAAGGTACTTTTTATAAAAGGTACTTTTTATAAAAGGTACCTTTTATAAAAAGTACCTTTTATAAAAAGTACCTTTTATAAAAAGTACCTTTTATAAAAAGTACCTTTTATAAAAAGTACCTTTTATAAAAAGTACCTTTTATAAAAAGTACCTTTTATAAAAAGTACCTTTTATAAAAAGTACCTTTTATAAAAAGTACCTTTTATAAAAAGTACCTTTTATAAAAAGTACCTTTTATAAAAAGTACATTTTATAAAAAGTACCTTTTATAAAAAGTACCTTTTATAAAAAGTACCTTTTATAAAAGTACATTTTATAAAAAGTACCTTTTATAAAAATTACCTTTTATAAAAAAGTACCTTTTATAAAAAGTACCTTTTATAAAAATTACCTTTTATAAAAAGTACCTTTATTAAAAAGTACCTTTTATAAAAAGTATCTTTTATAAAAAGTACCTTTTATAAAAAGTACCTTTTATTAAAAGTACCTTTTATAAAAAGTACCTTTTATAAAAAGTGCCTTTTATAAAAAGTACCTTTTATCAAAAGTACCTTTTATCAAAAGTACCTTTTATCAAAAGTACCTTTTATAAAAAGTACCTTTTATAAAAAGTACCTTCCATAAAAAGTATGTTTTGTTAAATATGCCGAAAGTACACTTTTGGTACTTTTTTATTTCCTGAAATTATAAACATAGAACCTTGAAATTGGGAAAGGTTCGCCTCTCGGAAAATAATGGGGTTAAAAGGAATAAAAAAGTGTACTTATTTATTTCCTGATATAATGGCCCCAGAAACTTAAAATTTGGAATATAAAATCCTTCGGTGAAAAAAGAGATTGGGAAAAGTTTTTTTTTTTGGAAATTCCGTTTCTTAACGGGGATAAAAAGTACTTTTAATATTTGCTGAAACAATGATCCTAGATAATTGAAATATGGATTGTAGGATCCTTCGGTGAAGAAAAAACATTCTGAAAGAGGTACTTTTTTTTAAATTCCGTTTCTAATGGGGGTAATAAAGTGTACCTTTGGTACTTTTTCTGTACCTATAACAATGACTTTAGAAGATGGAGATGGAATTGGAAATGAAATGGAGTAGAACGGGGAACAATATGGAATAGAGCAGGGAACAATATGGAATTATATTTTTAACTCAAATTTTTGGTGTTTAGCTTTTTTTTACTCCACATTTTTTTTTATTCCAATTTCTTTTTTCACTGAAATATTTATTCACTCAAAATCCAAAATCCCGACATAAGGGCTCGAAAATTGTCATTATATTTTTCCCCCGGAACGAACATGATAACGTACCAGCAAAGTTATTAAAATTTTATTGTTTATATTATTCATTGAAATATTTTTTTATGGAAGACTTAAACGTCGACAAGTAAATAAAACAAAGACTACGTAGGGGAATTTTTTGAAAATCGATAGAGTAATGCTGATCCTTCTATTATCCGGTATTCAATACAACCGGTAACGAAGTACCGGGATTGTAAGCTAGTCTGTTCTATATATTAATTTTTAATTTTCAAATATTTTTAAAAAGTTTGGATGAAATGAATTTTTAAACATTTTTTGAAATTATACCCATTTTTCCATAATATTTTTTACTTTTTTTTATGAAAAAATCATGTAAAAATGGATTTTAGAAAATTTTTCTTACCAATTTTAACTATTTTTGCTCTAGCACCCTAGTTAGGTAATAAATTGCAATTAAAGTTTTTAGTGGAAAAATCAAGAAAAATTGGATTTATTAGAAACTTTTTAGCTATGATCTTCATTTTTACTATTTCTGCTTTAGCATCTCTAGTCTAACTAAAAAATTTTCGTTTTAAGTTTTATTCTTTTGTACACTCAAAATAATCACTCTGTTAAATTGCAGAGATACTCTGCTGAGCCAGCAGAAAATACCATATATTTCCAACCAGCAAGATGTTTTGTTATTTTACGAAGAAAACTCTGTAAAATGATTTCGATAAAAAAACTGACAATTTATAGAATTATCTGTAAAATATTGATAAAACCAAAAAGAATTTTACCAAAAAAACTCTGTAAATTTAAAAATTTTAGTTAAATGCATTTTATGAGTTCAAAATTTTACAAAAACTCTGTAAATTTACAAAGTTTTAGTTAGATCCATTTTATGAGTAAAACTTCTTTGGTGTTCAATTAAACATTAATTAAAATTAAAAAAAAATAAATTAATTAAAATTTAATGCTTTGAATTTCTAAAAGATTATTGCAAAAACTTTATTTAAAAGGAAATTACTTTTAAAAAAAAAAATTCCGCAAAAAAAAAAAAATTTGGTGAAAAAAAATCCGCGATTTTTTTCTATTTTTGTCAAAAAATATGTTTGTACTTGTTTAAATACCATTTGGTGTTCAATTAATTATTCACATCAGTCAACCAGCAGCGGAATTAAAGCATTTTGTATTTTTAGGTTATATTGAATGTACTAACATTTTTTGATGTGTCCTTACATTTTCGTTCATAACTTTTGAACCGCTTAACCGATGTCGCTCAAATGCAATACCAAACTTCTAGGGAGAACTTCCAATAAATTGGTTAAGTTTCAGTCATCTTCGTGTAATATTTTGGCCGTGATCACCATTTCCACAGACAGACAGCCAGACGGACAGACGGCCATCGCTATAATGTCTTAAAATCGATCGGGAATCATGAATATATATTGGGCATTCCATGTCAAATCGGACACTTTGAAAAAAAAAATTTTTAGATTGTAGTTGGTTTCTTTACTCAAACTTCTTTTACTCATAACTTCTTCAACAAAAACCCAAATTTAAATTTTTTTTCAAAATTTTTGTCTTTTTAAGTACTTTTTAAAAAAAAATCCCAAAAAATTCTTAAAAGCGCTCTAGTATGCGATTTTAAAGTTTCAAAATTTAAATCTCATTTTTGAAAATGTTTGTACTCTTCGATTTTTTATACCCTCCACTCTAGTGATAGAGGGTATTTGTCATTCCGTTTGTAACACATCGAAATATTGGTCTAGGTCCCCATAAAGTATATATATTTATGACCCTTGATCGATTTTAAGTCGATCTAGCGATGTCCGTCCGTCCGTCTGTCTGTCCGTTGAAAACACGCTAACTTTTGAAAGACTTTACGGAGGCTCCTGAAGTTTGACATATATGTTGACCATTTACCGGGTCAGGTTGGTATTGCAATCCAGCGAAATCGGTCCAGTGGTTCAAAAGTTATGAGCAAAAGAGTAAATTTCGGCAAGGGTATTTTGCGAATTAACGAGATTAAAACCACTCTAACTTTCGAAAGACAATTCTGAGGGAGCTGAAGCTTAGCATATATAATTGTCGTTCCCCAAGTCTGTTTGGTTTTGAATTTCAGCAAAATCGGTTAAGTGGTTCAAAAGTTATAAGCAAAGATCTGAATTTCACCTTAAACTGTTGAAAACTCGTTAAACAAGTTTTAAAAGCATGGTGAAATACCAGTTTTATTAAAACTTGTTGTTGTTTGTTTTCCTGCCGTGGGGTGCAGTTTAGTTGTTAGACAAGTAAATATTTGTTATTGTTTTTGTAACTGTACACTAGAGTGTCCCTTATTTTGGAAATGTTGGAAATCTTGAGACGGTACCCGCTCATTTTTTTCCTTTTGACTTAAAAATAACTCAGGAAAAATTTTACGCCCCTAGGACCACGCCTTCCCTACGCGACGGGGCCTTAAAGAGCGGGGCCTAAAAAATCATTTTTCCATACAAACCAAAAAAATTTTTTTTTGATTTTTAATTTTTTTGTTATTAATTATTATATTACTTGGTTTGCTTATTCACGACAAAAAATTTGATAGGGATAAGTCTTTCAGCGCTAAAAAATTTTTCGCAAAAAAAAAATTTGGGCGGCCGGGGTCCTACAGTAAAAAATTTTTAAAAAATATTTTTTTTTAGTTTTGACCAGCAACGGTTTTAGCTGCTATGTTGCTTTAAATGATATATATTCCAAAAAAAAAATTATTCATATCTGTGACATCTTTATCTTTTTCGAAAAAAAAAATTTTGAGCCGTAGGAATCCTACGGTAAAAAATTTTTAAAAAATATTTTTTTTTAGTTTTGAAAAGCAATGGTTTTAGTTTTTATGTTGTTTTTAATGATATATATTCCAAAAAAAATATTATTCATATTTGTGACATTTTTATCGTGTATCGAAAAAAATCATCAATGCATTTTTTACCCTTTTTTAGAACACGATTAAGATGTCACAGATACAAAAAATATTTTTTTATGAATATATATCATTTAAAGCAACATAGCAGCTAAAACCGTTGCTGGTCAAAACTAAAAAAAAATATTTTTTAAAAATTTTTTACTGTAGGACCCCGGCGGCTCAAAATTTTTTTTTGCGAAAAATTTTTTAGCGCTGAGAGACTTATCCCACCAAAATCAAATTTTTTGTTGTGAATAAGCAAACCAAGTAATATAATAAATAATAACAAAAAAATTAAAAATCAAAAAAAAAATTTTTTGGTTTGTATGGAAAAATGATTTTTTAGGCCCCGCTCTTTAAGGGCCCGTCGCGTAGGGAAGGCGTGGTCCTAGGGGCGTAAAATTTTTCCTGAGTTATTTTTAAGTCAAAAGGAAAAAAATGAGCGGGTACCGTCTCAAGATTTCCAACATTTCCAAAATAAGGGACACTCTACTGTACACTCAACCAAAAATCATTGTATTCCCAAAGAAAATCGTTGTAAATTCAACAGAAATCATTGTTGATTTTGACCCTACAAATATTTATGTTGATTTCAATAAAAATTGTTGTCAGTTTTTGTAAAAGTTGATCAACTCGTTTTTTTGTTAATCAACTCGTATTTTATGTAAATTCAACTCATATTTTTGTTAATATAAGAAATTTTATTATTAAAAAAAAAGCTTGTTGTTATTTGTTAATATTCTTTTATTAAATATAAATCACAATATTTTTTTTTATTTTCGTCTTTTTAAGCTGCAATATTTGATTCACAATATTTCACAAAGATTTTCACACACACTTCATTTATTCATGTTATGCACTCATTAGACATTCTCCAGTTATCTGATGATACCAAAACAAAATCCTAAAAAAACAAAAAACGTTTTAATATAGTATGAATACATAAAGTAATGAATGTATTTTATTACTTACCAAATAGTTACAGATCAGATCTTATTTTTATTTATTTTTATAACATTAAATAATTTTATAAGAAACAAACACATTAAATAATTTTATAAGAGACAAAACACATTTCACATTGCTACCAACTCACTCGTTCACTCGTTATAATAAAAAAAAACGAACGAACAGGGTTGTTTTTTCTTTTTTGTTTTATTTATTGAACTCTGTATACGCCATTGTAACAGTTGAATCAGCTATACTGATTATTCAACGATATCAACATTAATTTTTGTTGAATACGGCATTATTCTGTAAAACTTGATCTACAATGGGTTTACTAATTTTTCTACTAAGATATTTCTATGAGTGTATGTAACTGTGTACAGTAAGTATTTTTGGAAAAAATCAAATGAGGTGGTTTTTATATGATTGAATGTTAGTTTGTTTTTAAAGAAGAGGATGGTAAAATAAAACAAGTAGAAAAGTTAAATTCGACTTTGCCGAATCTATGAATACCCTCCACAATGCATTTTTTTAAAGGGTAGTACATTTTTTAACGTGAAAAAATTAACAATTTTGATTAGAAATATTTTATTTTGAGTAAAAAACTCTTTTTTTGTCATTTTTTTAAAAAAAAAAAGAAAAATTACTATTTTTTTTTTTATTGTAAAATTTTTTTCGAGTGTAATGTTTTTTTTACTGTAAAAATATTTCTGAGAAAATGAACGTAGGTATGTACACAAAATTTTGTAATTTTTGTAAAAAAAAAAAAAAACTAAATTTTTTTTTGGAGTGTAAATTTTTTTTTGAGTGTAAAATTTTTTTCGAGTGTGATTTTTAAGTTACCAATGCTTTTAAAACTAAACGAGTTTAAAAAGCATTGCTTAAAATTTAAACAAGTTTGAAAAGCATTGTTTAGTTACCACCAATGCTTTTAAAACATGTTAAAACACGTGGCATTTTAGATGAAACTAATTTGAAATTCAGGGTTTTGCTTATAACTTTTGAACCACTGGACCGATTGAGCTGAAATTTATAACCAAACAGACCCGGGGAACGGCAAAGATGCATGCCAAGCTTCAGTAGTCTCATTATTGTCTTTCGAAAGTTATCGTGTTTTATATCTCGTAAATTCGCGAAACACCCTTGCCGAAATTTACTCTTTTGCTCATAACTTTTGAACCACTGGACCGATTTGGCTGGATTGCAATACCAACCTGACCAGGTAAATGACAAACATATATGCCAAACTTCAGTAGCCTCTGTAAAGTCTTTCAAAAGTTAGCGTGTTTTCTACGGACGGACAGACAGACAGACAGACGGACGGACGGACGGACGGACGGACATCGCTAGATCGACTTAAAATCGATCGAGGATCATAAATATATATACTTTATGGGGTCCTAGACCAATATTTCGAGGTGTTACAAACGGAATGACAAACTTATATATACCCTCTATCACTAGAGTGGAGGGTATAAAGAGGGAAATATGTGAAATAGTTTTTTTTTTTTGTATTTACAAATATATAGGTATAAACTTTGGGTTGGCAACCGATACCCACCTAGAATAACGGTATTTGGCTATTGTACCGCAACCAATAAAGATATGGACATTTTCAAAAGCATTTATGAAAGCTGGTGAAATTTCTAGTATTTCAAATGTGTCACTTCGTGTTTCTACCGGTTCGTTTTAGTTATATAGGCCAATACCGTTATAATACTGTTTCAAGCGGTATTATAAATATAAAACATTTAAAATATTAGAAATTTCATCAGCTTTCATAATCGCTTTTGAAAATATGGATATCTTTATTGGTTGCGGTACAATAGCCAAATACCGTTATTCTAGGTGGGTATCGGTTGCCAACCCTGTGGAGGGTATTCAAAGATTCGACCAAGTCGAATTTAATTTTTCTACTTGTTTTAATTTTTTTTTGTGTAAAACTTCTATCGATTCTACAAATTTTTTGCCCATGAGGATCGTGGGATAACAATTATTACTATTTTTTAAAATTTTTTAAAAAAATTTTATTGTAATTTTCCAATCTTGAAATCATTTCTACTGCTCCAACAGTGCGTCATAGTGGGGTCATTTATAGGACCGACCCCATTAATTTTTACGTTTTAACATTTCTTTGGAACAAACCAATACCCTATCTCCAATTTCTAAGGGGGCTCCCACACAAAACGACATTTTTTAAAATTTGCTCCAACCACTCTAACTGCCCTAATATGGCCCTTAGAGCAACAAAATATATGACCGACCCACAATATTTTTTTAGTCCAAACATTTTCTCTAAACACACCTACCCTCTATCTCTAATTTTTAAGGCGGTCCCCATACAATTTTTTTTTATTTTTTGTAAATTTGTTTTATTTAATGGGGGTCGGTCTTATTAATGACCCCTCTATAACGCACCATTGGAGCAGTAGAAATGATTTTAAGATTAGAAAATTACAATAAAATTTTTTCAAAAAAATTTAAAAAATAGTAATAATCGTTATCCCACGATAATCCTGGGCAAAAAATTTGTAGAATCGATAGGAGTTTTACACAAAAAAAAAATTCAAAAAAATCGGAGAGTACAAACATTTTCAAAAATGAGATTTAAATTTTGAAACTTTAAAATCGCATAATAGGGCGCTTTTAAGATTTTTTTTGGGATTTTTTTTAAAAGTACGTAAAAAGACAAAAATTTTGAAAAAAAAAATTGAAATTTGGATGATTATTGAAGAAGTTATGAGTAAAAGAAGTTTGAGTAAAGAAACCAACTACATATTTTTAAAAATTCGATCTCTTTTGAACGGGTCATCAAAAAAATCTGAAAATTTACCACGAAGAAGTTTTCGAAGGGTACTAAAAACTGTAAATAAATTGAGAAAATCTAAAAAAAAAAAATTTCAAAGTGTCCGATTTGACATGGAATGCTCCATATACTTTATGAGGTCCCAGACCGATATTTTGATGAGTTACAAACGGAATGACCCTCTATCACTAGAGTGGAGGGTATAAAAAAGTTTTTTACTTAAAATAAAATATTTCTAATCTAAATTGCAATTTTTTTCACGTTCGAGAATTCACTATCACTTAAAAAGGGAATTGTGGAGCACCCTCCATGGATTCGGCGAATTTAACTTTTCTACTTGTTTTTTAATCACTTCTGTTCCTTATGTTTATTATCGACAATAATAGCATCTATTGTCACTTGCAAATATATAACATAGATACCCAGGCAGAAAATATGAAAGTGTCAGCATTGGAAAAGTGGTAAAAATTTAGATACATATATATTTTTTTTTGTAAATCCATAGTTAATTTTTTGGAATTTCTGAACAAACTGAAATTTTTTTGTACCGGCTATTTTAATTTTTTTCATATTTTTATTCAGGGCATTGCAGGTACAACGGTTTCTTTGTGTGGATGTCAATTTCTGTCTGGTAATATAAATATTGATTGCAAAGAATATTATTTTTTTGTTTGCTCCTTTTTTGCCAATTTTTATTTACACGTTCATATTTTAAATGAAAAAGTATAGTACTTTTTTTTTAATGTCACACAATCGTAATAAAAACCTTACAGTCATGAAAATTATATTGCTAAAACAGACAGAAATTGTCCCAATATCTAAAATGTTTAAATTGGAAATTTCTAAGAATATGGATCGGCCACATAAAAACGTATTCTCTAAATTAGACTTTTATGGCCATTTTTTATTTTTTTTTTTTAAAGTTAGGATCATTGCCAAAAATTTCCAAAAATCCGTTTTTAGATGAATTTTTCTAAATTAAACTTTAATTGCAGTTTTTTATTTAACTAGAGGTGCTACAGCAAAAATAGCAAAATTGGTGATCATCGCTAAAAATTTACAAAAATCCATTTTGAAATAAATGTTTCTTATTAAAAATTGTAATTGCAATTTTTAAGTTAATTAGAGGTGGTAGAGCAAAAATAGCTAAAATTTGAGATCAACGCTAAAATTTTTTTAAAAATCCGTTTTTAGATGAATTTTTTTTAAAATTAGGCATCGATAAAAGTTCACTTTCATATAAAAGTTTTAAAAAAAGTAATTACAATTTATAAGTTAAGTAGAGGTGCTAGATCAAAAATAGCAAAAATTGGGGATCATCGCTAAAAATGTTAAAATTTTTTTTTGCATAATTAAAATGTAGAACAAACAGAAATTTTTAGTTTATTTAGAGGGGGAGAAGCGTTTTGAAAAAATTCATTTCCCGGGAATTACCGGAATCACCAACTCAGATGTCTTCTTTTACAACACCGTCCAACAGCCAATATTAAACATGAACCGGATGATATACATCTAAAACAGTCATGCGCATTTTTGTAATTCCTATTCCCGCGGGAATAGGCTTAAAAATGCTGCTTGTGCGCTGAAGAGATCAAATGGAGTAAAACTGCATTTACAGATTTTCATTTCGTGATCCTTTTTTCTTTTAAAAGGACTTCAAAGTTTTAAAGGATATATTTTCTAAAATATTTCTGAAATATTTATGCTTGCTTAAGGATGCCACTGATGATGGCGCATGAAAGAGCAGGATCTCCGCTAACTTTTCCATTTTTTATTTTGCCATGTCAGGAAAAAAAGGATGTGAATAATGTTAAAAATTTTGAATGATATTGAAGGATAATGTTTTGAAAGGATGTAACGTACCTCTTTTTTCTGATATGTATAAATAATAAAATAGAAAAATTAGGGAGATCCTCCTCTTTAATTTGTTATCACTACAAATATTAAAAAAAATATTTTATGAAATTTAATCCTCTAAATCTTTGAAGTCCTTTTAAAAGGAAACAGGATCACGAAATAAAGAACTGTAAATGCAGTTTTACAACATTGAGTCTCTAGTTTAAAACGTTTATTATCCAGTTCGTGTTTAACGACATTTTTCGTTTTTATCGGACGGTGTAATATAACTTTCTTACTTCCTGTAGTAATCATAGAAATATTTAATGTTATCACTTACGGTTGTCGAACATATTTGCTTTGGCGTATTTCCACGACATTTATTTTTACAATTTTTTTTTTGATTTATCAAAGTCAGTAAATGTAAATATTTAGATCTGGTGATTTACTTTCGCAATGCGGAAGACATTTATAACTAATCCGATTTGAAAATTTTGCAAGAAATGTGATTCTAAAAACTTTTTGATAAATTTTACTAAACTACGACTGCGCCATTTATAGCAAGCCGGATTGTGTATTGAAGATACTTTTTATAAAACTTTTGGAACGGTTAAAATTATTCTTTACTTTTTTAGAAATATTTGGCATCATCACGGTTGTCGTATTTGCCTTGGCACTCCATACAACATTTTTTTGATATACTTATAAAAATTAGTAAATGTTAACAATCAAGCTAATCTGGGTCCCAGGCCATAGTGGGGTCGCTGGGAACGAATTGGGTGATGAGTGTGCGAGGAATGGCTCTGAATCGGTGGGGGAACGTGTAGAACCTGACATCTCGGTTCCTATAGTGGAATTGATGAACGAAATTGATAGGATATCTGAAAATAAGATGAAGGATAGGTGCATATCACTGACTACGTGCAGGATATCTAGAACCCTGTGGCCACTGCCGAATCCTAAGAAGACAAAAAGTCTTCTTACTTTTGGCAAACGGACGGTTAGCCTATTAGTTGGAGTACTTACAGGACACTGTATGATTGGCCAAATGGCCGTGCGTATGGGAATTTCTTATAGGGACTATTGTAGAAGCTGTGGGGAAGTGAAGGAAGAGGAGTCAGTGAAGCACTTGCTATGCGAATGTCCGGGTCTAATGAGGAGCCGCCTTAAGAATTTGGGGCAAAGATTTTTCGATGACCTGGACTGCCTAAGCGGTGTCTCATTGACGTCTCTAGCGGAATACCTCAGGGAAACGGGGTGGTTTAAAAAGTAGAACTTTGTATCAGAGGGGGAGAGGGGAAATATGATTAGGGGAATCACAATGGGCTTTATGGCCACCGAGTGAACTCGCCAAATGGTGAGCGCCCATCCAACCTAACCTAACATTCAGATCTAGTCATTTATTTTTTGACTACGACTGCGCCAATTGTAATAAGCAGGATTGTGTTTTAAATACATATTTTTTTTAACTTTTGGAATTTAAATTAATCAGTTAAAGATATCAGTGCTAAAATGAGGACTCTAACTTGTTGTGTATTATTTTAAAAATATATATTAGTTTTTAAATTTATATAGTAGGTAGTACTATTTTTTTTTTGTTTATTACGAAATATTTTTTTTTTGAAATTCTTAGCATTGAAAAGCTTATAAATAAAAATTACACCGCTCAACACTCATTTTCCGGTTTGAGTTTTGGTGATCAATTTTAGTAGACTTTGATCTCCTGATTCCAAATCTGTTCTCCAAATTTTTCCATCACGTCCAGATTTTTAGTTATTCATGGTTGAAAATGCGAAAAATTACGATTTTTGCATTATTTGAAAGCCTGCACAGCAGCCATTCAGTGGAATACAAATCTGGTATAAAGCGCAAAAGTATAATTTGTCTTTGGTCTCTAACATAGAAAACTATTATTTTCTAATTATTGCGTTTGGTTGGGTTACAATTGCGTTTTAAAATGACTCTGTTAAAATTATCATTTTTGTAAAAAAGATAAGGTAAATACCTTAGTTTTTTTTTATATTTTTCAAAGAAAAACTAAAAAAATAAATATTTTACAAATTTAAGTTTTCTGTGTTATTTTTCGTACAAACCGGAAGATATCTTTAATGGGTTTCAAAGTCTATAAAAAAGAATGAACTTTTGCCTAAATTTTGAGCTCATCACAGTAAAGATTGATCATCTGGTTTTTGTTTTAGAGCCTTTTAAAAATGGTGCTTTTTCTAATTTTTTTCACAGTGTTTTTTTAAAATACATATATGGCCAATAATAGTGCAACAACTTCAAATTTTTTTGATCATATATTTGAGATCATAGTTCAATTCTACTCTTACGCTTTATACCAGTTTTTTATTCCACCCAGTGGCTGCTGTGCAGGCTTTCAAAAAATGCAAAAATCGCGTTTTTTTCGCATTTTCAAACGCGAATAATTAAAATTCTAGACGTGATGGAAAAATTTGGAGCACATTTTTGGAATCAGCGATTCAAAATCTTTTGTTGTGCGGTGTTATTTTTGGTTTATATTCGAATCAGGGACTATAAAAATTGTTGATCTGAGTTTTGAAAATTTAAATTGAGAAAAAAAACCTACCGATTACAATAACCATTCGGAACGATGTTCTAATTCACACAATAAATCAATTGAAGAAAATAAATTTGTAAACTAAAATAATATGCAAACTTAAGTTTAATGAAACTAGTTTTTCTCCGAAAATGTTGATAATGGCCTCTGTTCTGTCTTTCAAAACTTTTCAATTCACATGTAAATTTCCGAATCACATGAAATCAAGTTTAGTGTTTTGTTGATCACGTTTTCATTCGAAGTTGAAATCGAATAATTAAAATTTTAAAAATTATCAGGAAAATAGTGAATTCGTTTTACTTTCACCAAATTTTATTTATGTTAAACAAAACGAAAAAGAAATTCGGATGTGAAATCTAGAACACCAAAAAATTTCGGAAATATTCATTTTCACATTTTTTATGTGAATTACTTTTTTTGGAATAGCGGCCAATGTAACCATTCGGAATGATGTTCTAATTCACACATTAAACCAATTGAAGAAAGCAAATTTTTAAACAATATGCAAACTTATAATGAAACTAGTTTTTCTCCAAAAATGTTGATAATGTATTATTTTTTAATAAATAATTTAAAATTGTTCTGAAAATGTACTCTTCGATTACATTTTTCTTTTGAAGTATGTTGATAAATTCCCGAAATTTCACGGTGAAATAATACCGGAATTTTAAGAAAAATATTTCCCGGGAATTCCCCGGAACTTTTTACCGAAAAGAAACCCTAGTGTGAAACCGAAGCAAATCTGTAAAAGTGTCCTACGATCGGGATTTTTTTTTTTTTTTTTTCAAAAACTGTTTCACTTTCTCTGAGTGTAATTTGTACAAGTATGTATTTTATACATGTAAATTGTAAGTATGTTATTTAGCTTTTAGGTATTATTACACTAACGTCGTATCATCGTTGTAAATATGGATTATAATGCATAACACAATTGCAATATAAATGTATATTTGCAAATACGTGTTATTCAAATACTTTTTACTGTGGTTGAATATCAATGATACTCAACACTTTATTTGTATGTGTGTGTTGTACCTATTTGGTAAAATATAATGTACAAATATAAAGAGATGTGTATGGACTTTTTACCCAAGTAAAAAAGATTTTAGTAAAATTCGTATAATTTTTACATTCAATCGTATAAAATAAAATACCTACCTTAATAACTCAAAAACTAACATTCTGTAATAACTCAAACGATGATTTAAACATTTCATTGAAAAAAAAAAAAAAAAATCGGTGTGGTCAGGTTGGTATTGAATTTTAGCGAAATCGGTTTAGTAGTCTAAAAGTTATGAGATGAAAAATAGCTAAATACGCTTCGAAAGACATTGCTAAGCCACACAAATATTTTACAAAGTATTTTTGTCACTCTAAAATAATTTTACAAAAAAAAAAAAAAAATAAACTCAAAAAAAAATTATATTTTGAGCATGTTTATTCTGGCTCGAGGTCATTATTTTCTTTACTTATTAAAACCATGATATTTTCATAGCACACTTTTCAAGAAAATTATTTTTCCGTTTTAAATTTACACTAACAACAACAAATAACATATTGTTGTAGTCCAATGGACTATCATATGTAAAATATTTTTAATATTTTTGTTGGTTATTGACAATCGTTGTCTTACTAGTATAGTACAATATCTACGTCTTTCTAATTGCCATTGTGGATAGAGTCGAATATGTATTATTATGTTAGTTTGTGCGCAAACGATTTGTCATTAGACTCGTTAGCTACAGTCAAAAAAATACGTTAGTAGATTTACTAATTTTTTTTTGCTAATGCTAGTTAGCTAACTTTTAGCAAATTTTTAGTTGAGATTAGCATGTCAGCAAAAAATTCTTGTAAACTTCATTTAGCACATTAGCAATTTTAAACAAGCTTTGAACTAATTTCTTTTGCTAAATTTGAAATTGAGTTGACAACATTTTTACAAGATTTTTTGCTAATATTAGCAAAATAAATGGTAAATTTTTTTTTATTTTCAGAAAACTTAAAATGGCGCTATCTCGGGAACTAAGCCAGATAGAGCAAAATGGAGGCCATTTTTGGTTCTTAGAATCTCCATAGTATCGCCTGTCCTCTTCACATGTGTGGACCCTAATGGGCCCTAACTTTGGATCCAAAAAAGTTAGCATTCCCGAAAATTTTAAAATGCTCATATCTCGGTAAATATTGCCGACACAACAAAAAATCCAAAACCATTTTTGTAGCTCTCAACATGTAGAACAAGACCGCAAAACAGTCAAAAGCTCTCCGAGTAATATTTTTTAAGTTATCGAGTTTTTAAATTTCCAAGGCCCCAGTGGTCCCCTATAATCACGTATCTTAAAAACTAAGCAAGGTAGAGCGAAACGGACACAATTTTTGGATCAAAAATTATGACGATTTTTAAGGAACCCAACTAGGTCTAGGCCCATCGGGGTCTGGACCTATGGGGTCCGAACCCAATGGGGTCCTCAGATGTGTATGAACTAAGTTAAAAAAAATAAAAATTTAGTTAACTAATTATTGGCAAAACATTTTTGCTAACTTTAGCAAAAAAATTGTGGGTTCAAAATTAGCAAATTTTCTTGTAGGTTTACAAGCTTTTTTTGCTAACATTACAGATTTATTTTTTTGAGTGTACTTTATAGTAAATCGTTTCTATTTTTGCTAAATAATCTTGACAATGGAATCTGACAAATTCCGAAACACGTGTCGATTAAGTCTTGCAAAAATGACCAGCATAAATAAATTTAAAACAAAATAATAATTTTCTTGAAAATTTACTATGAGAATATCATTGTTTTAATTAGTAAAGAAAATAATGACCTCGAGCCAGAAAAATTTTTTTTTTTTATTTTTTTCCATTAGAAAAAATACTTTTACTGAAAACGGGAATCGTGGAGGGTATTCATAGATTCAACAAAGTCGAATTAAACCCTTTGACTTGTTTTATTTACTACAATTTTGTAGTAAATGAACGATATGTCAGATCAAGTGATATCTTTTTAAAACCAATATTGAAATATCATCAGATTTTTACTCGGGTATTTTATGACAATGTATGTGTGTGTCAATGTTGGAAGGTTAAATTTTTAGTATAAAGTAAATAAAAATAATAAAATCCAGGAGATAAAAATGTCAGATTTTATGTAACAAGTGCAGAGATTTCTGAATAAATTATAATTTTAAAGAATTTAAACAAATAATATATTTATGTATTTTGAATAGAATAAAAGGAAAAACTATGGAAGATAAAGTATCGATGAAAAATTAAAAATTAGTTGATCAAGTGATTTTTATACCCTCCACTCTAGTGATAGAGGGAATATATAAGTTTGTCATTGCGTTTGTAACACATCCAAAAATATTGATCTGGGACCCCATAAAGTATATGGGGCATTCCATGTCAAAACGGACACTTTGATTTTTTTTTTTTTTTTAATTTTCGCAATTTGTTTACAGTTTTTAGTGCTCTTCGAAAACTCCTTCGTGGTAAATTTTCAGATTTTTTTGATGACCAGTTCAAAAGATATCGATTTTTTAAAAATTGGTAGATTGTTCCTTTACTTAAACTTCTTTTACTCATAACTTCTTTAATAATGGTCCAAATTAATTTTCTTTTTTTTTTCAAAGTTTTTTTTTACGTACTTTTAAAAAAAAAAAATCCCAAAAAATTCTTAAAAGCGCTCTAGTATGCGATTTTTAAGTTTAAAAATTTAAATATCATTTTTGAAAATGTTTGTACTCTTAGATTTATTTGACATCTTTTTGTGTAAAACTTCTATCGATTCTACAAATTTTTTGCCCAGGAGGATCGTGGATAACGATTATTAAAATTTTTAAAATTTTTTGAAAAAATATTGTAATTTTCCAGTCTTAAATCATTTCTACTGCTCCAATGGTGCTTCATAGAGAGGTCATTTATGGAGATAGGGCGTAGGTATGTTTTAAAATAATATTGTAGGGTAAAAATAAATGGGGGTCACTAATGACCGCTCCCGGAAGCACCATTGGACCGGTAGAAGCTGATTAAATAAACCAAATTTTTAAAAAATACAAAAAAATTGTATGAGCACCGCCTTAATAGTTAAAGATAGAGGGTAGCTGTGTTCAGAGAAAATATTTGGACTAAAAAAATATTGTGGGTCGGTCATACATCTTGTTGCTCTAAGGGCACTATTAGGGTAGTTAGAGCGGTTGGAGCAAATTTTAAAAAATGTCGTTTTGTGTGGTAGCCCCCTTAGAAATTGGAGATAGGGTATTAGTTTGTTCCAAAGAAATATTAAGACGTAAAAATTAATAGGGTCGGTCTTATAAATGACCCCTCTATGACGCACCATTGGAGCAGTAGAAATGATTTTAAGATTGGAAATTACAATAAATTTTTTTCAAAAAATTTAAAAAAATTGTAATAGTCGTTATCCCACGATCCTCCTGGGCAAAAAATTTGTAGAATCGATAGAAGTTTTACACAAAAATATTACAAAAAAATCAAAGAGTACAAACATTTTCAAAAATGAGATTTAAATTTTAAAACTTAAAATTTTTACAATTGTTTGGGATTT
This sequence comes from Pegoplata infirma, assembly GCA_963921195.1. Taxonomy (NCBI): domain Eukaryota; kingdom Metazoa; phylum Arthropoda; class Insecta; order Diptera; family Anthomyiidae; genus Pegoplata; species Pegoplata infirma. The sequence continues at coordinate 261,439,648 of OY992536.1, read as the reverse complement.
TTTTTTTTTTTTAAAGAACGTAAAAAAACAAAAATTTTGAAAAAAAAAATTAAAATTTGGACCATTATTGAGTAAAGGAACAAACTACCAATTTTTAAAAATTCGATATCTTTTGAACGGGTCATCAAAAAATCTGAAAATTTACCACGAAAGAGTTTTCGAAGGGTGCTAAAAACTGTAAACAAATTGGGAAAATCTAAAAAAAAAATTTTCCAAGTGTCCGATTTGACAAGGAATGCCCTGATTTGACATGGAACGCCTGTGTGTCTATAAAAACACGTTAACTTTTGAAAGACTTTACTGAGGCTGATGAAGTTTGGCATGTATTTTTGTCATCAACATAAGCAGTTTTGTATTGCAATTCAAAATCGGTTTAGTGGTTCAAAAGTTATAAGAAAGCAGTGAATTTCGGCAAGAAATTTTGGCGAATTTACCAGTTTAAGAACACGTTAAGTTTCGAAAGGTTACTCTGAGGCTGCTGAAGTTTGGCACGTATATTTGTCGTTTCCCTAATTTGATTGGTATTGAATTTCAGCAAGAATGCTTCAAAAGTTATTAAGAAACCCGGGAATTTCAGATTGGTTTCCCCTTAAATCCACGTGTTGAGAAAACAGTTAAACTAGCTTTAAAAACATTGGTAAGAGGAAAAATGAGAGAGAGAGAAAAACGCCATGAAAATAGAATAGAATCTATTTCGGCGGAAAAACGCCGCGGAATTTTGATTGCATACAAAATGTATGGGGAGAGTTGCGGAAAACCGCTTCCCGCTCCAATTGTGATTAATCTCTAAGTCAGAAAAATATTTTACAAGGTATTTTTGTACCTCAAAAACATTTTTAAACTAAAAAAAAAATTAAACTCTAAAAAAATTTGGAACTCAAAAAAAAAAATATTTTTTCCAAAATAATTAAAAAAAAGTTTTTACTTAAAATAAAATATTTCTAATCAAAATTGGTAATTTTTACATACAATATATTTTATTTTTTATAAATTTGTTTTATTTTATCAGCTTCTATCGGTCTAATGGTGCGTCCAAGAAGGGTCATATGTGAGACCGACCCCATTTATTATTTTAAATTAAGATTTATTTTTATTTTTCATCAAAATAGACGGACAACCGCTATATTTTGTTGCAATATGCAAACATTTCAATTAAAAATTTGGTATGATAAGAGATTTAGTATTGATAAATTAATTTTTCATTAGATTTTCATTAAGTATTTAACAAAGAAATTTAGAAAACCTTGAAACTTTATTAAACATTGTGTAAGGGATTTGGCCACATTGGCTTCCGAATAGCTCATATAATGAATTTTTTCCCAAACAACAAATTTTTGTTTCATGTTAATCGCTGGGTTTCCATTCATTTACTATAAAACATTAACAAAAATTCTTAAAAAATTCATATTTTCCTATTTTCTTAATTTTCTTTGAAATCATTTTTTAATAATGAATTTTATGTTTTTAATAAATTACACTTTAAACATAAATTCAACAGAATTTAATTTACAAACTTTTATTTTAATTTCTATTGAACATTTAAAATAGGTTCTCTCTTTAAATATTTAACCTTAACGACTTTATGTGCATGTTTCACCTTTAAAATTACGACAAAAAAAAAAAAACATCCATAAAAATTCATATAAAAACAATTTTAATGGTTCAAATAAAAGTCAGAGAAAGTTAAACCTTTAAACAGAATCTCCTAACCACAAAATTTGAAAACAAACAGAAACAGAAACATTAAATTTAATGATTTTTGTTACTTCTACCGTTAAGTTTTCAAAAAAAAAAAACAAGTAAGAGTATTAAAATCGGCTAAGCCGAATCTTTTACACCCTTCAATATGTAAAACAATTTAAAATATGTTCATTGGCATTTGGGGGGAAAAGGGGGGCGCGAAGGAGCCTCCAGTGTTGTTGGGAGACAACTACGTTTATTATGATTTTTGTTCTTAAAGAACACATTTTTTCATTATTTTACTTATTTTGTCATATTCACGCCCACAAAAAGGGGCGGACCGAAAAAAAAATAACAAGCGTAGAACTTAGAACTTTTTCTGACATAAAACTGTTTCCAAAATACAAAAAAAAGTGTTAAATTAAATTTTTCATAGGCTTATTTGGTGCTTTAAGGGGGAACTTTTTCCTCCTGGTCCGATTTTGCACATTTACGAACTTAACCGGTCTTTGATCAAAAGATATATTTGTACAGAACTTCAGGAGTGTAAGTCTTTTTTTAGTGTATCTTGTTTAAAACAGACAGAAGGACGGAATACGGACAGTTTTAGAATGTCTTAGAATCAATCATGGATCAAAAACATATGGGGCATTTCATGTCAAATCGGACACTGTGAAAAATTATTTTTTTAGATTTTCCCAATTTGTTTACAGTTTTTAGTACCCTTAGAAAACTCCTTCGTGCTAAATTTTCATATTTTTTTGATGATCCGTTCAAAATATATCGAATTTTTAAAAATTGGTAGTTTGCTCCTTTACTCAAAATTCTTTTACTCGTAACTTCTTCAATAATTGTCCAAATTTCAAATTTTTTTCTTCAAAATTTTTGTTTTTTTGCGTACTTTCTAAAAAAAATCCAAAAAAATTATTTTAAGCGCTCTAGGATGCGATTTTTAAGTTTTTAAATTTAAATCTCATTTTTGAAAATGTTTGTACTCTTCTATTTTTTTGAAATTTTTTTGTGTGTTTTACAATATTTTTGGCCAGGAGGATTGTGGGATAACGATTATTACTATTTTTTAAAATTTTTTGAAAAAATTCTATTGTAATTTTCCAATCTTAAAATCATTTCTACTGCTCCAATGGTGCGTCATAGAGGGGTCATTTATAAGACCGACCCCCATTAATTTTTACGTCTTAACATTCCATTGGAACAAACTAGTACCCTATCTCCAATTTCTAAGGGGGCTTCCAAACAAAACGACATTATTTAAAATTTGCTCCAACCGCTCTAACTGCCCTTAGAGCAACAAAATGTATAACCGACCCACAATATTTTTTTAAGTCCAAACAATTTCTCTGAACAAACCTATCCTCTATCTCAAAGTTTTACTATTAGGGCAGTTAGAGCGGTTGGAGCAAATTTTAAATAATGTCGTTTTCTGTGGGAGCCCCCTTAGAAATTGGAGATAGGGTATTAGTTTGTTCCAAACAAATGTTAAGACGTAAAAGTTAATGGGGGTCGGTCTTATAAATGACCAATCTATGACGCGCCATTGGAGTAGTAGATTGGAAAATTACAATACATTTTTTTCAAAAAATTTTAAAAAATAGTAATAATCGTTATCCCACGATCCTCCTGGGCAAAAATTTGTAGAATCGATAGAAGTTTTACACAAAAAAATGTCAAAAAAATCGAAGAGTACAAACATTTTCGAAAATGAGATTTAAATTTAGAAACTTAAAAATCGCATACTAGAACGCTTTTAAGAATTTTTTGTGATTTTTTTTAGAAAGTACGCAAAAAACAAAAATTTTGAAGAAAAAAAATTGAAATTTGGACCATTATTGAAGAAGTTATGAGTAAAAGAGCAAACTACCAATTTTTAAAAATTCGATATCTTTTGAACGGGTCATCAAAAAAATATGAAAATTTACCACGAAGGAGTTTTCGAAGGGTACTAAAAACTGTAAACAATTTGGGAAAATCTAAAAAAAAATTTTTTAAAGTGTCCGATTTGACATGGAATGCCCCATATATTATTTATGAAGTACCCGACTGATAATTCGATACGTTACACATCGAATGACAAAATGAGAATACCTTCATACTGTAATTGGAGTGTACGAGTATAACAAGGTGCTATTTTCAAATAAAAAAAAATAATATTACAATTATTTTTTGAGGTATCGATTTTTTTTTTCTTTTCCGCATGTTTTAAAAGATGAGAAGACGCAAAAGTTTTTAATGCTTGAGAAGTCAAGTTGATGTGTATTTTTGTGATATGGGTTGAAATTTATTTTATTGATGTGTTATCCTTAAAATACATACATTTGTAAAGTTTTTATTGTTTTTCGTTGTTTTTCTTTTTTTTTTGTTTTAAATCTTTAAAAATAAAATTTTATTGTCTAGACGTGTAATGTTCAATTATGTTTTTTTAAAAATTTTTTATGGTAACCTCCATAAGATACGTATCCCGTACCTTACACTCCGATTGTTCTGCAAAACTTATGTGTTACAGAGGAAAAAAATCTATGATTTATCTGTTTTTTTGGGTAGTTATCTTGGATGTTATAAGGGGGAAATGAAAGGGGGATTTATAATATTTTATTCAAATTCAAAAAAAATCAAAAAATATTTTTTTTATTTTGTTCGAAATTTTCCGAAAATTAAAAGAAAAATCGCTCCACCTTAATGTATATGGGGCATTCCACGCCAAATCACTCACTTTTAGACCCGACCCTATCCCATTTATTTTATTTTTGGATATGTTTTAGCACTTAATAAATGCAACTTGGACACCTAAGCCTTTTATTCCAAGATGGTGTTGACTAATCAATTTTTCAAAATGCCGATTTTTTCAAAAAAATTTAAAAATTTAAATTTTCAATTAATTTTGACCAGTTCAAAATATAGATATCTTAAAAAAAGTTGGACAATGTTTTGTTGGTATTTAAATGTAGTTTAAGAAAAAAAATTTTTAAAAATTATTCGAAGTAAATATCACATATTTTTTGACGTTTAAAAATTAAACCTTCGATTTTTTTGTAAAAATTGTAAATTAGGCAAATTTTAAGCCATTAGTCGAGATGTGATCACAATTCTTTCTATTTTTTTTTTTTTAATTTTTAAAATTGCACCTTTAATTTTTTGGCTCTGATTTATTTTATATGGTGCTCAAAAAAAAAAATAAATTGGTACATATTGACCCTAACTTACCCTAGATATATTCACTTCGATGTAAAAATACGTCTCACAAAAATTTAGGACGATCGGAGATTGGTAGGTGTATTTAAAATTAACTTAAAATAGTAAACAAATTGAGAAAACAGAAAAAAATCATATTTTCCCTTGTAATCCGTTTTCTAAATTTCAAGGCCTTTGCGGGACGCTTTAACCATGTCCGATCGTTCTTAATTTTTGTGAGGCGTATTTTTACCTCAAAATTATTATATCTAGGGTAAGTTAGGGTCAGTATCTACCAATTCAATTTTTTTGGAGCTTCATATAAAATAAATCAGAGTCAAAAATAAAAGGTGCAATTTTCAAAATTAAAAAAAAAAAAAAAATAGAACAAATTGCGAACACATCAATTATGTCTTAAAAGTTGCGTAATTTAGAGTAGAACTTTTAGACGTTTTAAAAAAAATCGAAGGTTTCGGACTTTTTCAAAAAGTCGATTTTAATTTTTGAACGTTAAAAAATAAGTGATAATTACTTCGAATAATTTTTTTAATATTTTTTTCTTAAACTACATTTAAATACCAACAAAACGTTGTCCAACTTTTTTTAAGTTATCTATACTTTGAACTGGTCAAAATTAATTGAAAATTTCAATTTTTTATTTTTTTTTTAAAAATCGCCATTTTGAAAAATTGGTTACTCAATACCATCTTGGAATAAAAGGCTGAAAATTGTTGTCCAAGTTGCATTTAAAAAGTACTAAAATATATCCAAAAATAAAATAAATCGAAAGGGATCGGGTCTAAAAGTGAGTGACTTGGCCTGGAATGCCCCATATACAGACATTTTATAAAAATCGAGAGGTTTTTTAAAGACTGTCCAAGTTCAGCTTCGTTAAGATTTTATTGAGAAATATTTATAAAATTTTTTATATTGTTTATTTTAATGTTGTTTATAGGAAGATGTATATGGGGCATTCCATGTCAAATCGGACACTTTAAATATTTTTTTTTTTTTAGATTTTCCCAATTTGTTGACAGTTTTTAGTACCCCTCGAAAACTCCTTTGTAGTATATTTTCAGATTTTTTTGATGACCCGTTCAAAAGAAATCGAATTTTTAAAAATTGGTAGTTTGTTCCTTTACTCAAACTTCTTTTACTCATAACTTCTTCAATAATGGTCCAAATAGCAAATTTTTTTTTTCAAAATTTTTGTTTTTTTTACGTACTTTAAAAAAAATCCCCAAAAAAATCTTAAAAGCGCTCTAGTATGCGATTTTTAAGTTTTAAAGTTTAAATCTCATTTTTGAAAATGTATGTACTTTTTGGATTTTTTGAAATTTTTTTGTGTAAAACTTCTATCGATTCTACAAATTTTTTTCCCTGTAGGATCGTGGGATAACGATTATTACTATTTTCTAAAATTTTTTGTAAAAATTTTATGGTAATATTCCAATCTTAAAATCATTTCTACTGCTCCAATGGTGCGTCATAGAGGGGTCATTTCCAAGAGAGACCCCCATTTATTTTTACGTCTAAACATTTCTTCTTACGGGGGCTCCCACACAAAATTACATTTTTTAAAAGTTGCTCCAACCGCTCTAAATGCCCTTAGAGCACCCTTAGTGCAATAAAATGTATGATCGACCTACAAAATTTTTTTACCTATCCAATGGTGCGTCGGAGAATGGTTATTAGTGAGACCGACTCCCATTTATTTTTACCCTCCAACATTTTTGTAAAACATACCTACGCCCTATCTCCACTCCCTAAGTGGGCTTCTATTGAAAATTACATTTTTATAAAATTTGTTCCAACTGTAATTTGTATGGGAGCCTACTTAGGGAATGAAGATAGGTCGTAGGTATGTTTAAAAAATTTTGGAGGGCAAAAATAAATGGGGGTCGGTCTCACTAATGACCCTTCCGGACGCACCATTAGACCGGTAGAAGCTGATTAAATAAAGCAAAATTACAAAAAATAAAAAAAATTGTATGGGGACCGCCTTAAGAGTTAAAGATAGAGGGTAGGTGTGTTCAGAGAAAATGTTTGGACTAAAAAATTTTGTGGGTTGGTCATACATTTGATTGCTCTGAGGGCACTTTTAGGGCAGTTAGAGCGGTTGGAACAAATTTTAAAAAATGTCGATTTGTGTGGGAGGCCCCTTAGGAATTGTAGATAGGGTAGGTGTGTTCAGAGAAAATGTTTGGACTAAAAAATTTTGTGGGTCGGTCATACATTTGATTGCTCTGAAGGCACTTTTAGGGCAGTTAGAGCGGTTGGAACAAATTTTAAAAAATGTCGATTTGTGTGGGAGGCCCCTTAGGAATTGGAGATGGGGTATTAGTTTGTTCCAAAGAACTGCTAAGACGTAAAAATTAATGGGGGGTCGGTCTTGAAAATGGGCCCTCTATGACGCACCATTGGAGCAGTGGAAATGATTTTAAGATTAGAAAATTACAATAAATTTTTTTCAAAAAATTCTAAAAAATAGTAATAATCGTTATCCCACGATCCTATTGGGCAAAAAATTTGTGGAATCGATAGATCTTTTACACAAAAAAATTTGAAAAAAATCGAAGAGTACAAAAATTTTCAAAAATGAGATTTAAATTTTAAAACTTAAAAATGGCATACTAGAGCGCTTTTAAGAATTTTTTTAGATTTTTTTTTAAAGTACGTAAAAAACAAAATTTAAAAAAAAAAATGCAATTTGGACCATTATTGAAGAAGTTATTAGTAAAAGAAGTTTGAGTAAAGGAACAAACTACCAATTTTTAAAAATTCAATATCTTTTGAACGAGTCATCAAAAAAATCTGAAAATATACTACAAAGGAGTTTCGAGGGGTACTAAAAACTGTTAACAAATTGGGAAAATCTAAAAAAAAAAAATCAAAGGGTCCGATTTGACATTGAATGCCCCATATATAGAAGATAGATTACTTAATAGTTTTCTTTAAATGGAGTCCTTCAATATAAGGAAAAAAATTCTTACTGCTTAAGAAATTTTCCAAAAATCTCAGAAATGTATCTTTATTTTTAAGACATATTTCTTAAAAAACAATTTAGTTCAAGTTTAGTTAAAATGTACTAAAAAGAACATCATCGTATTTCTCTACTTTGAATTAAGGAAGTGTAGTTCTTAGAATTTAGTTAGTAACTTCTGAGAGATTAGTAAATAACTTCTTAGAATTTAGTTAAAAATTCAAAATGGTGATATCTCGAAAACTAAGCGAGATAGAGCGAAACGGATGAAATTTTCAAAAGGAAGACTACAAAGAAAATAGCCTAGCTCTGCATATCTGTCGGGGTCTCAAGACCCTAATTTCGGATCTAAAATTTGAAATTCAAGAGATTTTATACAGAACATATCTCGGTTAATACTGCCAACACGAGAAAAAGTCAAACATTTTTGTAGCTCTTGACTCGTAGAACTCTTCCGCAAAATACCCGAAAGCACTCCGATTAATAGTTTTTGAGTTATCCAGTTTTAAAGATTCTCAAGACCCTATCAGACCCCTTATTACCGTATCTCAAAAACTAAGCAAGGTAGAGCAAAACCGACAAAATTTTTGGGTCAAAATCAATGACCACCCATAAAGGACCCAAGCGATCTCGAGTTAACAGGGTCTGGACCCATGGGGTCCAAACCTTAGACCAGGGTCTGGAACCAATATAGTCCTAAGATGTGAATGAACTAAAGTGCAATATAATTTTTCCCATTTTCTAGTTAAAATTGGCTTGAAATTAAATAACTTTGTTTTCCTTATTTTTGGGAAAGTATGAACTAAAACCGAGAAAAAAAATCTTTGAAGCTAAATCATTCCCTCTTTTTCTCAAAATTTAGTTAATTTTCCCAGTTTTTAGTTCACTTTTTTTGAGTGTAGGATTTTCGTTTTAAAGATTTTTAAAGTTAAATATAGAGAGGAGTGAAATGCCATTAGCCGATTTGATCACCATTTTAACACAACCTAAACTTGCTTGAAAAGGGGTGTGTGGGAGCTCTGGTATAAACATTATTTGCTTTTTCGACTTATTTCACACTACTTTGGCTCTAAAAAAATTGGAAGACACATGCAGCCTTACAAAAGCAAAATAAAATATATTGAACACGGTGAGCCTCAGCGATGTTCAGGTTGAACTTTAGTGTCGACGAAAAGTGTAAGCGCAGTTCGATTTCTACATGAATAAATGTCACAAAACTGTTAACAGCGAAATCGTAGCTGATCGCATTCGCGAGATATCGCGAAATTAGTGTTTTTGTATTTTCTAAAATTTTGACAATGAAGTTTTTTAAATATCTTCAAAAACTGGGTATGTAGTTTTAATTGTATTTATTTGCATGTCACAACACAGTTAACAGCGAAATCATATCTTCTCAATTTCGCGAGAAATCGCGAAATTACTTTTTTGCTGTTTTTATTTTTGTTTTTATCTTCATATATGATTTTTTAAAATTTCATAAAAACATGGTAAGCAGTTTTACTTGTGGTTGATCAAAGGTCACACAGCTGTTGACATCAAAATTGTAGATGCTAAATTTCGCGAGATATCGCGTAATTATATATATATATATTTTTTTTTTATTATATTTTAAACCCGGTTTTTTAGAAATGATGAAAAAAAGTGGTAAGCAGTTTGATTTGAACATGCTGGAAGAAATTAAAACTGCCCCCAAAAAAATTATAGCTGCTCATTTTCGCGAGAAATAGCGAAAAACAGCTTTTTGGGGGTATTTCTTGTTTTGATTAATAAAAGAAGTTTCTTTAACATTGTTGAAAAACACGAAATGCAGTTTGACTTGCTATTGATCAAAGGTCATAAGGCTGTTAACATTTAAATTCTAGCTGCTTAATTCTTCGAGATATCGCAAAAAAACTCGCTTATCTACTATTTATTCATTAATTTGTGTTATTTGTGGTCTGTAAAAACATATACTTCAATTAACGACAAAAATGTGGTATGCAGTTTGAATTCGAGGTTATTAGAGGTGACAAAACTGCAAGCATAAAAATTATAGACGATCAATTTCCCGAGAAATCGCAAAATTACTGTACGAGCTTTTATAATAAATTATTTTTTTTTCTTTGGTATCAAAAAAAATAAAAAATTTAAGTAACGACAAGTATATGGTATGCAGTTTAAATTGCCCGTAACTGAAGGTGGTAAAACTGCTGAAATCTATATATTGACGCTAATTTTCGCGAAAAATCGCGAAAAATTTTTCAATTTTTTTTTCATTTATTTTGTATTGTAATAGATTTATAAATAATAGATTTAATATTAACTTTGCGATTCCTCAAAGAATTGACCACATAGGACTTTTGGGTTAGCAGTTTAATGTCTTTTTATCATGTACAAATAAAAATGCATACCATGTTTTTACACCATTTCAAAAGAACATGAAAATTGAAAAATAAAAAAAAAAAATAAAAAATATATAAATAATTCCGCGATATCTTGCGACAGTGTACACCTACAACTTTGATGTCAACACCCTTATGACCTTCGATCACGTACACATTAAAGTGCATATCAGCTTTCCACAACATTTGAAAAAAACCTAGAAAAAGTTGAAAAACAAAAATTGACAAAAAAGTTATTTCGCGATTTCTCGCGAACTAAAGAAGATAGGATTTCGATGTTTACTGTTTTGTGACCTTAAAATAAGTACAATGAAAACTGTATACTCATTTTTTGAAAATATTTAAAAAACTTCAATATCAAAATTTTTTAAAATATAAAATCACTAATTTCGCGATATCTCGCGAATGCGATCAGCTACGATTTCGCTGAAAACAGTTTTGTGACAACTAATCATGTAGAAATCGAACTGCATTTACACTTTTCGTCGACACTAAAGTTCAACCTGAACATCGCTGAGGCTCACCGTGTGAATATCAGATTTTAATTTTATTTCCAAACAAATTGTTTTTTTTTTTAATCGAATTTCAAAAAATGTATTAAACATTTGAAATTTAAAATAAAACTTTTGGTTAAATAGACTTTTTGTTTTCTTGTGGTAAGGGCCATGTATTTTATTTTCGGCCCAACTTTCAGAGTTTATAGATCTGGTCCATGTGTACAAAAGTGTGTCGGACGGTGAAATCTGTATATTTCAGCAGATTTTTCTGCTTACACAGAAAAAAATAAAAAAAAATATTTGAGTAAATTTTTAATACTATTGAGTAAAAAAATTTTGCACCAGTAAACGATTTAATAGTATTGACTAAATTTTTAATAAAAATTTATTAAATGTTTGAAAAAATATTAATTAAAAATTTACTCAAATTATCTATTTATTTTTTTTTTTCTTTTAAATTTTAAAAAAGTTTTAAATTTTTTTACAAAAAAAAAAAAGAAAAAACTTGTTTTTTCAAACTTTACCAAACATATTTATGTCTCAAAAGCATAGGAAATTTTTATAAAGACGAATACAAACTTTCATATACGTATAAAAAAACTATAAACTAAACGAGAATTCAAAAAAACTACGAGAGTTTAAAAATTTTTATTAAAATTTTTACCTAAATTTTTTTTAAAATTTTTAAGTAAATTTTTAATTGCTTTAATTAAAAAATTACTCAATTTTTGTTTTTAAATTTAAACAAGTGATTACTCAAATTTGTTTCCTCCATATTTTTTTTTTGTATATTAAAAAAACGCACTTTGATTTTGAATGTACCTATAATCTTTTGTTTAGGTAAGTATTCATTTATTTCATTTATATTATTGTTATTATTATTATTGTATTTTGGTGCCGTACTGTTCTATTGTTGTCAAAGTTAAATGATGCTTGAACACAGGTGTTCTCTCATAACAATTAGAATGGAAATTAGTTAAATAAATAGTAAATTTAAGGAATGAGAGTTAGAGATTGAACAACGAATTCTGTCTGGTATAACCTGACCCACCCATTAAATATATATGTATGAATGTGGTAAATGTTATCTTCTAAACATTTTGTGGTTTCAAAATATAAATTATACGACCAATTTGCACCATAATAATATTTAAATTTTACGACTATTATGAGACAAAAAACCTTAAAATATAATCAAGATGAAAATCAAAATTTTACGCCTTCTCCACTTATGTTTAATTAACTATAAAGCGTTATCCTTAATATCTTTGGGAAAATCATGCTATGGAATAATTTTTAGTCTCAGACATGCTAATTACACTCTGTTGGTTATCTGTTGAACTTTTCTTCTTTTCTTGTTTGAATTTTATTTGCAAAATTATAGTTTTGTTAGAGGCCAGTTGTTGTCTCGCTTAAAGTTTATCATGGTTTGAACGTACATTTTAGTTTGCCAAGGTAAAAGTTTTCCAACAGAAAAACTTATACAGAAGACAAAGTATTTAAGTTTCAGGTATGTTGCTATTAAGTATAAACTAAAATTATAATCTTATGAGATTAATTTAAGTTTTATGATGAATAAAAAAAATATTTTTTTAACCCTTTAATATATTTAATTTTAAAATGTAATCATTTTTACTATGAGAAAAATAATTTAGAATCAAAAAAAAAAAAACTCGTCAAAAAAACATCTCTTTTTTGCATATCGTGTCTTCTCCACAGACGAATATATCCAAAATTAAACACTTTGATTTTTTTTTTAGATTTCCCCAAGTTTTTAAAAATGGGATAAAATAACCCATTATAATGAGCGATAAAGGGCTAATATATTCTAGGAAAAAAAAGCACCACACAATTTTACTGATGGCATCTTAGCACATTACTTTCAATTAGTAGAGAAGTTTATGGGACATTCTATGTCAAATCGGACACTTTGATTAATTTTTTTTTAGATTTTCCCAATTTGTTGACAGTTTTTAATACCCTTCGAAAACTCCTTCGTGGTAAATTTTCAGATTTTTTTGATGACCCGTTCAAAAGCAATCGAATTTTTAAAAACTGGTAGTTTGTTCCTTTAGTCAAACATCTTTTACTCATAACTTCTTCAATAATGGTCCAAATAGCAAAATTTTTTTTTTTTAAATTTTTCTTTTACGTACTTTAAAAAAAAAAATCCAAAAAAAAATCTTAAAAGTGCTCTAGTATACACTCAAAAAAAAACTGTAATGTTAGCAAAAAAACCTTGTAAACCTACAAGAAAATTTGCTGATTTTGAACCCACAATTTTTTTGGTAAAGTTAGAAAAAATGTTTTGCCAAAAATTAGTTAACTGAAATTTTTTTTATTTCAACTTAGTTCACACACATTTGAGGACCCCATTGGGTTCGGACCCGATAGATCCAGACCCCGATGGGCCTAGACTTAGTTGGGTTCCTTAAAAATCGTCATAGATTTTTGATCAAAAATTTGTGTCCGTTTCGCTCTACCTTGCTTAGTTTTTGAGATACGTGATTTTAGGGGACCACCGGGGTTTTGAGAATTACAAAACTCGATAACTTCAATAAATATATTACTCGGAGAGCTTTTGATTGTTTTGCTGTCTTGTTCTACGTGTTGAGGGCTACAAAAATGCTTTTTGACTTTTTGTTGTGTCGGCAATATTTACCGAGATATGAGCATTTTAAAATTTTCGAGAATGCTAACATTTTTGGATCCAAAGTTAGGACCCATTAGAGTCCACACATGTGAATAGGACCGGCGATACTGTGGAGAGCCCGAGAACCAAAAATGGCCTCCATTTTGCTCTATCTGGCTTAGTTTCCGAGAAAGCGCCATTTTAAGTTTTCTGAAAATAAAAAAAAATTTACCATTTATTTTTGCTAATATTAGCAAAAAAGGTTGTAAAAATTTGGTCAACTCAATTTTAAATTTAGCAAAAAAAAAATAGTTCAAATTTTGTTTAAAATTGCTAATGCGCTAAATGAAGCTTACAAGATATTTTTGATAACATGCTAATCTCAACTAAAAATTTGCTAAAAGTTAGCTAACTAATACTAACTTACTAACTAAAAAGTAGTATTATTTTGAGTGTACGATTTTTAAGTTTTAAAGTTGAAATATCATTTTTAAAAATGTACAATTTTTTTGCCCAGTAGGATCGTGAGATAACGATTATTACGATTTTTTTAATTTTTTTGAAAAAATTTTATTGTAATTTTCCAATCTTAAAATCATAGAGGGGGCATTTCCAAAACGATTTTTTTAAGGTCTAAATATTTCTTCAGAACAATCTAATACCCTATCTCCAATTTCTAAGGGGGCTCCCACATAAAATAAAATTTTTAAAATGTTCTCAAACCGCTCTAACTGCCCTACGGGTGCCCTTAGAACAATAAAATCTATGACCGACCCACAATATTTTTTAGTCCAAACATTTTCTCTGAACACACCTACCCTATATCTTTAACTATTAAGGCGGTCCCCATACAATTATTTTATTTTTTGTAAATTTGTTTATTTAATCAGCTTCTACTGGTCCAATGGTGCGTCCAAGAGGGGTATGTTTTTGTAAAACATACCTACGCCCTATCTCCACTCCCTAAGTGGGCTTCCATTCAAAATTACATTTTTATAAAATTTTCTCCAACTGTAATTTGTATGGGAGCCTGCTTGGGGAGTGGAGATAGGGTGTAGGTATGTCTTACAAAAATGTTGGAGGGTAAAAATAAATGGGGGTCCGTCTCACAAATGACCCCTCTAGGACGCACCATTGCACCAGTAGAAGCTGATTAAATAAAACTAATTTACAAAAAATAAAAAAAATTGTATGGGGACCGCCTTAATAGCACTGCGGAACACTAAAAAATAAACAAGAGTTACGACCATCATTTCTATATATTTCGGATATGCTGATTCGAATGGCGTACTCCGTTTTTCGATGAATGGTACAGTTTTCTTGCAAAATGTCGTTAAAGATTTGCTGATTTTGAGCCAGTTTTTTAACAAAAAAATTTGCAAAGTAAATGGTTTATAAATTTTATGACATGGAAAACAAAGATATGACTTGTAGCAACATTTCTTATGCAAATTTGGTTTAAAGCTTTTCAATTTAAGCACTTAAATTCGCGAATTTCTTCATTTTTTAAGGTTTTCGCGAAATTAACAGCCAAATTGGTCTTTGATAAAAAACTTGCTTTTAATGAATTAAAAATGCATCCCTAACAATACGAATAGTGGACAAAAAACAGCTATGTTATATGGACCATCATGATGAAAATCGCGAAGAACCGTTTTTTTGTATATGGCAGCATCACTTTAGGAGATGATTTGAGGCTTCATCTTTTAGTATATAATGTGGGAACCTTAAACACTGAACTGCCCCAAAATTTGTCCAAAAAAGTTTTCATTTGCAAAAGTTATCTTAACAAAAACTATTATTTCAGTGTTTGCGATACAATAATTATAGTTTTTGTTAAGATAACTTTTGCAAATGAAAACTTTTTTGGACAAATTTTGGGTCAGTTCATTGTTTAATGTTCCCACATTATATACCAAAAGATGAAGCCTCAAATCATCTCCTAAAGTGATGCTGCCATGTACAAAAAAACGGTTTTTCGCGATTTTCATCATGATGGTCCATATAACATAGATGTTTTTTGTCCACTATTTGTAGTGTCATGGACGCCTTTATGATCCACAAAATGCAAGTTTTTTATCAGAGACCAATTTAGCGGTTAATTTCGCGAAAACTTAAAAAAATGAAGAAATCCGCGAATTTAAGGGCTTAAGATGAAAAGCTTTAAACCAAATTTATATTAGAAATATTGCTACAAGTTATATCTTTGTTTTCCATGCCATAAAATTTAAAAATCATTAGCTTTGGATTTTTTTTTGTTAAAAAAGCAACTGAAAATCAGGCAATCTTTAATGACATTTTACAAGAAAACTGTACCATACATCGAAAAACGGAGTACGCCATTCGATTCAGCATGTCCGAAATATATTGAAATGATGGTCGTACCTCTTGTTTTCTAAAATAGTGGTTAGTTTTGTCACGCAGTGTAGTTAAATATGGAGGGAAGGTGTGTTCAGAGAAAATGTTTGCACTGAAAAAATATATTGTGGGTCGGTCATACATTTTATTGCTCTAAGGGCACTCGTAGGGCAGTTAGAGCGGTTGGAGCCAATTCAAAAAAATTTCATTTTGTGTGGGAGCTCCCTTAGAAATTGGAGATAGTTCATTAGTTTGTTCCGAAAAAATGTTAAGACGTAAAAATTAATGGGTGTCGGTCTTGGAAATGACACCTCTATGACGCACCATTGAAGCAGTAGAAATGATATTAACATTGGAAAATTACAATAAATTTTTTTAAAAAAATTTTAAAAAATAGTAATAGTTGTTATCCGACGACCCTACCAGGCAAAAAATTTGTAGAATCGATAGAAGTTTTGTACAAAAAAATTTAAAAAAAATCAAAGAGTACATACATTTTCAAAAATGAGAATTAAATTTTAAAAGTTCAAAATCGCATACTAGAGCACTTTTAAGACTTTTTCTGGATGTTTTTTGTTTAAGGTACGTAAAAACAAAAATTTTGAAAAAAAAAAAATATTTCTAATTTGGACCATTATTGAAGAAGTTATGAGTATAAGAAGTTTGAGTAAAGCAACAAACTACCAATTTTTAAAAAATCGATATCTTTTGAACGGATCATCAAAAGAATCTGAAAATTTACAACGAAGGAGTTTTCGAAGGGTACTAAAAACTGTCAACAAAGTGGAAAAATCTAAAAAAAAATTATTCAAAGTGTCCGATTTGACATGGAATGCCCCATATTTACTATTTTTTTACTTATTCCACAAGCCTTTGAAAAAACTTTAGTGGGACATAAAAAAACTGTAAGCAAGTGACCAAACTCCATCGGGAGTTTTGATATACTATTAGAGTTCTTTTAGTTTTTGTTGGCCTCAAGCTAAATACAATTTCTTGTAAAAAATTGTTATCAGTCATAAAAGGGTTAAACAAATTTTCCTCTTCAAAAAAATGTACAATGAAAAAAAATTTTTTTTTTAATTTTTTGAGTTAATATTTTTTTATGTTAAAAAAAAAACTACAATCACTAAAAAACGCCTTTTTGCACATTTTTTTTTTATTTTTTAAAAAAATAACTTATGGCGTATTTTTTTCTGAAACAAAATGTTGCACCCTTAAATAGTATCATTTGTAAAATGTAGCCACAACCCTTTTAATGTGTTGCCAGTTTTGTGATTACAAAAAAACAAAAAATTGAGAAAATTTTTCTTTCAACCAAAATATTGGCAATCAGCTGTTTTTATAAGACAATTTTACTACCCCGTCATTTTATGAAAGTGGGAAAAGTGTGACATTTTGAAACTTTAAAAATGCAACATTTTTAGAAAAAAACATAATAAATTTTTAAAGTGTTGCCTGTTTTTTAGAAAAGAAGAAAAAAAGTGCAATTTTTTTGAAGGAACGGTAAAATGTGACATTTTTTAGCCAGAAAAGAAAACGCCATTTATTTTAAAAAAATGTAAAAAAAAAAAAATCACAAAACTTTTTTTAAAAAGTTTTGCTTTTAATATTTAACAACTTTAGTGTTGTGATAATACTATATAATGATATTTCCGGTAATTACTGCTAAATTCATTTTGCTGGCAATAATCTGAAACAACAAATTTTTGTACAGGAAATTTTCATTTCATTAATTTAAACTTAAACCGGAAATAAGTCATTAGAGGCTGTTTAGTATTGTTGTTGCTGTGTGAGTGTGTGTGTGTGAACATTTAAATTACTCCAAACTATATTCTATTGTTTTTGTTGTTTCTTTTGTTTTTAGCCTTTATAAGACACTTGTTGTTATTTTTTGACATGTAATTATAAGGATTTCAAATTACCACCACTTGTGGCTTAAATGACAACAAAATACAAAAAAAAAACAAAAACAGGAATGACCTTTGTGCCTTTCAGAAATATAAACAAATATCACTTATACACAGAGTATATATGGGACATTCCATGTCAAATCGGACACTTTGAATTATTATTTTTTTTTATAAAATTTTCAAATTTGTTTACAGTTTTTAGTACCCTTCAAAAACTTCTTTGTGGTAAATTTTCAGATTTTTTTTGATGACCCGTTTAAAAGATATCGAATTTTTAAAAATTGGTAGTTTGTTCCTTTACTCAAACTTCTTTTACTCATAACTTTTTCAATAATGGTCCAAATTGAAAATTTTTTTTTAAATTTTTGTTTTTTTACGTACTTAAAAAAGAATCCAAAAAAAATTCTTAAAAGTGCTCTAGTATGCTACTTTTAGGTTTTAAAATTTAAATCTCTTTTTTGAAAATGTTTGTACTCTTTGATTTTTTTCAGATTTTTTTGTGTAAGACTTCTATCGATTCTACAAATGTTTTGCCCAGTAGAATCGTGGTATAACGATTATTACTATTACAATTTGCAAGACCGACCCCATTAATTTTTACGTCTAAACATTTCTTCGGAACAAACTAATACCTTATCACTAGGGATGCGATTTCCATGCAAATGCATGTTTTTTGTCGATAGTCTAAGAACGATATCGACCAATTATCTTTCCGAATCAAGAAATTTGCGTTAAAATGGCATCGATTTGTTTTTACATATTTTTGCATATTTTGGTCAAAATGCATATTTTTGCATATTTTGGTTTTAAATGCATATTTTGTGCATATTTTCATTTTTTAAGTGCATATTTTTGCATATTTTGGCATAAATTAGCAAAAACACAAATTCAAATTTATTTGTTTCGAAAACTGTTTAAAATTTTAAAAAATTATTTCGAAAATAAGAAAAAATTTTTTTTATTATTTTAAATTTTTTTATAGATTGTTTTTGTTCTAAAAAATATTGCTTACATAAAGTTTTAAATGTTACTCTTCAAACCCGGCATTATTTTTCACTTTTTCAGAAGTTTTTCGCATGAAAACAAGATTTTTTTTGCACAAATTTTATTTTTTAGTGCATATTTTTAGGTTTTTTAGTGCATATTTTGAATTTTTTAGCGCATATTTTAAGCGCATATTTTCGATTTTTTAGTGCATGAAAATCTCATCCCTACTTATCACCAATTTTTAAGGGGGGCTCCCACACAAAACGACATTTTTTAAAATTTGCTCCAACCGCTCTAACCTCCCTAAATGTTAAGACGTAAAAATTAATGGGGATCGGTTTTGGAAATGACCCCTCTATGACGCACTATTGAAGCAGTATAAATGATTTTAAGATTGGAAAATTACAATAACATTTTTTCAAAAATTTTTAAAAAATAGTAATAATCGTTATCCACGATCATACCGGGCAAAAAATTTGTAGAATCGATAGAAGTTTTACACAAAAAAATTTCAAAAAAATCAAAGAGCACAAACATTTTCAATAATGAGATTTAAATTTTAAAAATTGCATACTAGAGCACTTTTAAAAATTTGTTTTGCTTCTTTTTTTTAAAGTATGTAAAAAAACAAAAATTTTGAAACAAAAAATTAGCAATTTGGACCATCATTGAAGAAGTTATAAGTAAAAAAAGTTTAAGTAAAGGAACAAACTACCAATTTTTAAAATTCAATATCTTTTGAACGGGTCATCAAAAAAATATGAAAATTTATTACGAAGGAAATTTCGAAGGGTTCTAAAAACTGCAAACAAATTGGGAAAATTAAAAAAAAAAATATTCGAAGTGTCCGATATGACATGGAATGCCCCATATGTACTTTAAACACACAAATACCAAGACATCCAACCACATTTGCATTTTATACAAACTTTTATATAAGGGGGTTTCCGCCTCAAGTGCGCACCTTTTGAAACCGATGCCCCCTCATCGGGGTCAAAGTTGGCGTAAAGAGCTAAAAATCCTCAAAAAGCCCCACAACTGCCCTTGAGACGCCACTGGGGGAGTGCGATGTGTGACCGACCTCCATTAGATTTCTGTGTTCAACATTTTTCCTGAACATATCTAACCTCTATCTCTATTTCCTAAGGAAGCTCCGATACAAAACATTTTTAAACAATTCTTTATACCTCCTAACTCACCCTAAAGTGCCTCTAATGGAGTCGAATGTTTGACCGACATCCATTATTTTATCAGTTCCAACATTTTTGTACAACATATCTACCCTATTTCTTTATCTATTAAGGTGGTCCCCATACATGTTTTTTATTTTTTTTATAAATTTGTTTTATTAAACCGACTCCTACCGCCCCTACGGTGCCACCTAGAGAGGTAAAAATTACGACCGACCCCCATTATTTTTTAATTCCCAACGTTTTCTCCGAACAAAATAAAACCCTATCTCTACTTTCTAAGGAGGCTCCCATACATTATGAAAACACGTATTTTTAATATCTAATAAAAATAATAAAAAAAATTGTATGGGGACCCCCTTAAGAGTTGAAAATAAAGGGTAGGTATATTCTGAGAAAATGTTTAAGTTGAAAAAATATTGCAAGTTGGTCATATATATTACTTTTCTAGGGGCATCCTATGGACAGTTAGAACGGTAGCAGCAAATTTTATAAAAATGTCGTTTTATATGGGAGCCCCCTTAGAAACTGGAGATAGAGGTTAGGTATGTTAAGGAAAAATGTTGGGGACAGAAAATCAATGGAGGTCTGTCTCACACTGCACCCCTACAGGGGCGTTTGTAGAGCAGTGTAAGGATTTTTGTGGATTTTTACCCTTTTACGCAAACTTTGACCCTGATGAGAGGCCATATGACCCCACCCCACCCACATATTCTATCGTATTTTTTTACCCCGTTGAGGGACCATATGGTCCTACTCCACCTTCCCTCATTTTTTTTGCTCATGCTTTCATTTTCGAACCAAACAAAATTTACGGGTGTAGCGGATCGAAATCAAAAACTGGTGAACTATCCCACACCTAATAGGGCATATGCTAAAAATTTAAAACCCGTTTTTCTGAGTTAGAAAGTAACAACAACATTTTTTGATAGATATCCACTCGAATCCGACTTAGCAACCCCATAACTCTTATAGAAAAAGACCTAAGCTTCCTTTTGAGTCAAAAAAAGGGTCCGATTTGACAAAAAAGTCAATAAAGTTCTGGATTTAAGAAAAATCTAAAATTTTTTTCGAAAGATTGAAGAAATAGCTATCTAACATACTTTAGACAAATTTTGCTAAGAACAATAGGTAGTAAGTAACATGGGTGCGAAAAAACACCTGTTTGGTCAAAATGTCAAATTTTGACCCACGCTAACTTAGAGACTCTTTGACCGATCTCGTTGAAAACTGTGTCCAAACTACTGTCCACTAGGACCAAACTTCGTGTAAATTTCATTCCGAGCGGAACACGTCGGTTAGCCCTATATAGAACTAAGAAAATTTTTTGTTTTTCAATTTTTCAAAAACAGGGCTTTGGAGGTGTGGTCAAATATTGGAAAATTGGTAAAATTTGTGTCGAGTTGCCTTGTTTAAATATTTGTCAAACTAAAACGGAATACAGTACAATCTCAAAAATGTATATTCCTGTATATTTTTGAATGGGCTCTCGATTACATTTTTTTTTTTTGGAAAATTTTCAGAACCCGTTCTGAAATTTTCCGTTTTTAAAAAAAGTCAATTTATTAAATATCTGGCCACATTTTTTTAAGTTTTTTTTTTTTATTTAAATAAATAAAATTCAGACATGCGTTTTTCGTTTTTTTTCGAAAAAATCGCATTTGTATTTCATAACAATTTAGTAATTTTCTTGTATTTTCATGTTTCAACAATGCGTTTGAGTAACATTTATGCAAATATTTAATACTCATTCGCCATGTTAAAACAAGAAAATACAATTTTAAAATTACAAAAATGTTATGAAATTTTATATCCAAATACGATTTTTTCGAAAAAAACGAAAAACGCATGTCTAAATTTTTTTGTGTGGATAGACAAACATCCAAACTTAAAAAAAAATTAAACAAAAAAAAAAGTGGCCGGATTTTTGATAAATTGACTTTTTAAAAAATAAAAAATTTCAGAACGGGTTTTGAAAATTTTCAAAAAAAAAAAAAAAATGTAATCGATAGCCCATACTAAACTATTCAAGAATGTAAATTTTTGAGATTGTTGTGCATTCCGTTTTTATTTGATAAATATTTAAACAAGGCAACTTGACACAAATTTGACAATTTTTCCAATATTTGACCACGCCTCCTAAGCCCAGTTTTTGAAAAATTTAAAAACTAAAAACGCAATTTTCTTAGTTACATATAGGGCTATCGTACAACCTATTCTGAAATTCACGGGACATATGTTTTTCTGTAGCGGGACATTTGGTGTGTAATGCCTAATATACAAGAAAAAAATCAATTGGTTTTACATTTGCATTAGTGGTGGGCACACACATACTATGAAATTTGCGTTTGTATGCGAAATAACAACAAAGCAATAGCTAAACAAAAAATACTCTATACAGTGCATGTATGTCAACATCGCACAAGCAGTATTGTCATTTACCCAGCAAAAACTTCGCTTATTAAGTAATTAACTTAAGGAGTGAGCAAAAATATGAGTAACTAGTTACCTCCCAATTTCAATGTCAATGTGTTTTGGTTTAGATTCGAATGACTTAAATTTATCGTTGGATAATGTGAGGCTAAGTTTCGTTTCTGAAATGAAATGTTTAGGCGTTTTTATAGATAATAATTTGAGTTTCTCAAAACATGTTGATTACATATGTTCCCGTGTTAATAGTACCATTAGACGGTTATATTCATTAGATTTATATTTGCCTCTTCGCGTGAGAAAGCATGTTGCCAGTTCACTGCTCATGTCGCAGATTATTTATGCTATGGAAGTATTTTCAGGTACCAACAGCGTTGTTTTAAGAAGACTGCATCTTACTTTTAACCGTATTATTAGATACATTTACAAACTGAGATTAAGGGATCATGTGTCTCCCTTTGTAAAGGACTTTGTTGGGTTTTCTTTTGAGAATTTTATCAAATTGAGAATTTTGTTACTTTTTCGAAAAGTCGTTATGCGAAACTGTCCCGAGTACATTAGAGATGATTTTAGATTTTCTAGATCAAGTAGAAACCCTCAGATAATATGTCACCGTATATCCTCATCTATATATGAAAGATCTTTTCATGTACGTATAACTAGGGTATGGAACATCCTACCCATAAATTTAAAATTATTTCAATTCACAGATACCACCTTTAAGCGTAAACTTAAACAACATTTTGATGCTCTTTAATTGATTAATTTACACCCCCCCCCCCCCCCTTCTCCACACTTCACCATATAATTTTTAATATAAATTTCTGTTATCGGCTAGTTAGGGCCTTTAGTTTCTAGTATTTAGGTTAATTATATAACTTTTTAGTTTTAAGAAATTGTTTATTAAAAAACAACTTTTTTTTTCTTAATTTGTAAGTATTGATAATGGAGTAGTGTTTGAACCATATTTGGCCTTAAAGGCTTGGTTCTTAAATTTGAAATAAAAAATAAAAATAAAATAAATAAAAAAAATAAAATTACTTTAACACGGTGATGTCATTGGAGGTAACCACATTTTGCCTTTTTGGCGTAATGTAATGCTAATGGTTATTAGTAGTATTCAAAGCCATTACCGCGTAAGCGAGGCAGGAAGGGGTAACCATTACCAAGTTTTTGCTGGGTAGGCAATGTCCGCGGGCATAAAAATTTAAAAACTCTCCACCACTGATCTACATACACACTTTCATAAGTATACAAAACACATGCACACACTATTACACATATATTTTTCCCTATTTTATTAATAGCAGCCCTATTATTAACACCATCATCATCATCAGCAGCAGCAGTAGTAGAATGTCATTTAAGCAAACATGTGTGTGTGTGTTTGTTTTGTATGTGTGTGTTGATCTTCCCCTCCTTTTTCATCTATCATTTCTCAACATATTAAATACAGACAACACTCTTTTATATTGTCTATTGTAGACAGATTGGTTAAATAAAGGTTTTGGCTTGTGTTTGTATTGGTGTCGTTTTTGTTTGTATTGGTGTTGATAGTGGTTTTATACAACCAACCGTATGTGTCACATCAATCTCTTTTGCATGCATGTGACATTTATTCCTTTTAAAAGTTTTGTGTGTTTGTTGTATAAATCAATGGGAGGACAAGCACGTTGGTACAAACTTAACTAGAGACCGAAAAATAGGTACACTAAGGCTAAGTTTTAGAAAATGCCAACGCTAAGGGCGGATTACTCAATGAAAAGTTAACTGCTAACTGCCGATTTAACCGAGCCTTATGTCAAAATTTGTATGAAAATGTTAAATTTAATGGAGAGTTATTTTATAACGGAGCATTGAGTAATCCAGCCTTAAGGGTAAAAGAGGATACTTTTGGTACTTTTTAGAAATTTGAAATTTGTAAGGAAAAATCCACCGGTAGAAAAACACTCTGGAAAAAATATATTTTGATTGTAAGAGGGCAAACAGGGAAAATAGTGTACTTTGATACTTTTTTCTCCTAAAATAATGGTCTTAAAAACTTAATATTTTTAAACAAAGACCCTTCAGTACAAAGGAAAAATCTAAGCCAGCCAAATTCGGCTGGGCCAAATCTTTTATACCTTCAAAAAAGTAATTAAAAACAAGTGATTGTTAAATTATTTAAAAAACTGAAAGAAATATATTATTGACAGGGACGTTTTTTAGGAGCGGGGAAGCGGTAAGTTGGGGGACTCCTTTGCTCTCGCGGTACATGTTTACAGGTTCATATTATTCTGCTTTGTGTGCCAAAGAATTATAGTTTTTTGTATACCCTCGAACCAAAGTATGGGGGTATACTCACTTCATCATTCCGTGTGTAACGCATCAAAATATCGGCCTAGGATCACCTTACCCATCAAAAATAAATCGAGATTTTGGCACACAGCATCTTTTTATAGTAGGGATGTCGCGAATATTCGTCAGTATTCGGTATTCGGCATATTCGGCATGTTTTTTGAATATTCGGATAAATAAATATTCGTTAACAGTTTGCCGAATATTCGGCAAAATTTAAATGAGTTAATAAACACTTTTTATTAACGTTTGACTCTTTTTTTGTAGTCATTCAGCACTTGATTAAAATTCGGATTGTTAAGGTAACAGAAAAATTGTGTCAACAACAGCGTTGTTTTTTTAGTCTGGTACTTTTTTTTAATATTGTACATAGGTAAAATACAGGCATATGAATTACTAAATTATTCGGTTAACAATCGTATTCGGTTCAAACCGAATACCGAATAGTAAATATTCGGTAAAATGCCGAATTCACTATTCGCGACATCCCTATTTTATAGCATACCGAAGCGCATCCAAAGAGCGCTTGAGGATGCAGTAAAAGTAAGGGGAAAAAAATAAAATTTTTTGTTAAGATTTTTTATATAAAACTCAAAATATAAAATTATGTTTTGATAAAATTATACATTCTTTCCTTTTGAATATATTTAACACTTTTTTAATAAAAACCATGAGTTTTAGGCAAAGACACATGATTTCACTGCATCATTATTGCGCATTAATCAGCGCTGCAAAGAGTGCTTCAATCATAACACCTCACATTTTAAATAAAAAAAAAAATTAATACACCATTTCCACTTTAGTTTCAGAAAATACAAATTATATCACAAACAAGTAAAAAAATTAAATTCGGCCTTGCACAATATAGTGATACCCTCTACAATTTCAAAAATATTATTCCAAAAAAAAAAATTTTAAAAGGAAATTAATTTAAAAAAAATTGAAAAAAAATTTCCGAAAAAAAAAAATTGGGTACAAAAAAAAAAATCCGCGATTTATTTCTTTTTTGTCAAAAATGTGTTCGTACTTGTTTAAATACCATTTGGTGTTCAATTATGTTCACATTTGTCAACCTGCAGCCGAATTAAAGCATTTTGTATTTTTAGGTTATGTTGAATGTACACTCCAAATAATTCTACAGTAAAAGGTTTAGTTAGTGATTTTGTACCAAAATCTACTAATTAGTTACTAATTTTAGTATCTTCAAAGTACTACAATTAGTAATTTTTACTGGTTTTGAATAATATTAGTAAAAAATTTTAGTATTGGTTACCAATTTCTGCACTAGGTCCTTTTGGACTAAAATTTAGTTAAATTTTTAGTATTGAATACCCACGTTTTATTTTTGGGTGTACTAAAACTTTTGAGGTGTCCTTACATTTTCGTTCATAACTTTTGAACCGCTGAACCGATATTGCTCAAATGCAATACCAAACTTCTCAGGAGAACTTTCAATAAATACCCAGGCAGAAAAATACATACGGGCCAGATCTGGCAAAGTTATTAATAAGGTAGTATTAATACTGGCTAAGTACCTTTTTTTTGAGTTTTTTGTACTTGCTAAGATGCTAAATGATAACACCATTTAGTAGTGGCAAAGTAATTGTTGAATCAAAATAAAGTAATATAAGAGTACATTGAATACAACAAATATTGGGCTTTCCCAGTACTTTCCAGAGCGTTTCTTAGTAATTTCAAAAGTAATATCCGAGATATTTTAAAATTTACTTTCCCATGCATTTTAACCTAAATAATTAATTGAAAAATTTAAAATGTGTTAAATTAAATTATTTTTTATTTAATTCGTACTTACGAAATATTTTTTTTTTTTCATTTTAAAAAAAATATATATTAATTATCCTTTTAAATAAATTATATGTTAAAGTTAAAAAATATTTTCGTTTAAATAACATTTCAAATGTTAATATAATCGAATTTGATTTAAATGGTTATGTAGTTTTATCGTATTTTTATCGTTCAGTTCGACCTCCGCATCGATCATTTGCTGCGGATAGCCAGCGACTTTGCGGATAGCCAGCGAGTTGACAGCGATGAGGAATTTAGTACAGAGGATTTTATACCTGAAACAACGGAAACTGATTTTAGCAACCTTATTAACGGCCATTTAGAGCTCAGGTTAAAGAATTGGGTTTTAGGAAATATAAAAATCCTAACTCAAAAGTCAATCTATGAACTTTTAATAGTTTTGAGAGAAGAAGGATATACGTCACTACCAAAATCCTCTAAAACATTGCTAGGAATTTCAGCTGTAAGCGGTTGCACAAAAATTATGAAAAGTTCAGATGACACTTTTGGGAAATTCCAGTATTTTGGAATAAAATCAAATCTTGTTGATATTGTGAACCCTAAACTGTATGTTGAGGCAGGTATATTGTTGATAATTCATGTGGATGGCATGGATGTCTTTAACAAATCCAAAAAAGGTTTTTGGTCTATTATGGGAAAAGTGTTTGCACCAGATTATATGAGTAAACCTTTTTTAATAGGCTTATATTACGGAAATTCAAAACCATATTCCTCACAAGAGTTTTTGGAAGAAGTCGTTGTGGAATTCAATTTGTTAATAAATGAAGGTATAATATTTCTAAAAAAAAATGAATTCAAGATTAATTTTGGTTTTATTTTTAAAGGTGTAAATATAAGTGGAAAACATTTTAACTTTAAAGTTCTAGCATTCTGTTGCGATATGCCTGCCCGTGCCTTTATTAGGTGCACTAAAAGCCTACTGGATTTTTTCCTGTGAAAGATGCACAGTACGAGGAGAAACAGATAACAAAACTCGAGTTTTTAAAGAAATTAACTGCGATGAAAGGACTTTGCAGTCATTTAAAGAAAAAATAAATTCAGAATATCATTTAACAAAGGAAAATAGCCCACTACTTGAAATTTTAAATATTGACCTAGTCAAGAATGTTGTTCTGGATGAGATGCATATGTTGCATCTCGGCATAAGCAAATATTTGCTTCAAAAGATGATTTATAAGAAATCATTTTCATTTATTTCTACAGAAAATGTTGCTGTTTTACAAAAAAACTTTTTAAATTTGTCTCAAGATATTACATCAGAGTTTCAGAGGAAGTCATTCGATTTATATGATATAGGAAACTGGAAAGCAACACAATTCCGATTTTTTTTATTATACGGTGGAGGTATCATATTCTTTACACGGCATGCAGAATTTTATCATCAAAGAAATTGGCTACATTAAAAAATAAGTTTGCTAAGCAGATTTTAAGAACATTTGTCGAACTTATGCCAAGTTTTTACGGTTCTAATTCCCAAACAATGAACATCCACAACTTAATTCACATTGCAGACGATGTAGCTAATATGGGCGCCCCTATATCACAGTTTTTGGCATTTGATTTTGAAAACAGTCTTGGTTATTTAAAATCTATTATAAAATCCCCAACTAACCCTATTGCTCAAATCCAAAGAAAACTACATATTTTTCATTCCGATAACTCAGTTAATAATATTCCATTGCTATATCCGCTTAATAGAAATTCCAAATACTCTCTAGGAAATATAAAACAAAGCTCAGAATCAAAAGTTGTATTTTCTTTCGTAAACATTAAAGGTTTTAAAATAAAACCTATTCATCCAGATAACGTATGTTTACTCGACAATGAAAACGTTATTATCGTTACTGAAATTTTTAGTAGAAAGCAGTCTAAATACAAAAGTGATGATATATTTTTGAAAGGCAATATTTTCACTGAATGTAGCGATTTTTTTCAATTTCCACTACCATCAAGAGAAATAGGACTCTACAATGTTAATAAATTAGATAAAAATAACATTGATATCAAAATAGTAGAATCAAAATGTATTCTTACTAAATTTTATAATGACACCATTGCAATCGCTTTATTACATAATTAAGAGTTTTTTTAAATGTTAAAATTTAGTAAAATTATTAAAAAAAATATTTCAAATAAATAATATAAACCGCCTTTAGTTTGATAAAAAAGTGTTAGCAAAGTAATTAGTTCGGTAAAACCAAGTACTTTACTAAAAAGAGCTTGGTATACAAAAAAAAGTTGCTTTCCCAGTACTTTTTTTTTTGGAACGGTTGGCAATTTCTGGCTGGGTATGTTAAGTTTCAGTCATATCCGTGTAGTATTTTGGTCGTGATCACCATCTCCACAGACAGACGGACATCGCTAGAATGTCTTAAAATCGATCGGGGATCATGAATACATATACTTTATGGGGTCCCAGACCGATATTTCGATGAGTTACAAACGGAATGACAAACTTATATATACCCTCTATCACTAAGTAGAGGGTATAAAAATGTCCAATCATATTTTAGCATCTCCAATTATATTTAAAAATGTCCATTTATATTTCAAAAATTTCCAATATAATTGAAATTTGTTTAAATGTATTTAAAATCTTTTTGGTTATAAATGATAATATCTGAAATCTAAATGGAATTTTTTGAAATATAATTTGAAATTTTCGAAATATAATTGGAAGTTTTTAAAATGTAATTGGATCTCTTAGGCGATATTTCTTCCAAATTCTTGCAGGAATTAAACTGATTTTCAGAATTAGTCAATTCTATTTAAGATTTTCCAATTGCATTCAGAAATAGTCAATTGTATTTCAGATTTTATAATTTGTATTTCAGAAATAGTCAAATGTGCCTTATCTTTATTCTGCTTAAATCAGCTCTAAAAATACACATGAATTCACTGCATCTTTATAGCGATTTTTTCAGGGCTCTAAAAAGATGTGAAATCAGAGCATCTTAAGAGCGCTTTTTCGGTGTATCCAACTAGCGCTCTAAAGTGTGACATCGCCTTAGAGAATCATGCATGAATTCAGCAGGTTTGGATGCGCTCCTTGACTCGAGTTTCCTTTCCAAAAGCTGCTGCCAGTTCAGCAAAATTTCTGCTGTGTAAGTATATGGGGGTTTTCGTGTCAACTGACACAACTTTTGAAACCGATATCTTCCGATCGGGATGAAATTTGCACCAAGGTTAGTCCTGTTAGATAGTAGTTCAGACACAATTTGTCAACAAGATCGGTCAAGAACTCTCTGAGTTGAAGAACCGTTTTTTGTGTTTCAAAGTTACAAAAAATATTTTTCAAAGATATCCCAGTCGCATCCCACTAAGCGACCCCATAGCTCTTAAAGGAAATGACCTAAGCTTTCTTTGGAATAAAAAAAAAAAGGGCCCAATTTAAGGGAAAAGTCAAAAAAGTTTTGGATTTTTAAGAAAAAAAATCAAAAATTTTTTTTTTTATTTTTTTTATAATTTTTTTTCGAAAGAAATTGCTACCCAGCAAAAACATGGTAATGAGTTGTGAAAAGTAATCATTACCAAGCACATTATTTATAATGAGTACCCATTACCATTAACATTATTTTAAGCCCAAAAGTAACTACTTTTTAGTAATTTGTTATAAAAGTACTTCTTAGTAATAATATCTCCTTGCACTTGCAGTTTTTAACCTTTACACATCAATAAACTTAAAAAGTAATTAAAAACTTAATAAAAAATTACGTATTTTTTTAATTTTTAGTAAAAACAAGTTAAATTTTAAATGTTTTAATTAACTAATTATTTTACTTCTTATTGGTAATGGGTTTTTACTCCTTATTTGTAATCCGAGGCAGTAACTACTTATTTATCTCCTTACTCTTCACTAGTTATTTTTGTCTCACGCCCTTGTTAAAATAATTAGTGTTTCATTCAATAAGTAACTACTTTTTAACATCTGTTTCGGATTACAAAACCCATTACTAGTAATGCCATTTTTTGCTGGGTATCTAAACTATTTGGGACACATTTTTCTAAAAACAATAGGTTCGAAGTTAAATGGATGAGAATAAACACCTCTTTGGCCAAAATGTCAAATTTCGAACCCCTCTAACTCTGAGTGTTCTTGACCGATCTCGTTGAAAATGGTGCAAATTTCATCCCGATCGGAAGACATCGGTTTCAAAAGTTGTGTCAGTTGACACGAAAACCCCCATATATATTATCGATTCAAAATGGGGCGGGCCAAAAAATGGACATTTTTAATCCGCTAGATGCAAGTTTGTTTTCCAATACAATGGATTTTCTAAGAAAAGTAGCACACTTACATACCCTTTGGTATATATCTCTTTGGTATAAATGTGTTTTATAATGAATATCTATAATATAGCAAAAATACATTATATAATGACCTCAGAGCTCATATAATCCTTTATTAGGGGAAGAAACAAATGGTTATTGTTATTAAATATGAATGAATAAATGGTAATAACATTTTAAACAAAACTCTGTGAGAAATTTATGTCACTTAAATTATTATTTTTTTAATAAAAATTTTAAATGTTTTAAAGAACCCTTGGGTAGAAAAAAAAATCAGAAGCTGAGAAATGTTCTATATAGAATTTTTCACGGGAATTCCTGGGACGAGATTACCAGAGAATTTCCGACATTTTTCAATAACGAAATTCCGCGAAATAGAATGGTAATTCCCGGGAATTTAATTTTCCTTTTGATTGTGCATGTGTGGACGACTGTTAAAAATAATAATGAAAGACATTGGTAGACTCCAAAATCAACCTGTAAAATAAATAAAACGGTGGATTCGATGAATTTCTCTTTTCATATACGATTTTACATGTACTTCTCTCTTACACTAAATTCTGAGAGAGGAAACAAAATGGCATCAAACCAAGCAAATATCCACTGTGTTAACTAGATTTTATGTGATTTTTTTTTTTTTGATTTTAGGGTTGCGAAATTTTCTTTCTGGGACCTGTAGGGGTGTTTTATAACTTTCGAATCGAAAGATGAAAGCATGAAACTTGAAAAACGAAACAGAAACATCGTGAATCGGCACAAAACCAGAATTTTCGCATTCGACTGTTTCTGTTATTTTGTTATGCGGAAACTTTCTGTCACCCAGCAAAATTTTCGGTTCCAAATAGTCGGATCTGGAACGCATCATATTACCGAGCAACCGATTCTCTTCACGTTCCAGAATCAATGATTTTTGTTTGAAATTGTTCCAAAATCAATCGTTTTTTAGAGCAAGTAGTTTTTTTTTAAAAATAATTTTACATTGAAAATTTAGTTTTGATTACCGGAGAATATATTCAAGAATCTATTGTTATGGCAATTTGTTCCAAAAATTTTCCTGGGCAATTACAATGTTTTTTTGAAATGATGCGAATAAAAATGTTTCTGTAAAGTAATCTGAACATTTTTTACACGAAAAATGTTTCAGAATCTGATAGTTTTTACACGAAAAACGTCTTCTAGACTATAAATGCGAAAACTGTCTCAGATTCTGAGGCATTTTTAGAAAAATTGTCTGAGAGTTTTCTAATAAAAAAACTTGAATTCTACAAGTTTATCAGAAGTTAGGTCAAATCTGAAATTGGATCATTTTCAGTAGGTATATTATCTTTTTTCTATTATTCAGTATATTACTTCTTTCAAATTCAACCATTTTATTCAAATTCATAGAATTTTATTTGTTATGGGTTAATTAAATAAAATAACAACAAGTTCATTTATTTTTTGTTTAATTATACTCAACAAAATATAAATTTAATTAACAGCAGACAAGGCGAAACGATATTAGGCGGACAATTGATAAATAAAACGCCTGAATTAAACAAATGAATAAATATTATTTTAATTGTTTATCGGGGTCATTGTGTTCATAATCTACGCTTTTATTCAATCGTTTATTAAGTGTAATTAATTTAAGGATTTAATTCCATACAAAAGTGTTAATAATGTAAATTAAATAAATAATGAACTTACATAAGTGGTTGACAAACATAATTAAACAAATGCATACGCAGCACATGGTGTCAGTTGTCGGAATAATATAAATAAACATTAAAATTGTGGGTACCTAGAATGATATTTTGGGTACCTAGCACGATAATTCGATGTGTTATCAGCAGTTCTCATTTGCTTTATTATATGGCACAATGTTGGTGTATTTTCTGCAAATTTTTCTAATTGAAACTCCACTTTATTTTGAGTGTACCAGTCATCAGGCATAGTTAGTATTGCGCTGACCGCCAGAAGTCATCGCGAAACATTGCCAGAGTCAATGTTTCTTGGTGGTATCATAGTTTTAAAAAGCAGATGGCCATGTCTACTTGTAGAAATGGTGACAAGTCACAGTCGGCCAAATGACTGTGCCAGGTGTCACTGTAAGATTCTTATGAGATTGTCCGAAACGGGAAGATTGCTGGAAATCTAAAATTCTTTACATAATCAGGGAATCACAAAGTGGCGGCGAATTAAAATGTCAGACCTTTTCAGATTTAACAAAAGCATCTGAGATATTTTTAAAATAGTCAACATTTCACCTTTCCAACTTCTTTAAATTACAAACTATTAAAATTCTCAGCACCAGAGACTAGCCTGAATCTTCTGAAATTTCTCCAAACTTTTAACATGAAAATGTTTTTAGGCTGGTGTCTAATTTTAAAAAAGTTGCAGGACGCCACCTCAGTTTGACTACACTCAAAAAAAAAAAGTTTGTAAATTTACAAGTAAAAGGTCTTGTAATTCTATTTTACTAATATTTTAATCTTTTTACAAAAATTGTTGTATATTTAATAAAACGAAAACTACAGTTTGCACAGAAAGAAATAAAAAAAAAATTTGAGTAAATTTTTAATACTATTGAGTAAAAAATTACTCAATTTTCCACCAGTAAACGATTTAATAGTATTGAGTAAATTTTTAATAAAAATTTATTAAATGTTTGCCAAAAAAATTTGAGTAAATTTTTAATTGACACTATTAAGTGCAGGAACAGAACAAGAAGCACCACCTTTTAAAAACAGAACAAGTTTTATTTCACATCGGCGCCGGCCACCGGTTTAATCTGCCAAACCGTATGGAAAAAGTCGTGCCGGGCTTATTCTGTTTCTACTCTAAAAAAAACAAAGTTTAAAAACAATTTCATATTTTTTTACAAAGAAAAAAAAACATGTTTTTTCAAACTTTACCAAATATATTTTTGTCTTAAAGACATAAAAAAATTTTATAAATATGATTACAAACTTTCATGTATATATACAAAAAGCTATAAACTAAACGAGAATTAAAAAAACTAAGAAAATTCCAAAAAAAAATTAAAAAAGCTATTAAATTCTTATTAAATTATTTACTCAATTTGTTTTTAAATTTTTGAGTAAATTTTTAATTGCGTCAATTAAAAAATTACTCAAAACTTTTTTTAAATTTAAACAAGTGATTACTCAAATCGTTTTTCCCCATTTTTTTTTCTGTGTGCTTTGTAATTTTACTATTATATGTTGGTAAATTTATTTTACAAATTTTTTAGGTAAATTTACAAAAAAGTGAATTATTTTACAAATTAAAAAAATATTACAAGGTGTTTAGTTTTTTTACACAAGAAAACTGTAATTGTACAACATAATTTTACGTCTTTTTACCAAAAAAATGTTTTATTACAAAAATTTTTTTTTAAGATCGTTTACAAGGTTTTCAGTTTGAAATGTATGTATTGAAAAGCACAAAATTCCAATATAATTTTACAAAACTTATTTTATTACTAGAATTAATGTTGTTTTACAAAAAAAAATAATTATTCAACAATAGGACACGCAAAAATTTTCTAAGTTCAGATTTTTTTTTTGCGTTTTGGAGTAAAAAATTTAGCTAAAAATAATTTTTTATAAATAATTTTTACACCATTTTTCTGGTAATTTGCGTTAAGTAAAATACCACAATTTTTATGTGTTTCTACTATATAATTGTTCTAGTTTTTTTGTATTTTTACCATTTTTTTTGGTGATTTTATCATATTTTTTTGGTATTTTTTTTTTTTAAATTTGGTACCTAAAATGTCAATAGAAAGCTGCCAATTATGAAAAATCAAATTTTTCTTATTTTAACTGGTACTTAAACATCCAATCTACAATATCCAAAAAATTTTTTCCGATTTTTTAAAAATACTTGTGAAAATAATTAAAAATTAAAAAAAAAAAATGTTATTTTTTGACTAATTTTTGCTGAAAATATAAGAAATTTCTTGTGTAGCCTCCTTCGCAATTCTCATATGTTCTACTTAAGAAAAACGAAATTTCGAAAAAAATAAAAAAGTGCAGTGTTATACATTAAAAAGTTTGTTAAAAGTGCTCAAGTGAAAAAAAATCTTTTCAGGTTGTTGAAGTGCTACTCGAGCTGCCGAAGAAGAAAAAATAAGATGCAGCAATGGAAAAAACCTTTAAATTTACAAAACCAATATGTAAATAAACCAATTTTTTGTAAATTTACAAAACAAATATGAAAATTTAAAAAACAAAATTGTATACTTACGAAAAAAGTTGTAATTTTACAACAATGAAAAGTGCTCAAGTGAAAAAAAAATCTTTTCAGGTTGTTGAAGTGCTACTCGAGCTGCCGAAGAAGGAAAAATAAGATGCACCAATGGAAAAAACCTTTAAATTTACAAACCAATATGTAAATAAACCAATTTTTTTGTAAATTTACTAAACAAATATGAAAATTTAAAAAACAATATTGTAAATTTACAAATTTTATGGTTAAACTACGGTTTTTATGGCAAAAAATAAGGACAAAATGGTACATATACAATAAAAATTGTAAACTTACCACTTTTTATTGTAAATATACAAGTTTTTTGCATAAAAAAACAGTAGTTTAACCAAATAATTTGTTAATCTACAATTTATTTTTTTCATTTTCTATTTTTCCTTGTAAAATAACAACCTTTTTCTGTAAGTTTACAATTTTGTTTTGTAAATTTACCAAATTTTTTGCAAATTTACAAAAAAAATGTTCACCTCGAAGATGATATTTTACAAAAAAAATTGTAAATTTACATTTTCTTTTGTTAAATCAATTTACAAATTATCCCCGTAACTTTACGGGGATTCTTGCTAGTACATATTTTACAAAACCTGCCCCGTAAAATCACGGGGATTTTATGTCATTTTACAAACTTTTTTTTTTGAGTGTATATAAGTTAACAATTAACGAAAAAAAAATAATAACTTGGGTTTGTAACTTGGATAATAATTCACCTCGGGGTGAATAATACCGTTTTTCACCAGCTGGTGAATAAAAAGTAACATAGTTATTTTTCAACAAAAAAAAAAAAATTTTTCATCAATTTTTTTTTTCATCTTTTTTTTCATCAAACTTTTTTTTCAATAAGTTTTTTTTCATAATTTTTTTTTTAATTTTTTTTTATGAAATTTTTTTTTTATGAAATTTTTTTTTTTTTTCATAAATTTTTTTTTTTTTTCATAAATTTTTTTTTTTATTAATTTTTTTTTTATTAATTTTTTTTTCAAAAAAATTTTTTTCATCAATTTTTTTTATCACTTTTTTTTCATTAATTTTTTTTTCATTAAATTTTTAACTATCAATTTTTTTTCTCACCAAAAATTTTTTTCAATCAATTTTTTTTTTTATATCAAAAAATTTTTCTTTTCATCAAAAACTTTTTTTCACCAAAATTTTTTTTTTTCATTAAATTTTTTTTTAACATAATTTTGTTTTTCGTGAAAAAAATCATTTTTTTTTACCAAAACTACTTTTTCACCAAGTCTAAGCTTTTCGCATAAAAATTTTCTATTTGTTTATCAAATGTACATAAAACAAGTGAGGGTGGTATATTCTTTGGTGGGCATATTTAAAACACATCATGACTTATAAAAAAGTATTCTTTAAAAAAATTTTTAATATTTTTTAAAAGTATATGATTTGCTAAAATCAAAAAATTTCCTATTAAATTATTCTCTAAAGTGTTAGGATTAAAAATAAATACTAAAATTAATTAGTTTTCTGAATCCTTACTGACCTACTATATAAGCTCTACGTATTTATATGTACCTACCTGTAAACTAAGTAAATTTTATTAATAAAACATTTGATTACTTAACATTTATTCAATTATGTTTTATCTTTATGAAGAAACAAGAAAAATTTTCATAACCCAATGAAAAGTTTGAAATGTTACAAAAAAACTGGATAGAAATAGGTAAGACCAACTTCTAGTATTCTACTTTAGGAGTGCTACAAAAGACCGGGTGTGGGAACATTAAGTAGAATAGGTACCTGACCAAAAGCACCCATTGAAAACAGTAAGTTTTATTCGTGGACCTCTTATATTTGATGTTTTCACATTAGTTCCCTTTTGTTTATTCTTTGTTTTATGTATTTGCATAAAGTCTTATTCTTAAAAATATAACCTATTCTGAGTATTCGTTCTATCCCAGCAAAACTTTGGTAATGGGTAGTGATTATATAACACATTACCAGATAATGTATATAACTTATTTGTAGCATTATTTTATGATGTCTTACCAAACATTTGTTCCACAACGTATTATTTTCTAGTAAAAAATTATGCATTACAATTAATTTGCTACGTAATGCATGATTATTGGAAAAAATGTATTTTATATTTATTATTTCTAAACATTAAATCATGGATCACTTATATTTGGTTACATTATGTATTATTTAAAAGTTTGAAATAATGCATTATTTATAATTGGATGCATAATGCATTACAATAACATAAAAAATAATTATTTTATAAAAAAATGCAAAAGTTTAAACTAGAGATGGGCTCACGACAGGAAATTTCTAACGACACACACTCAGGAGCATATTTTATCTACTTACACTCACTTACATTCACGTGAGTAAATTTAATACAAAATTACTTTTTCGCTAATCGTAACACCTTATATATTATCTTCTGGTATGCTTTATTATTTCATTTCTCGTAACCTATAAAATATCATATATTTTACACCTTACTCGTACTCTTCGTTATAAATTTATGACTTATTTTATAACTTACTGGATGCATTACTTTGAGTCTCATCGCCTGTTAAAATCATCAATGCTGCAATGTATAAAATAAGAGATCCTATACCTTATTTTATACCAAATTTGGTAACCCAGTAGGTAAACTTTAATCCGTTCAGTAGATTCCATTGACGACCATCATTTCAAAAACTTTTGTTGGTTAGTTCATAAGAAGATACTTACTTATATTTGTATTAATAATCAGTTTAGATTTGTTTGCTGACTAGTATTCCAAACATATAAATAAATCAGCCATTTGTTTGTTAATTTAATCCGTATCTAACAGTATTTGTTAACAAACATTTATATTCATTACTGAAAAGAGAGAATATTTTACAACAACTATTAGTAATATTACAACTTTAGCCTTAGATAGATAATAAGGTATATGATTTAGTTTTTTCTAAGCTAAAAAAAGTTTTTTAAAAGTTTTGCCGAAAAGAAAAGTTATCCGTCTCTGAAATTCTTATACTCTCTGAGAAATACTTAGATATAAATTAAGGTAGTGAATAGAGTTTTTCTTTCCCCGGACTTTTTCATTTCCCCGGAAACCGGGTTTCCTTTTTAAATTTCCCGGGATCCCGGGAATTCCCGCATAAACTAAAAACCCAAATTTTTTGTCAAAAAAATATATAAAATCCTTATGAATGCGATTACACTATTAATGTTTATTAACACCATAAAAATCGTATTAAGTACCTTTAAAACAAAAAAAAAAAAAGTTTCGAAGAAAAAAGAACAATTTTTGTTACCCAGTTTTTATAAAAAAAAAACGGTCCAAATATGTTCAAGTCATTTAAAAGTATTTTTAAGGGAATATGGTATTCCACGTCGCTTTATCTGTTGTAATAATAAAAATTCATCATTTATTATAATTCATATCAGTTCCATTTTACAATTGGTTTTTAGCGCTTTGCCTCTAAAACACAATGAAACTAATTCAGAGGAATATCTCAATTATGTCTCTGAAAATGAATGTAACTGTTTTAGAGAAATGAAATTATAAGGAAATTTACCCAAAAAAAAAAATATTAAAAAAATTAAAAATTCTAGTTTCTAAAAGAAAAATCCGTTAATTTCAGAGTCATTCCCTACACAGATTTTATATCAATTTATCGATTTAAAAAGAATCATGTCCAGAGACATAAATATTTTCTATAGAAACAAATAATCATACTGCAAATTTTTATAATGCAGGTCTCAGAAAGAAAATTTCTAAGGTTCTGAAAAAAAAAATATCTGGTTCTGATAACACAGTGCAACAACCAAAATCGGGATGGATTGAAACTAAAAGCAAATGAAAGCATAACTAAACCCTCGACACTTTTTTTGGCTCAGTCTTAGAATTTTTACACTCATTTGAGGTTGGTGAACTTTTATTATAATTATAATATTAACTGCTTGAAAATTGTGTAAGGCGTATGATTAATTTTGTAATTCCCTTTAAATAACAATCATACGCAACGGTGAGCAGTGAATTATTTTTAATAATTTGGCTTTTCAGTAATTAGTTACGAGAGCGATTGCAGCGAAATTCATACCGGTTATAGCTAACGTAATTTCGAGGTTAAGTTTAGATGCTGGACCCCACATAAGTGCCGCACCAGGGGCTCCTAATGCAGGACATGTTTAGCAAACAAATGCTTTAAATTCTTTAAAATCACCAACTTTAAATGCGTATAACTAAAAAAACGTTTTGAGGGTTTTGTTATGTAAAATGTAAACTTTCAATTGCTTTTGGTTTTATCCCATTCCGATTCGGAAAGTTCGATTTTGTATCACTGTGTAATTGTATCCTATCGAAGATTTAGATATTGTGAGACTTTTTTCATTTCGTAAGTCTCAGATTTTATGAAATTTTTTAGTTAGAAGGTCCTGCTTGTCCCTGCGTACGTTTCTGTCATCAATTATCAGGAATTTTAATAAAATCTAAAAAAATCACATACAAAATAATCAATAGAAGTCAAAAAATCAACAATTTCAAAGAAACTAAAATTCCCGCTCTATTTTCTGGGATTTCGGGATCGAAAATTTACTGGAATTCCCGTGAAAAACTCTAGTAGGGAAGCAATAAGGCGCCCCAATATGTTAGACGGTTAAGGTTAGTGGGTTCGATTCATATTAGAATCCTTGATCTGTTTCTATAACGAAACGATGTTAATTGTTACTATTATTTCTAAGGCCACACAAGAACATAATTTGTTATAATAGGGTAATTAAATAAATAAATAAAAAAAAAAAAAAACGATTCTGAAAGATTTTTCCAAACATTTCGAGATCTTGCAAAATCGGCCACCACTTCGGAAACAGTGACTGTAAAACAGAGTATCACATTATTTAAAATTTTGTTTTTCAAATTTCATCTAATTTGATATTATATCTTATAATATATAATTAAATCTAATTTTGTGTTATATCAAATTAGATAATGTGCTCTACATTCAAATATAAAAATTTGATATCCTTTCAAATTTAAAGATTTAAATTTTTTTTTGAAGATATTAACTAGAATTTTATTTTTAACAAGAAAAAATTTTAAAATCTTAAAATTCGGAAGAATATCAAATTTTCAAAAATTTGGTGAATGGTGAAAGAGTACTCCCGAATCGAGCACAAGATTTACCGTTCCATTTTTTTTTGATCTAATTATATCACATTTGATCTATAAAGAAATAATATATTTTTTTGGGATCAAATGATATATGGCTCTGTATTATATTTTTTTAGTCGGTAAACCCTGTTAGTTTGTTAGTCAATGACTGATATATTTCAAAAAAGCCCTATAAGCTAGATTAATTCTAAGACTAGATTTAGATTCAGCTCATCAAAACTTTAGCAATTTCTGTAATGGTGGAAATGTACAAACAAATTGGGCCAGGGTTACCAATTTTTTTAATCCGAAATTAGTTTTAGACCCTCTATGAAGTATTTGTTTGACGATGTTTTACACATTGCTCATTGCGTATGCTCAGAAAGTTTGTAATTTTTATAAATCTTAAACTTTTTTAGCCCCACTTTGCGATATTTTCACATTAAGAATATATATTTTTTTTGCGTAAAAAATTTTAGAAGTGAAAATTATTTTGATGGTTTGAAAATATCTAACAATCAAAATCTAACTAATAAGGGAAGTCTCCCTAGTGTCACCCCCGGTTCTTTATGGAATTGGTGTTATTTTGTAGAGCAGCAAAAATAAAGGGATAGGTATTTTTTTTTAGCGGCCCAAATTCATATTTAGGGGGTAGAAAGGAGGGGGGAAAACAATGACATTTTTCAGTTTTTTTCGTTTATCTTCTGTATTATGCAAAGAAACCTAGTCATGCTACATACCAAATGAAAGGTCTTTGAAAAACCTTTCTACGTGTGCTAAAAAATTGTCCAAGAATGCACAACTTTTCGTCATATTAAGTAAAATACCAAAATTTTTTTACATTTTTGTTAATAAGTCGAAAAATATTATGTTCTTTGGCCCGTTGTTAGCACCAGGATATAGGTATTTTTAATACCTTTAATCCGATACCACACATGCCTATATTTATTCTGTTTAAATAGGCGTAAATCGTAAAAAAACTGAAAAAGGTCAATTTCCCCCTATACAAACCCCTTAAAAATGAGTTTGGGCCGCTAAAAAAAATAAGTTAATTTTCGTTCTTAAAAACATATCCAAATTTCATGAAGATCGGAGGGTGACACCAAGGAGACTTCCCTTGTAAGCTGACATTATTTGCTGTATATTTTATTGACATAGTTAAGTTACTACAACTTTAACTTTCAAAATATATAAACATGTATCAGAGTAGAATGAAATTAAACAAATTTAGGAGACTCTATCATATCTTTTACGAACTAGTTTAATTGAATGATTCACTTAGTTGAGTGTTGAGTTGAGTTGATGGTGGGTTGTACAAGCCTAAAATAAGTAAATTTTTAGGCAAGTCCATGGCGCTCAGACCTAAAATAGTCCATTGTGCCGTACCCTGAAAAGAAAGATTAAGTAAGGGTGATAAAAGGTTGAGAAGAAAAGAAAAGTGTTTGTTCAGAATTTCTCAGTTGCTTTCACAAACTTCAGAAAATCGGACAAGGGAAGTCAATGGACCGTGTCCATAGACAGAATATCCGAACCTAATATCCGCAGGCTAGCCCTCCAGAACGCTGGACAACAACAGACGTAATGTTCAGTTTTGTCATCATCCTCAAGACAAGCCACGCATAATGGGTCTTATAAGACACTTATCCCCAGTTTATGTAATACGAACGCCATTCGTCTACGATGAATTTGCATGTATTTTGTTTTTGTTACAATAACAAAATACACACAAATTCGTCACGAACGAATGACGTTCGTATTACAGAAACTGGGGGTTAATCTCGTCATATGACGAGCACAGGCATTGTGTCCCGTAATTAAGCCAGTAAGTCTGCGACAGTCTATTCTACTGAGGCTGAGTAGATAGTTAGCCACTTTCTTGTCTGGCTTAATCACAAAACGTTTGTATTCTTGCATGCCAACTCATTTGACCATCTTTCCATGAAAGTTGCTTTCATATGAGAGTTGATCCAACGCATCAGCCATGTCAAGCCAATACCAATTTGAGGTTCCGGATTGTAAGGAATTGTATCAGAGCCAAGATTTGCCAATGAGTCGGCAATCTCGTTTCCCCGTATTCCCCGATGACCCGGAACCCACTGAAGACTGACGCTATTCCCACATGAGACCTCATTTAGTCTTCGTCTACATTCCTGGACAATTTTGGATGGAGTGACTGGAGATTCAAGTGCAATGAGCGCAGCCTGGCTGTCACTGCAAATACTGATTCTCCTATTGATATATGATTCACTTAACTGAGCTATGTGAATTAGTTCATACATACCCGATCTTTTATTTTTATCTCTTTTTTCAGTTAATCATTCTTTATCTTTCTCGTATATCTTCATCTTACTCATTCATTACCAGCTTTCCAAAATAACATTTATGTTACTTTCACTACCAACCAATGCAAAAAATGTGTTTTGTGAAAAGTTTTTAAAAATGGGCATTATCTATATGTTTTCGATAACTTTTTTTATTTATCCGAAAACTCTTATAGAAAACGCCAAATATAATAGCCTTAAAAGTCAAAACAAGCAGATATTTTTATTATTTCAATGAAATTTTTCTTCTTATTAATAAAAAAATAAGCAAGATCTGAACAGTTCTCCTCATAAATTAAAAAAATAACTACAGGAGTTTCAGGAATGAAATACTTCACTTAAAAGAGCTGAACTGAAAAGAGCCATCATCTAACTGAGCTATTCAACCTAACATTACGATTGCTTTTATATATTCGACAAAAAAAAATCATTTATCCAATTCATACACTCAAAATAATACATT
The DNA here is from genome assembly GCA_963921195.1 of Pegoplata infirma. Classification (NCBI taxonomy): domain Eukaryota; kingdom Metazoa; phylum Arthropoda; class Insecta; order Diptera; family Anthomyiidae; genus Pegoplata; species Pegoplata infirma. The sequence continues at coordinate 261,396,824 of OY992536.1, read as the reverse complement.
AGTAGATTTACTATTTTTTTTTTGCTAATGCTAGTAAGCTAACCTTTAGCAAATTTTTAGTTGAAATTAGCATTTTTGCAAAAATATCTTGAAAGCTACATTTAGCGCATTAGCAATCTTAAACAAAATTTGAATTAATTTTTTTTGCTAAATTAAAAATTATATTGACCAAATTTTTACAAGCTTTTTTGCTAATATTATCAAAAATAAATTGTAATTTTTTTGTTTTTAAGAAATCTTAAAATAGCGCTTCTCGGAAACTAAGCAAGATAAAGCAAAATGGAGGCCATTTTTGGTTCTCGGGCATACCATAGTATCGCCGGTCCCCTTCACATGTGAGGACCCTAATAGTTCCTATCTTCGGAAAAAAAAATTAAAATGCTCATCTCGGTAAATATTGCCGACACAACAAATTGTCCAACAGCATTTTTGTAGCCCTCAACACGTAGAAGAAGACCGCAAAATAACCAAAAGCTCTCCGAGAAATATTTTTTAAGTTATCGAGTTTTTTAATTGTCAAAACCCCAGTGGTCCCCTAAAATCACGTATCTTAAAAACTTAGCAAGGTAGAGCGAAAGGGTTTTGGTTAAAAAACAAAGACGATTTTTAAGAAAACCAACTAGGGGTAGGCCCATCGGGGTCTGGACCTATCGGTTCTTAACCCAATGTCCTCAAATGTGTATGAACTAACAAGGAAGTATCTCAACCCTTATGAACCGATTTGCCTGAGACTTAAAATATATATTAAAGAGGCGATTTTAAGGTTGGGGTGTCTCGGCTTATCGGCCATATCGGTGTTTAAAAAGTTCGTTGTCCCCTTATGAAACCATGTGGACCTTCGGGAAAATTTTGATAACTTCCGAACTAACAGGAATATCGTCTAGGGCAAAAATACGGGTCGACTTAAATTTAATAGAGATTATTTATTATTTATATGGATATCGTAGGTCTATGTCTTCATATAAGTACCCCCTAAAATTTAAACATTTTCTTGAAAAAAATATGTAAAGAAGCCAAATTTTTAAAAGATTATACTACCATTGGATAGGCATTAAAAAACCTTTCTTCTCATATGAAAACATCATATAATTTCTTAAAAAGAAATGGCTGAAAAATCAAAAAAAAAAAACGATTTTTTCGCCATTTTTTGACACATGTTTTGAGCCCCTAAATCCCCGATATGGCCGATAAGCCGGGACACCTTAGAATTGTCTCTTTAATATATATTTTAAGTTTTAGGCAAATCGGTTCATAAGGGTTGAGATACTTCCGTTGTAAGTTGAAATAAAAAAATGTAAGTTAACTAATTTTTAGAAAAACAATTTTGCTCATCAGCAAATTTTCTTGTAGGTTGACAAGCTTTTTTTGCTAACATTACAGCTTTTTTTGAGTGTACGACAAATAATTTTTTTTTATCCAACTCTAACACAAAAATACATAAACAAAAGCCTCGAGTTACGCGGTTGACTGGATCTAAATAAACCAGACCACGTTAATGAAAACTTTATTAATACAAACTCTGCTTTGGAGCTGGATTTGGATACAATTTTTTCAACGCGTAAATCAAGGACTTCTTGTATTCATTTGAACGTGTGTTAGCCTAAGGAACACGCATTAAATACACACATAATGCTACTATTTGTATGTATGTATGTATATAAACTTAAACACACAGCATCTACCAAATACATATAACAAGTCAAATACACAAACAAACACTCATTTATTTATACCCAGCAAAAAAAAATCGAAGTGGTGCAAAAAGAATAAGTGATTCACTACATACATAGTAGCTATATGTGCCGATCTTCATATTCCATAAGAAGTACTTTTATAAGCACTTCCAAAACTGCTAAAAAAATGCCAATAATAACATCTTTCACCAGTTCTTTCCTCAATGATTTAATGAAAAGTTAAATTTTATAAATGAATTAACTTGATATGCCGCAAAAGCGAATTTGTTATGTAAATTATGTTATAAAAAAATACAGTTTCCAGATTTTTGTTAAAATTACCAAATGACTCAAAAAGTGCTAAAAAGATAACAAAAAAAACTGTTAGCCCTTAAAAAAGACAAGGGTTAAATATAACCAAAAAAGAGCTAAGTTGGTATTGCCGTTTAAAGGTATAAAAACTCTTCTAAAAATATACGATATCTGATTTAAAATGAGAGAATTACTTTTTTTATCTCTTCATTTTATTTATTGGATGTTTTTTTTTTAACTACATGTATAAAAACATTTTTTTTTATAATTTTTGGAGTTGTTTTGTTAATTATGTACAAAAAAAACAATAAAAAGTTTCCAGATTATGGCAAAAATCAAATGACTTAAAAAGTGCTTAAAGGGCTAAAAAAGATAACCAAAAAAAGGTGGTAGCCTTTAAAAAAAAGGGCTGAATTATAGCCACAACATGACTAAGTTGGTATCGCTGTTGAAAGGTATAAAAACTCTTCTAAACATTAGGGTACTCAATTAATCGAGGTTTTGGTTTAATCGGCTAATCGGACAAATAATTAATCGCACTTAAAAAATTATGTTAGTAATATCAACTGAAAATTTTTTTTTTTTTTTTATTTTATTTGAATTACAACTGGGTAAGGTTTACCCATCAAGTAATGTTTTATTAGCAATTATAATATAAAGAAAAGTGTAGCACTTTTGCGACTCTTAATTCTAGTTGGAAGACATTTAGTTCATCTAGCTAAGTCCATAGGAAGTATCCTTCGAAGTCTTCGAAAGGCGACTGGAGCTTCATAAATTTTATTAAGATCCAAGTTTGGGTGCTGTTGTAGTTTGTTGGCATGTTTATGTGCGTGAGAAGATATTTCTTCCACGACTGACTTTATTTTGAGATCCCTATGTAGATCTTTATTTCGGACATACCAAGGAGCATTTGTAATTGTACGTAGAATTTTATTCTGCACTTTTTGAATGATATGTATATTACTTTGCTTCGTGCAGCCCCAGAGCTGAACACCGTACGTCCATATAGGCTTTATAATTTGATTGTATACGAGGAGTTTGTTGTAAGTTGATAACTGCGAATTTGGCCCGAGTAACCAATACATTTGTCTAAATTTTGCATTCATCTCAAAGGCTTTTTTTTTGACATGCTCTTTCCACTTTATTTTTGTATCCAGAGTCATACCAAGATATTTTGCTGTATTTGCAAATGGAACTTGAATTTCATTTATATAAACAGGTATATGATTGAGTTGCTGGTTAACAAAGTACATGTGAATAGATTTGTCTTCATTAAGCTTCATTCTCCATTTTTTTAACCACAAAACTATGGCTGTTATAGAGTTTTGCAGTTTTGTTGTAACTTCCTCAAGGGTTTTTCCTTTCGTTAGTACTGCTGTATCGTCTGCGAAGGTAGCTAACATTCGCGAAGGTGTTGTTGGGAGATCAACTGAAAATGTCAGTTAAAACAACTACTTTGTAAGTTGTTTTGGGGTCAACTACTTTTTCAGTTAAGTCAACTAACAATGTTAGTTATTTTAACTGACAAAAAAAACAACTGACTTATGTAGTAAAAACTACTTACATTTGTAGTCAAAACAACTAAAATGTAGTAAAATAAAAAAATCAATATACATATAATTTTTTTTTTTTCAAAACATTTTTCAGAAAAAAAAATTGAAGACCAAATTTTTTCCATGTTTTTTTTTAAAAAAAAAGTTGTGAAAAATAAAAATAACAAAATTTTTTTTTTTTTTTGAAAAAAAACTTTAAAACTTTTCAGAAATAAAATAAATAAAATTAACTACTTTAAATAACTGTTACTACATCACAGTACTTTTTTATTAGTTCAAAAAAACGATTTAAAATAACTAACAGAAATAGTTGTTTGATATTTTTCATACAAAAACAACTGACTTTGTAGTTGAAAACAACTAACTACTGTAAAATATACAAATAACTAACATGTAGTTACTTACATAATTTTCTGAGTGCGGGGTTGAGATTTAATCGGTTAATAATCGGATAAATTTGAATTATTCGGTTAACCGAATAACAAAAATTTTAATTGAATAAAAAACTAAAAACTCTATGTACTTTTAAGAATTTTATTAATTTTATTTAAAATAAATCTTTATCCGATATGGCGAAGCTCTATAATGTTAGCCCAAATAAAGATTTTTTGTATGGCACCCTGAAAATTTACCCTAAAATTGATACCCAAATTGATGCCGGGCTTAGATGCACCTCTAATAGAGTTTCGAATTCGGTACTATTATATATCAACAAGACAAATTGGTTGGTTTTCAAATTTGTTTTCTTTTATTTTTTAGGGCTGAAATTGCAATAATTTTATCGGTCGATATCTCCGTAATGAATAAAAATATCTTAAGGATTGCAAAAGTAATTTGAAGAATAAGTGAAGTATTTTTAGATGTGCTGAACTAATTATACATCATAAAATAATTCTCGGTTTTATAAGGTCCCGAACATTGCAAATATCTGAGTTTATGCAGTACTGTCAATCGAAAATCTAAATATCTCAAAATAAGATAAATCACTTCTAAGGCCAGATTCGGATTAAGCGCATGAAAAACTATTAGAAAAATATATACATCCACATTTAATTAATAATTCCTATTAGCTACACTAAATTATTAAAAACATCGATTTAATCTTAACAATTTCAAGTCTAAATATTACATAATAAATATTATACATTGTTAAACATATCGTTTTGGTTTTAATTATTATTAGTGTAAATACTAAAAAAAACTCTTAACATCAATCCCAAAAAGTCATGAAATATGTACTTATCAAGAAGTGATGAAAAAATCACTTCTAAATCACCATATAAAAATTACATAATCACATCCAAAATGCCAGGAAATATATACTTCTAAAGAAGTGATGAAAAAAGCACTTCCAAAAGGTCAAGTTATATTAACATCCCGATCACTACTTCAGAAGTTGTGATAAAGATGTTAATATATATGTACATACTAAACACTAGTGATATTGTGTGTCACGCCCATATAAAATTCATCAGTGTTTCAGCTGAAGAAGAAGTACATCTGGTTCATAAGTTGTGGTGAATTTTGTAGTGAATGGTAAGCTCTTTTTTTGCTGGGTAAATACAGAATAAATAACATACAATTTAATCAATTGATTTCTATCATCAAATAAATACATAGCAAGTAAAAGCATTTTAGAGGAAAATCATCTAAATTGGATTTCTTAAATTACTTTTACTTCACCAATATAAATTAATAGAAGTAGAAGCAGAAAAAAGAACAAGTCCTGTAATTTATGTTGGAATTCTGGTCTTTAAGTGGATTTAAACTGTTTGTTGATAACAATTGTCATCAGTTTATTAACAATGTTTTGGGTAAATGTTTATCATTAACGTTAAAGAATTTAGGGATTTTCGAAAAAAAAAAAATATAAAAAGAACAACAGTTCCTGTCAGAAATTCCCATATACACGACCATTTGGCCGATGGTACAGTGTCATGTCATTATTCTAAAAATCTCCTGTACACTCAAAAAAAAAATATTGTAAAACTAGCAAAAAAAATGGTTAAAATTAGCAAAAAAAACTGTAGTTTTGGACGTTGCAAAAATTTTGGTAATATTAGCAAAACCATTTTGCTAATCAAAAAATTAGGAAAAAAATGGTAAAATTACAAGAATACCATTTTATTTTTGTAAAAAATCAACCTTGTAAAATTATCAAAAAATATGGTAAAATTACCAAAAAAAAATGGTAAAATTGAAATAGATAAAAAAATTTGTAATTTGGTAAAAAAAACTGTTTTATTTAGTAATTTTTTTTCTCCGATTAGTTGTTGATTTAAAATTTGGTGAATATACTAAAAAATTTTTTGCCTGTTTTTGAGCACCACATTCTTTAAATGTAGTAATAGCAGCATATTACTTCAGTTGTTGGATGGTTTCTTCGGCTTGATGGTGGCAGCATCTTCTTTTGCCTTCTTCTCAGCAGCTGTAGTTGCAGTAACTGGACTTCCAACAACATCAAAATCCAAAATGATTTTTTTTTCACTTAAACACTTTAAACAAAAAATTTAAAGAACAACACTTCACTTTTTTATTTTTTTTGCGTCATTTTTTTAGCTTAAGTAGAACAAATGAGATTTGCGTAGTAGTCTACACAAGAAATTTCTTACATTTTCAGGTAAAATTTGTAAAAAATTAACAATTTTTTTTCGAATTTTTAATTTTTTTCACATGTATTTAAAAAAAAAATAAAAAAAAAACTTTTGGATATTGAAGATTAGATATCTAACTATGTGTTAAAATTTAAAAAAAATAATTTTTCAAAATTATTAACTTTTTATTAACAATTTAGGTGGCAAATTTTAAAAAATTTTCATATAAAATTAGCAAAAAATATGGTAAAATTAGCAAAAAATATGGTAAAAAATACTAAAAATTGTGTAGCCTATTTTTCAGCGCACATGCAGTTGATGGATGGCTACTTTGCTATGGTGTTGGCAGCATCATCAATCTGCAATGATTTTTTTTCACACTAGAACACTTGAAACTATTTTTTTTTTTTAAACTAAGAAAAAAAAAAATAAAAAGTATTACCATTTCTTTAAGGAAAATACTAATATTTTTGCTAAAATTATAGTAAAATAAAAAAAAAAACTAGCAAGAAAATATAGTAAAAATACCAAAAAATTATTGTATTTTACCAATAGTAAATTGCCAAAAAAAACTGTAAAAGTTAAATTTTTACAATTTTTTTTGCTAAAGTTTGGTTGAAGTAAATTACAACACCTTTTACTAATATTTTGACTAAGTTATTTTTTTGAGTGTATATATGTCGATTAGTGTAGGATTGGACTCAATACGATATCATTGGGGTCAGGGTTCATCTATTGTTGAATTTAGTAATAGGAAAATTTGATTGCCCCACACTGGGCGCCAATCTTAAATCTATTTGCCATGGGTTTTCTTGAAATCATTATTAGGGCTCCGCAAAACTAACTTGAAATACAGAATATTATCAGCTGTTTAAGAGCCTATCGGAACTGTGACCGAAAACACTGCCCCTTGCATCGAGTTTGTTAAGGAGATGTAGTCTGATATTTTCAAGTATGACAGCCTGGGGCAACCCAGACGAAGTAAACAAAGATATAACGACTATATAAAAACATCTATCGTGTTACAAGCAATATGGGATTAGGTGTTTGCAATTTTCGAATTTCCAGCCACTTTGCCTTTGATTATTAAGAAATTATTTCTTCTCATCTCTGACGGTCTTAACTCAGGTGCATCACCTGTGCCTGGATTGTTGGTTTTAATTTTTCATTGCAACCATTTGATCTCTTCTCTTGTTGTACTGTACAAAATTAATACGAAAAATTAAATTAACGAAACAATCACTTTTTGTATATTTTTAACTATAAATGTTAAATATTTTATAACATAAATTATCAATTTTCTTTTGCTGTATTTTTGAAAGACTTTTGAAATTTCGTTTTCATTTGAAATAAATTCAAGCGTTGCCAAAGCAATAGCATCTGTTATGCAGAATTATATTAAATGAAAATATTCCATTTAATAGAAAAATAAGACAAATTCTTTGTAATAAAGTTGATATTTACACGTATTAAAATAAGAACAATTGTTGCAATGTATAAATAGTAAAAGACGAATGAACAATTTCCAAGCAAGATTAAGAGAATTTAAAAGTGGCCAGATTGAAAACTTTTAAAAAGTTTTGTGATTTAAAAATTTACAATGTGTGTAATTTTTTAAGTCGAGATAAACCCCAACAAAAAACAAGTAGAAAAGTTAAATTCGACTTTGCCGAATCTATTTATACCCTCCACAATGCCTTTTTTAAAGGATAGTACATTTTTAATATGTAACAATTTTAATTAGAAATATTTAATTTTGAGTACAAAACTCTTTTTTTGTGATTAAAAAAAAAAATAAAAATTACTATTTTTTTTTTTTTTTTGAGTGTTAAACGTTTTTTCGAGTGCAAGGTTTTTTTTTTTTACTGTAAAAATATTTCTGAGTGAATGTACGTACGAATGTACACAAAAAATTGACATTTTTGTAAAAAAAAAACTAAATTTTTTTTTTGAATGTAAATTTTTTTTGGAGTGTAAAATATTTTTTGAGTGTAAAATTTTTTCCAAGTGTAATTTTTAAGTTTCCAGTGCTTTTAAATCTAAACAAGTTTAAAAAGCATTGCTTTTAAACAAAACAAGTTTTAAAAGCATTGCTTAATCACCACCAATGCTTTTAAAACGTGTTTGCCACGTGGCATTTAAGATGAACCCAATCTGAAATTCGGGGTTTTGCTTATAACTTTTGAACCACTGGCCCGATTGAGCTGAAATTCAATACCAAACAGGCCTAGGGAACGGCAAAGACACATGTTATATTTCAGCAATCTCATTATTGTCTTTCGAAAATTATCGTGTTTTTTATCTCGTAAATTCGCGAAAAACCCTTGCCGAAATTTACTCTTTTGCTCATAACTTTTGAATCACTAGACCGATTTGGCTGGATTGCAATACCCACCTGACCAGGTAAATAACCAACATATATGCCTGACTTCAGTAGCCTCTGTAAAGTCCTTCAAAAGTTAGCGTGTTTTCTACGGACAGACAGACAGACGGACGGACGGACATCGATAGATCGACATAAAATCGATCGAGGATCATGAATATATATTCTTTATGGGTATATATATTCATGATCCTAGACCAATGTTTCGATGTGTTACAAACGGAATGACAAACTTATATATACCCTCTATCACTAGAGTGGAGGGTATAAAAAGACATGTGTCTCCCAGTTTTGTCCAAAATCATGCACTTTTTTATAGGCCTCCAAAGATGTCCAACAACAATTCCTTGTAATTTTACAAGCTTTTTACCAATTATTTAGTAATTTTACAAGCTTTTTACCAATAAAATTGTAAATTTACAAATTTTTTGACGCGATAAAACTTACAAGGAGGTTTCGTGTTTTTACTAGATTTTTTGCTACCTCCTATTTTCCGAGAATTCCTAGTAAAAATTACGATATTTTTCGTAATTTTACAAGATTTTTAACAACAAAATTGTAAATTTAGAAATTTTTTGGCGCAATAAAACTTACAAGGAAATTTCGTGAATTTGCTAGATTTTTCTTGTAAAAAAACCTTCAAAATTTGTAAAATTACAAAAAAAAAAAAAAATTTTAAATTACAAAAAAATTTAAATATCGATCGAAAATTTTTTGTAAAAAACAAGAAATCTGTCAAATATTGGTAAAATGGGATTACGAGACTTTTTCTAGAAATTTGACAAGTTTCTTTTTTGTGTGTGGGTCATTATTAGTGAAATCAATCATGAATATTCTTGACCCCCTCCGATATTGATGAAATTTGGTTAAGTTCTTACACTACGTAAAAAACTAACAAATGCAAATTTTCAGCCCTCTAAGTCAACAGTGGCCGAAAATACGGAGGGTCAAAATTTCCCCCAAAATCTCCCAGTCGCGACACTTTACACCGTAAAAACTTAATATCGTTGGTTCTATTATAGCTAGAAAGCCCATTTTTGGTTTGTTTTGAAGCTCATAATATGCTCTATAAGACCTACCATAACCAAAAAATTTTCAAAAAAAAATAAGGGTTACCTCCCTTATTTTAAGGTCGTGATAAAGGGAGGAGAAAATGGGGATGATGGTATCCCCCGATTTTTTTTTTACTTGATAATCTTATAGAGAAAGTCCTAAAGAATATATTCTCAACTTTTTAAGTTGGGACAACAATGGGATCACTCAAAATCAAAATTTTTCACAATTTCCCCTAAAATCTCCAAATCGCAACACTCTTGAACCTTAAAAATTTAATATCATATGTGCTATTGTAGCTACAGAGTCCATTTTTGTTTGTTTTAAAGCTTATATTACGCTCTACAATACCTACCTTAACCAAAAAATTTTAGAAAAAAAGGAAGGGTGCTCCCCTTATTTAAAGGTCGTGGCAAAGGGTGGAGGAAATGGGGGGAAAGTATCCCCCGATTTTTTTTTTATTTGGTATTGTCAAAGAACAAGTCCTAATGAACATATCCTAAAATTTTTATGTTGGGACAACAATCAGATCGACCAAAATCAAAATTTTTCACAATTTCCCCCAAAATCTCCAAATCGCGACACTCTTGCCCATTACAAATTTAATATCGTGGACTGTATTGTAGCTACAGAGTCCATTTTTGGTTTGTTTTAAAGCTCTTAATATGCCCAACAATATTACTATTACTATTACAAAAAAAAAATAAAAAAAATTAGGGGTGCCTCTTGTATTATAAGATCGTGGCAAGGGGTGGGGGAAATCGGGGGATAGTATCCCCCAATTTTTTTTTTACCTTTTTTTTTTAAAGAGTAAGTTCTAGAGAGCATATCCTAAAATTTTTATCTTGGGACTACAATGGGAGGCGCAAGAATGTCGCGATTTGATGATTTTGGGGGAAAATTTTGAAAAATTTTGATTTTGGTCGATCCCATTGCTGTCCCAACATAAAAATTGTAAACTATGTTCACTAGGACTTGCACTTTGAGAATCCCAAGTAAAAAAAAAATCGGGGGATACTTTCCCCCCATTTCCTCCACCCTTTGCCACGACCTTCAAATAAGGGGGGCACCAATTCCTTTTTTTGGAAAATTTTTTGGTTTTGGTATGTCTTGTAGAGCGTATTATAAGCTTTAAAACAAAAAAAATTGGCTCTGTAGCACTTATGATATTAAATTTTTAAGGTTAAAGAGTGTTGCGATTTGGAGATTTTGGGGAAAATTGTGAAAAATTTTGATTTTGAGTGATCCCATTGTTGTCCCAACTTAAAAATTTGAGAATATATTCTTTAGGACTTTCTCTATAAGATTATCAAGTAAAAAAAAAATCGGGGGATACCATCATCCCCATTTTCTCCTCCCTTTATCACGACCTTAAAATAAGGGTGGTAACCCTTATTTTTTTTGAAAATTTTTTGGTTATGGTAGGTCTTATAGAGCATATTATGAGCTTCAAAACAAACCAAAAATGGGCTTTCTAGCTATAATAGAACCAACGATATTAAGTTTTTACGGTGCAAAGTGTCGCGATTGGGAGATTTTGGGGGAAATTTTGACCCTCCGTGTTTTCGCCCACTGTTTACTTAGAGGGCTGAAAATAAGTGTGCATTAGTTTATCACTTAGTGTTACAACTAAACCAAATTTCATCAAAATCGGAGGGGGTCACGAAAATTTTTAGCTATTTTTGATTGATTTCACTAAGACTGACCCGTGTATGCATTTTCTAAAATACACAAAACGTAAATTTTTTTGAACTTTGACCTCAATTTTCTCAAAAACCTGATGTGATAGTAAAGTTTGGAGACCAGATATGTGATCACTATAAAAACTTTCAATAACCTGTATAAGGCCTAGCCCTAGTCGCACCCAGTTTTTTTTTTTTTTTTTCGAAATGCCCAGTAGTGTTATAGTCGGCCTAAAAATTTTCCTAGATTTAAAAAATCTAATGAAAAATTTTTCGGCTTTCCAAAAAAAAAATGTCGACGTTAGGTCACCTTTAAAAATAAATAAATCTTTGTGCATTTCTAATATTACTCTTGAGATAAACGCAATTCATGTTTTATATGTTCACACAGTTGAATGCCCAAGTTGGCGACAAATGTTTTTTAAATTAATTTTTTTCACAGACGGTTGAAATTAGACACATGACTCACGTACAACTTACAGAAACAAGAAAAATTATAAGGATCAAAAATAAAAATAAAAAAATCTTCCTTAAAAAAGACACACAAAAATGTTTTTAATAAAACTTTACCCTAGTTATAGGAATAAGGAAATTATCCTTCTATCAAGAGAAAAAATTTAAAAAAATTAAAGCTGAATCATTTTCACAACGATAGGTAAAATATGCTGACAATCCTACTTAAGGATTTCCTTATTTTCATGACTTTTACTGCCAAGTTGAATAATCCATTTTGTTCAGAAGAGTTTTTTTTTCGAATTTTTTTGTAGTATTGAGCGATCACAATATATTTATGCGCTTGTGTGATTTTTTTAACCCCATTTAATGTTTGCGAAAAGACAGGGACCCCATATATTAACCACAATAACATGTATTTGTATATGTAAAATATTAAACTAAAACCTTTATCATGTTGTCATTGTTCAACGATATTAGAAAAATAATGTAGAGAAAACAGAATTAAATGACAGTTTTCTTTTTTAAATATGGTAGGAGTTTGTTTCGCACGTTTAAACGTGTGTAGATAAAATAGAGGTCTGATGACAAACTCGTGAGTGTTGTTAACAACAATGAAGGAATTAGTGTTTACAGTTAATCGAGTATTAATGTTAGAAATTAAATACCCGAATCTTCTCAGATTCAAAAACTTTTTTTGTAGTAATATATTAAAAGATCTTGAAAAAATATTTTTAGATTATGAAACAATTACATAAGCAATAGCATAAGCAATAGCATAAGCAATAGCATAAGCAATAGCATAAGCAATAGCATAAGCAATAGCATAAGCAATAGCATAAGCAATAGCATAAGCAATAGCATAAGCAATAGCATAAGCAATAGCATAAGCAATAGCATAAGCAATAGCATAAGCAATAGCATAAGCAATAGCATAAGCAATAGCATAAGCAATAGCATAAGCAATAGCATAAGCAATAGCATAAGCAATATCATAAGCAATAGCATAAGAAATAACAAATACTTTACTAGATTTTTTGCTACTTCCTATTTTACGAAAATTAGTAGTAAGAGTTACGAACTTTTTCGTAATTTTACAAGATTTTTACCAACAAAATTGTAAATTTACATCTTTTTTGGCGAAATAAAACTTACAAGAAATGCTTGTAAATTTACTTAATTTTTTTTGTAAAAAATCTTGGAAATTTGTAAAATTACAAGAAAAACTATAAAATTACAAAAATAAATGTAAATTTCGACCTAAAATTATTTGTTTAAAAAGACGAGGAAAACTGTCAAATATTGGTAAAATGGGATTACGATACATTTTTTTAGTAATTTGACAAGTTTTTATACCCTCCACTTTAGTGATAGAGGGTATATATAAGTTTGTCATTCCGTTTGTAACATCTCGAAATATTGGTCTAGGACCCCATAAAGTATATATATTCATGATCCTCTATCGATTTTAAGACGATCTAGCGATGCCCGTCCGTCCGTCTGTCCGTCTGTCCGTCTGTCTGTTGAAAGACTTTACAGAGGCTCCTGCACAGAGAGAACAGTTTAGTTGTGCCAGCCGAATTTAGAGCCAACTGCATAGTTTAATAACAACAACCGAAATTTTCGGTTGCCATAACCAAAATTTGTTTTGAAAATTTAACTTCTGTTGGTCCAAATAAATTTCGGTAATCGCAACCGAAAATTTCAGTTGTTGTAATTAAACCATGCAGTTGTTCCTTTATTCGTCTGGCACAATTAAACTGTTTTTTTCTGTGTGAAGTTTGGGATATATGTTGGGCATTTACCTGGTCAGGTTGGTATTGCAATCCAGCAAAATCGGTCCAGTGCACACTGGTCCAGCATTTATCGTTGTTGGATCCGTCTGAAAATGTCCTTCTAGAAGAATTCGAGGTTGCCGATTTCAAAATTTAGCTAAAAACCAAAAAAAATCAAAATGGCGGATCCAATATGGCGGACAATTTTTTTTTTAAATTGTCCGATTGAACTCAAATTTTGTTTTATGCGGGTCTTGGAGCTACCGAAAAAGAATTGTTACTCCGAATTTTGAAAAACAAAATGGCAGACTAAATATACTTCTTTAAGTTTAAAGAATGATCCAACTCCGGCCAAAAGTCTTTATCGTTGTTGAATCCGGCTGAAAATGTGCTTCTAGAGTATTTCGGGGTCGCTGATTTCAAAATGTAACTAAATACTAAAAAAAATCAAAATGGCGCATCCAATATGGCGGACAAATTTTTTTAATAATTGTCCGATTTAACTCATATTTTGTTTTAAGGGGGTCTTGGAGTTACTGAATCACAATTACTTGCGCGAATTTTGAAAAACAAAATGGCAGACCAAATGTGCTTAGTACAGTTTGTTACAAGTAATAAAAAAACAGTTATATTCCTTTTCTTTGTTGAAGCTAGCTGAAAGTGTGGCCTAGTACATTTCCGGGTCTGTCATATTAAAATCGAACTGATAAAATTCAATATTGTGGAAACAATATGGCGGCTAGATTTTTTAACTTTATCTGATCTAAATAAAAATTCGTTTTAAAAGTTTAAAGAGTGTCTGAAGTTAAATCTACGCACATAATTTTTATATATATTTTTTTTATTTTTGATATAAATATGGAAATGGTGTAAATGACTTACTTAGTTTCAGAAAAGCTTTTGGAAATGGTGATGACAAATTATTCACTTTTTTCTTTACTTTGGAAATTCAATAAAAAATCTTTGAATTTAATTGAAAATGGTGTAACTGATATTTGCCATAATTCTACAAAAAAACTAGAAATGTAGATATTTTTTTCCTACACTTAAGGCACTCTCTGACGATAAAAAAAAACTTATCAAGCTGTAAAACATTATTTTGGGTTAAATTATTTTTTTTTTTGTAAATAAATATCGGACCACTGCATATATAGCTGTAATTTCGCCATTTATCATTTCGAGCAAGTTTGGGCAACTTTTTTCGAAAGATATGGATCCATTCTATATAAGAAAAAATATAGACTGATTGTATCGAACTGAGGATCGCTAAGGATTTTTTCGGCGCGAAGTAAATAACTAAAAAATCATAGTTATTTTCACAAAAACGCGAATTGCTGCACAGAGAAAAATAAATTTCCAACTGAATTCATCAGTTGTATTAACTTAAAATTCAGTTGCTGCTACTACATTTTAATGTGGCTAACGAATTTTGTAGTTGTTTCAATTAAAAGACAGTTGTATTACCAAAATTTAGTTGTAACTACCGATATTTAATTGTATCACCCTTAATACAAATGCATCCACCGATTTTTTGTTGTAACAACTGAATTTCAGTTGGAAATTAGCAAATTTGTTTTCTGTGTGTGTCAGGAATGTTTTTTATTTATTTTTCCATATTATTTTCGTTATAAAGGCTTATATGTAAGGGTGAACCCTGCAAATCAATAGTAATGATCATTAGCAATAGAAATGTGTAAAAAAAAAATAAAAAAGTATCTCCACTTATAACTTTTTTTTTAAACTTTTTTAACTTTGAAGACCTGTCAAAGGAAATGGTGTAGTTGGATCATAAAGATAAGTTCAGGAAACCAGCTCCTATATATATCCAACAAATTGGTACACAGTTAAAAGTTTTGGGTTATATTTAAAACCTAGCGGAGCACATTTTAAACTACTTTGGAATTAAACTCAAAGTTAAATCCGAAATGGGTTATATGGTAAACCACATAGGGATTAAAAATTTGATTATCTTTATGTCATTTTTTTTAGTTTTATTTTGATGCCAAAAAATAATTAAATTTTTCTCTTGAAAAACTTATAAAAAGTAAACGTCAAACGTCATCAAAAAATTGTATTTCATCAAGTTTAAGATAAACACTTAACAAGGAATTAAAAACAGCTGTCATATTGAGTGAACAAAAAATGCTTATTAATTCAATGAAAGTGAGGAAAGAGGTTAGCAATGTACGCAAAAGTAAAATCTTTATATTATCAAAATTTGTGATCCAGAAAGTGAAGATTTTACTCCGACCGAAATATAAATATCAAGTAAGTATTGACTACAAACGTTTATCAATCATTTTAATTGATTTTTGGTTAACTTTACTTTTAGGCCAGCTGAATCTTGAAGCAGAAGGCAGAGAGATGGAATTTTTAGATCACGACGGTGCCTACCCCCAAGAATAATTTCTTAATATAGAAGCAGTAGCAGTTTGTTTTATTCAGAGTTGTGCTGAGTTTGGGTGACAAATCAACAGTCCTCTGGATTTTAACTTTATTCATGTATTTGGTCTGTATTTGTATTCAATACACAAAAATATTAAAAACATAACCTTACATTTGTTTTATTTATTTTTGGAGAAATTTAAGTCCTGCCTTGTTCAAATAAACACCTGTTTAGGTGTAAAATTATTTCCATATTTTGGTTTTATTATAACACCCAAAAATAAATTCAAAATCCATTCTCTCACTCTCTTTTTATCTCTTTAAAAGTAAACTTTTTATGGAATAAATTAAATTATTTTTGGCATTGTTATATATACACACCAGCTAGGAATTAAAATTAGCCCAAAACTTTTTACTGTGTATAGATATTTTTTGAGAAATTTAATATAAGGACTTTTGGCCGGAAATCGATCTGGCTGGCCCTGTGTGCAGTGGTTCAAAAGTATGTAGTGAGTAGGGCTGTCAAACGGGAACGGTTCTTTAAAATCCCGGGATTCGGGATTTGAAAATCGAAATCCCGGGATTCCGGGATTTTTCGGGATCACGGAATTTTTCGGGATCCCGGGATTTTTCGGAATTCCGGGATTTTTTTTTATTAAATTTCTTTGATTATAAAAGTAAAAAAATAGTAGACACATTATGTTTCAATTTTATTGTACATATTAAGGGGACTACTGTGGGTTAGTTGGTTGCGTGCTAGCACATTAAGCATGGAGTCGTAGGTATGATTCCCACGAAAATCCTTGGGCGATTTCGCTACAACGAAATTATTAAAAAATGATTTCTAATTATTCTGATTGTTATTTAAAGGCAATTAAAAAATTAAGTATACGCCACTTATGCAGTTTTCAAGTAATTATTATTATTAAATATTTAGCAATGAACTAAAAAATGCCTTGAGGGGTTTGTTATGGAAAATCACAACTTTTATTTGCTTTTGGTTTCATCCCATTCCGATTTTGGTTGTTGCACTGTATAATTTTAAAACTAATTTAAAGAAAATTTAAAATAATAAAAATATTTAAAGGAGAAAACTAATAATATAATACATTAGATTTGGATTTTTTTTGTATAAAAAAAGTTTTTCTTCCGGAAAAATTTGTATTCTCCTACGCCTAATCTTATGTGGTACAAATTAGAGGCCAGTCGGATTAAATTAACCCTTGGCGCCCTTCGATCAAAGTTTCGGTTTTTTGGGCTCCGTGACTGTGGCTTAATGGTTAGTGCTTTGGACTATTATTCAGCAAGCCTCGGTAGAATTCTCAGCTCAGACAAATTAGCTACGATAAAATTAAAAAAACAGTTTTAGTTTTAATTTGTTTGTGTAAATGTAACAATAATTAAACAAAGTTGTATTTTTAAAAATAAATTCTCATACATTTTTAATATTTCAAAAATTCCTGGATTTGAGCTTAAAAATCCCGGGATTCGGGATTCATTTTATGACAAAAATCCCGGGATTTCGGGATTCGGGATTTCGGGATTGACAGCCCTAGTAGTGAGCAAAAGACTGAATTTCGGCAAGGGTCTTTCGTGAATTTATAAGATAAAAAACACGCTAACTTTCGAAAGGCAAATCTGAGGATGCTAACGCTTGGCATATATATATTAGTCGTTCCCCTTGGAATTGAATGTTAGCCAAATCGGTCCAGTGGTTCAAAAGTTATTAGCAAAACCGTGAATTTCAGTTTTGTTTGACCCTTATATCACGTGTTGAGAGTCCGTTAAACATGTGTTAAAAACATTGGTAAGTCTCACAAAATATTTTACAAGGTATTTTTGTCACTCAAGAATATTTTTGCACTAAAAAAAAAATCCCTTGAAAAAAAGTTTTACACTCAAAAAAATTTTACAGTAAAAAAAAAATAAAGTACACAGAAAAAAATAAAAAAATATATTTAATTAAAAAATTCGTAGATTTAATTAAAAAATTAATTAAATCCGGACCAATCACAAAAATGCGCAAATAAATTAAAAATATTTGTATGTCGTTAATTAAAAATAAATGGATATTTATTTAATTAAAAACTTAATACTATAAATTAAAAAATTTAATTAAAATTTAAAAAAAAATAATTAAAATTTTAATTGTATAAATTAAAAAAATTAATTAAAAATATATTTAAAAAAAAAATAATTTGTAAAAACATTCTTTTTGAATAAAATAGTTTAAAAAAATATTTCTTCAAACTTTACCAAATTTATTTATGCCGTAAAGACATAGTCAGTGAGATGATTTTATAAAGTTGATTACACTGTGCAACAAGAAAAATGAGCCTCAATGGCTTCAACGCCACACGAAAGTAGACCATCAAGTGAACAAAATCACCAAAGGGTTTTGCAAAGTCAGTTCGGATTTCTTTTTTATAGCCCACTGAAGTTTTTATATTTTTATCAAAGACGTTTGGAAAACGTCAAAAATACTATAATAAGAACACATCTGAGCTTCAAAATACGTTTTAGAACATTTTAACCCTCTAACTGCCATTTTAAGGGGTCATTTTAGTCCTTTTTCAAAAACTTAACACAGAAGTCTAATAAAACGTCCATTTAGAGGGTTAAAATGTTCTACAAATATTTTCCTAATAAAATTTCACTAGGGGTTGTCAAATGGCATAAGTTTATGCGACATGCGAAAAGTGCTTAAAAAGGGTCAAGTGTAAATAATCAATATTTGTTATTTTTTTTACCAAAGCAGTGTTAAAAAATATCGACAAAAACAGTGCAAATATACTTTTGAGCTAAAAATGATGTTCTGATGTGTTTTAAAAAATTTTATGATGATTCTTTTCTTTGACCAAATTAACCCACTAGCTCCCGTTTTAAAGGGTAATTTTTGTCCTTTTTTAAAAGAAATACAAAAAATTCTATAAAAAAGGCAGTAAGAGGGTTTAAATGTTTTACAAATATTTTCTGCATCAAATTTTACTAGGGCATGTCTAAGACAGAAAGTTCGTCCAGCATATAGAAAATGCTTAAAAATTTTAAAGTATTCAAATTTTTTTTATTTTTTTTGTTGGGCCGAAATAAAAAAAAAACAAATAAAAAAGTTAAATTCGACTTTGTCAAATGTATTGATACCCACCACAATGTAAAAAAGTTTACTTGCTAAAAAAAAAAAAAAAATTAAAAAAAAAAAATCGAAAAAAAAAATTTTTGGTAAAAAAAAAAATTCGACGAAAATATTTTTTTTTTTGTAAAAAAATATGTTTGTACTTATTTAAATACCATTCGGTGATCAATTCTGTTCACATGTGTTAAGCAGCAGCCGAATGAAAGCCGAATACAAAAAAGTCCATAAAAAAGGCAGTTAGAGGGTTAAAATGTTTTACAAATGTTTTCTGCAACAAATTTTACTAGGGCACGTCTAATTGTAAGACAGAAAGTTCGCCCAGCATATAGAAAATGCTTAAAAATTTTAAAGTATTAATTTTTTTTTTTTTATATTTTTTTTGGGCCGAAATATAAAAAAAACAAGTAACAAAGTTAAATTCGACTTTGTCGAATTCATTAATACCCTCTACGATATAAAAAGTTTATTTGTACAAAAAAAAAAAAAAAAAAAAAAAACTGCGAAAAAAATTTTTTGATAAAAAAAAAAATTCGACGAAAATGTTTTTTTTTTTAATATGTTTAAATACCATTCGGTGATCAATTCTGTTCACTTGTGTCAACCAGCAGCCGAATTAAAGCATTTTGTGTTTTTAGGTTATGTTGAATGTACCACAATTTTCGAGGAATTTTTATATTTTCGTTCATAACTTTTGAACCGCTGAACCGATTTCGCTCAAATGCAATACCAAACTACTTTTTTTTTTATTTCGGCCCAAAAAAAAAATAAAAAATTTGAATACTTTAAAATTTTTAAGCATTTTCTATATGCTGGACGAACTTTCTGTCTTAGACGTGCCCTAGTAAAATTTGATGCAGAAAATATTTGTAAAACATTTTAACCCTCTAACTGCCTTTTTTTATAGACTTTTTTGAATTTCTTTTAAAAAAGGACAAAAATGACCCTTTTAAACGGGAGCTAGAGGGTTAATTTGGTCAAAGAAAAGAATCATCATAAAATTTTATAAAACACATCAGAACATAGTTTTTAGCTCAAAAGTATATTTGCACTGTTTTTTGTCGATATTTTTTAACACTGCTTTGGTAAAAAAAAATAACAAACATGGATTATTTATACTTGACCCTTTTTAAGTACTTTGCGCATGTCGCACAAACTTTTACCATTTGACAACCCCTAGTGAAATTTTATGAGGAAAATATTTGTAGAACATTTTAACCCTCTAAATGGACGTTTTATTAGACTTCAGTGTTTAGTTTTTGAAAAAGGACTAAAATGACCCCTTAAAATGGCAGTTAGAGGGTTAAAATGTTCTAAGAAAAGAACCGCCATAAAATTTCACTGCAGACATCAAATCATATTTTGAAGCTCAGATGTGTTCTTATTATAGTATTTTTGACGTTTTCCAAACGCCTTTGAAAAAAAAATGAAAACTTCAGTGGGCTATAAAAAAGAAATCCGAACTGACTTTGCAAAACCCTTTGGTGATTTTGTCCACTTGATGGTCTACTTTTATATGGCGTTGAAGGCATTGAGGCTCAATGCGATGACCCAAAATTTGTTGCATAGTGTTATAAACCTTTCATATACATACACATAAAACTATAAACAAAATGAGAATTCAAAAACCTATGCGAAAAATAAAAAAAACTTTCAACAAACTTTTTATACTTATGTATTTTTTTTTGTATGTAATACAATGCAAGAGAAAAACACACATTCGCACACACACGGAAAACAAAACAAAAAAAAATAAATAAAGCTAGAAACTTAATTAAACATTTAATTATATAAATTAAATATTTAATTAATATTAAATTTGAAAACAATTAAAATATTAATTAAAATAAAGTTAAAAATTTAATTAAACAATTAATTATATTAATTAAAAGTTTAATTAATATTTAATTAAAAAACAATTAAAATTTTAATTAAAATAAAATATACGATATTATTTTCTGTGTAAATTATTTTTTTTTTTTTTTCAAAAATTACAAAAAAAAGTTTTTTACACAAAATAAAATATTTCTAATCAAAAATTTTATTTTTTCACGTTAGAAAATTTACTATCACTTTAAAATGGCATTATGGAGGTTATTCATAGAATTTTCTACTTGTTTTTTTTTTTTGCATTTTTTAGCGAAAACCCGAATTGATCTAGAAAAACTGAAAGGCACGCGTATTTTATTTTCGTCCCTACTCTCAAAATTTTTTAGTCCGGTTCATTTGTGCACTGCACGCTGCACAGTGGACCAAATGTTGAATCTGGTGCGCAGTTGGTCGAAAAATGAAGTTTTTACAATATTGAATTAGTATCGCATATATGATTGCACTATTCCTACCTTACTTAACGCTAATAAAATTTCTTTGTTTATTGCAAAAACACCATCGTAGTAGGCAGCCAAACATGAGTAATTAGTTTTTATAAAAAAATTTCTTCAAGTTCTGTGTAGACGTGTTGATTGTTTAAACTGCTATTTTACGACCGTATTAAGGCAATTTATCAAATTATTTGTTATATTTTAACCTCAAGGAATGTATATTTGAAGCTAATTTGTGTTGTTGCTCGTAAAAAAACGTAAATTAAAAAGAGAGTCCACAATGGAATTATTTTTCAAGCAAACTTGAATTTTGTTAATGAATTTAGGGACTAATACCGCAAACTTCTATAGGGTTTTTACATGACTTCAAAAGAATAGATGTTGAGCTCCAAAATAATAAAAAAATTGGCTGCTGGTTTTTGCTGGTTTTTGTTTTTCAGTCGATCTAGCGATGTCCGTCCGTCTGTCTGTTTGAAACACGATAACTTTCAAACGGCAACTCTGTTGCTGCTGACGCTTGGCATATATATTTTCAATTTTCCTAGTCAGGTTGGTATTGAATATTATCCAAATCGGTCAAGTGGTTCAGAAGTTGTATTTCAGATTGGCGTACCTTGAATTTACGTTAAAAAAAAAAACACCTAAACACTTTAAATGACATTGATGAGCCACAAAAATATTTTGCTGATTATTTTTGACATTCTCAACCATTTTTTAACCCAATGTAAAAATTTTACAAGCAAAAATAAATTTAAACTTAAAAAAAAATTTTCACTCAAAAATTTTTTTTTTTACAGAAATGAGTAAAAAAAAATTTTTTTTTTTACTCAAAATAAAATATTTCTTTTCTAAACTGTTTAAAAATGTTTTTTAACGTTAAAAAAATTACTTTCTCTGCTTATTTTTGGCTCTTCTTTACCTATATTTTATTATGACAATGTTTCAATAAGTGCCACGCCCCTTCAAATACCGCCCACATTTGGACTATGTAGAAGCTCATCTCATTTTCCTTGTGCATTACAAATTTCATGTTTCTAGGTGCTCTCAAAGTCGAATTATACTCTTTTGCACGCTAGATTAAGCATTTGGTCCACTGTGCGCTGTGCAGCCAAAATTTGAAATTTGTTGGACGGTGGAATATTTCTTGATTTAATTCTGGAAAAAGCATTAAAGAACGAAGAAAAAACCGGTTATATTATAAACATGGAAATTTCTACAACATTCATATATATTAGAGCTCAATGTCATTTTGTATAAATAAAGTTATTTGGGAATGTATATTGACAATTTGCTTCTTAAAAAAAAAAAAAAAAAAATATGAAAAGATTTGTAAGGGTGTGTGATATTTTTATATATTTTATATGTAAAAAAAACAAATATCATCATAAGTCATTGTTAAAAACATATTTGATGTCTTTTTAACACGCTTAATGGAACTCGTAAAACTCTGTCTATTTTTTTTTTTTTTTTTTTTGTACTAATATTTGTTGACACAAAGCAAAAAATAAAAAGTGCTTCTATTCTTGTATAACCAAAAAAAAAAATGACATGAAAAATAAATTTATAATTTCAAGACTTCTTTTGCTACACAAAGAAGGTTAATAAACAAAAATTGAAACAAAAAAAGAAAAACTTTTTTAAAATTGTTCAAATAATTAACTACCCTTTTTTTGATTGGCTTATTAAGTTAGCAAGTGACAGTTCCAAGAATAACTCAATAAAAATTACATATAAATTTTTTTTTTTTAAGTTTTTTGCGATAAAAAAGGTTAAGTGCCTTAATAAAATTGCTACAATTAGATATGAATTGATTGTAATGAACAAAGAGAAATTTTTTTTTTTTTTTTTAATTTACTTTGGTAAAAAAATAAAATATTTAAAAAGGATTTCTTAAAAATTTATTAAATTGACTGATCGAAATAAAAAAAAAATAGAATTTTGTTTACATTTATTCGCTTAAAATAGCATTAGCCGTTTTTCGCATAACGGTATATACGCTTACCCATACAAATTTTAAATTATCCACCCTTATTTTTAGCTTGTATAATTACTAGGGCAAATACTTTCATGCATCTTAAAATCAAAAATATGTGCCTTTAATATGCCTCTAAAAATCAAAAATATGCACTTAAAATTCGAAAAATATGATCTTAAAATTTAAAAATATGTATTAAAAATTAACTGCTTTTACTAAAAAAGAGCTTTGTTAATATAAATTAGATTTTTTCAAATACTTTAATGCCCTCCACAATATTAAACAAATGTTTTTTTTGAGTGGATTCAGCTTTTAATTAGAAAATATTTTTATTTGAAATGTACAATTTTTGTTTAAAAGTCGAAAAATATTTCTGAACCAAATTTTATAAATAAACAAGTAGAAAGCTAGAAATCGACTTGGACGTAAAAAGTGTTTACAAATGTTTACTAAAAATGTTTAATTTGAAGTCAAATACTTATTTAGTAATTTTAAAAAAAAAATATATTTTTTGGGTGTAAAATTTTTTTTAATTTTAAAAAATATTTGAGTCACAAAAATATTTGGTAAAATATTTTTGTGGATACCAATCTATATTAAAACGTGTTAAGCGTTTTATCCAAGACGTGAATTCGGGATAAAACCAATCTTAGTTTCACGAATTTGTTCATAACTTCTTAACTACTGTGCAAATTTCGCTAAAATTCAATACCAATCTGACCTGGAGAATAATAAAAGTTTTTGAATAGGCTTTTCTGAGTCGATTTTTCTGTAAGAAATTTGGAAATTTAAAGCTTTTTTTAAGAATCTAAAAATTTTGTTTTCAGAAACAAATTTCTATAAAAAATGTTGAAGAAAATAAAAAAAATTGCAATTTACATGAAAATATGCAAAAATATGCATTTATACCAAAATATGCAAAAATATGCAACTACACTGTGCAACAAATTTTGGGTCATCGCATTGAGCCTCAATGCCTTCAACGCCATATGAAAGTAGACCATCAAGTGGACAAAATCACCAAAGGGTTTTGCAAAGTCAGTTCGGATTTCTTTTTTATAGCCCACTGAAGTTTTAATATTTTTGTCAAAGACGTTTTGAAAACGTCAAAAATACTATAATAAAAACACATTTGAGCTTCAAAATATGATCCGATGTCTTCAGTGAAATTTTATGGCGGTTCTTTTCTTAGAACATTTTAACCCTCTAACTGCCATTTTAAGGGGTCATTTTAGTCCTTTTTCAAAATCTAAACACAGAAGTCTAATAAAACGTCCATTTAGAGGGTTAAAATGTTCTACAAATATTTTCCTCATAAAATTTCACTAGGGGTTGTAAAATGTTCAAAGTTTGTGCGACATGCGCAAAGTGCTTAAAAAGGGTCAAGTATAAATAATCAATGTTTGTTAATTTTTTTTACCAAAGCAGTGTTAAAAAATATCGACAAAAAACAGTGCAAGTATACTTTTGAGCTAAAAATAAAGTTCTGATGTGTTTTATAAAATTTTATGATGATTCTTTTCTTTGACCAAATTAACCCTCTAGCTCCCGTTTTAAAGGGTCATTTTTGTCCTTTTTAAAAGAAATACAAAAAAATCTATAAAAAAAAGGTAGTTAAAGGGTTAAAATGTTTTACAAATATTTTCTGCTTCAAATTTTACTAGGGCACGTCTAAGACAGAAAGTTCGTCAAGCATATAGAAAATTTTTAAAAATTTTAAATTATTAAATTTTTTTTTATATATTTGTTTTTGGGCCGAAATGTAAAAAAACAAGTAACAAAGTTAAATTTGACTTTTTCGAATGTATTAATACCCTCCGCGACGTAAAAAAGTTTATTTGAAAAAAATTAAAAAAAAAAAATCCGCGAAAAAAATTTTTTGGTAAAAAAAAAATTCGACGAAAATGTTTTTTTTTTTTTTAAATATGTTTAAATACCATTCGGTGATCAATTCTGTTCACACGTGTCAAGCAGCAGCCGAATTAAAGCATTTTGTGTTTTTACTAAAAACTTTTTAGGTTATGTTAAATGTACCACAATTTTCGAGGTGTTCTTACATTTTCGTTCATAACTTTTGAACCGATTTCTCTCAAATGCAATACCAAACTACTTAGGGCAACAACAAGTAAACATGCTAAGTCTTAGTTATATCTGTTGAATACTTTGGCCGTGATCACCATTTCCACAGATGGACAGGCATCGCTAGAATGTCTTAAAATCGATCACTGATCTGATGTTTTTAGCAAAATGTGTCCCAAATAAATTATAAAAAAATTAAAAATAAATTTTTTGATTATTTTTTTTTTTTTAAATCCAAAACTTTTTTGACTTTTTTGTCAAATCGGACCCTTTTTTGACTCAAAAGAAAGCTTAGGTCTTTTCCTCATCTAATTCTTCTTCGTCCTCAAATATATTTTTGCTCCACCAACATATTTCCGCTAGAACGACATCAAGCGATTTTCCCAAGATATCTGAAATCGTTATCACGGCCAAAGTATTAAACAGATATAACTAAGACTTAGCTTACTTGTTGTTGCCCTTAGCAGTTTGGTATTGCATTTGAGCGAAATCGGTTCAGCGGTTCAAAAGTTATGAACGAAAATGTAAAATGTAACATCTCGAAAATTGTTGTACATTCAACATAACCTAAAAACACAAAATACTTTAAATCGGCTGGTTGACACATGTGAACAGAATCGATCCCCGAATGGTATTTAAACAAGTACAAACATATTTTTTTTACAAAAAAAAAAAACATTTTCGTCGATTTTTTTTTTTAAAAAAAAAAAAATTTCGCGGATTTTTTTTGTTTTGTTTTTATTTTGCAAATAAACTTTTTACATCGCGGAGGGTATTAATACATTCGATAAAGTCGAATTTAACTTTGTTACTTGCTTTTTTTTAAATTTCGGCATTTTCTATATGCTGGACGAACTTTCTGTCTTATAGTGCGTTTACATTGGAATTCTAATCTGGTAAAGTGCGATTTTAATCTACTTTGTAATCTGTACCGTTTACATTGGCATTTTTTACATTTGAGAAGATTAGGATTGGCATTTAAAATAACAAGTTGGTAATAAATGTGTGTGACTGCGTCAAAAGACATCGACGGTAATTAGTCGCCGTATGATTAACAAGGACAGTGAAAGCGTTTACAATTAACAATGTCGGCGGCATAAACATACTTTGCGGCGTCATCAAAATGGCAGGCTTTGTGTCGGTGTTTTTCAGTGTTGGAAAATAACAGAAATACAGAGTTGTATCTAACTTTACCAGATTCCGTTTGCCGATTAGAGTCTAAACTACTAGATTGAAAAAAATAAATTTGTATGGGCAATCTAATAGATTAAAACTGGATTGGAGCCACAATCTACTTTAAGCTAGCTTAGAGGACCAGTGTAAATGCACTATTAGACGTTACCTAGTAAAATTTGATGCAGAAAATATTTGTAAAACATTTTAACCCTTTAACTGCCTTTTTTATAGGCTTTTTTGTATTTCTTTTAAAAAAGGACAAAAATTACTCTTTAAAACGGGAGCTAGAGGGTTAATTTGGTCAAAGAAAAGAATCATCATAAAATTTTATAAAACACATCAGAACTTCATTTTTAGCTCAAAAGTATACTTGCACTGTTTTTTGTCGATATTTTTTAACACTGCTTTGGTAAAAAAAATTAACAAACATTGATTATTTATACTTGACCCTTTTAAGCACTTTGCGCATGTCGCACAAACTTTGAACATTTTACAACCCCTAGTGAAATTTTATGAGGAAAATATTTGTAGAACATTTTAACCCTCTAAAAGGACGTTTTATTTGACTTCTGTGTTTAGTTTCTGAAAAAGGATTAAAATGACCCCTTAAAATGGCAGTTAGAGGGTTAAAATGTTCTAAGAAAAGAACCGCCATAAAATTTCACTGAAGACATCGGATCATATTTTGAAGCTCAAATGTGTTTTTATTATAGTATTTTTGACGTTTTCAAAACGTCTTTGACAAAAATATTAAAACTTCAGTGGGCTATAAAAAAGAAATCCGAACTGACTTTGCAAAACCCTTTGGTGATTTTGTCCATTTGATGGTCTACTTTCACATGGCGTTGAAGTCATAGAGGCTCATTTTTCTTGTTGCACAGTGCTATAAATCGATGCCATTTAAGTAATTGCAAATTTATTGATTCCGATAGATATTTAATTTATGTTATGTTTAGAGAGCGGAGTAAAAATATGCATTTTCATGAAAGTACTTGCCTTAATAATTACATAGTGATACAAAATCGAACTTTCCGAATCGGAATGGGATGAAACCAAAAGCAAGTGAAAGTTGACATTTTCCCTCAAGGCTTTTTTAGTTCAGCGCTAGATTTTTTTTACACGCATTTAAAGTTGGTGATTTTAAAGCATTTAAAGTTTTTGTTGATGGTGCTCTTATTGGACATGTCCAGGGTCCAAACTTAACCTCGAAATTACGGCAGCTATAGCCGGTATAAATTTTAAACTTAAACTTACTGAACAGCCAAATTATTAAAAATAAACAACTGTTCACCGTCGCGTATGATTGTTATTAAAAGGAAATTACAAAATTAAGTATACGCCTTATACAGTGCGCTGAACTGAAAAAAAAACCCTTTTGGGATTTCTTATGGAATATGTCACCTCTTATTTGCTTTTGGTTTCATCCCATTCTGATTTTGGATGTTGCACTGAGTTAACGGCTTTAATTTTAAGCTTCGATTAAAAATGAAGCCAAGTTCACATTTTTAATGAAATAGCATAGACACAAACCTTCTTTCTATATCACAGACAAAATCTTTATATTCTTGATTCCCCTAATCAATTTTGGCACACAACAACAGTGATGCCAAGTACATTTTGTTAAACGTTGATGCGTTTTCGGTTAAACGGTTAATGTTAACATATATACGTTTATGCAAAAACAGGACTATTGTAAAAAGCATTACATTAAAACTTTAAGATGTTACAAGTTAAATTTATGATATTTATACCCTACACCACTCAGTGGTACAGAGTATAATGAGTTTGTGCTGATGTTTGTAACTACCCGAAATATTGGTCCTAGACCCACTTTTAAGTATACCGATCGACTCAGAATCACTTTTTGAGTCGATTTAGCGATGTCCGTCCGTCTGTCTGTCAGTCCATGTAAACGATGTAAACACGATACAGGTCGTAATTTTTAATGAATTTACTTGGAATTTGAAACTTAAGCCTCTCCTATGTTAAACGCGTATTTAAATAACCTTATCAAATATGATAATCATCGGACCAGTTTTGGACTTAGGCCCCTTGTGAAAATTTCGCCCGATATTCAGGTAAAGCGGTTTATTGTCAACCAATAGAAGCCTATTTCACCCAAATTTAATTTGTGAGTGTTTTTTTTACACATATTAAGGAGTTGACAAAATATAGATCTAATCGCTCCATGTTTGAACTTGGGACCCATTTTCCGGGGAACTCTGGTGTAGGGTAATATATGGTCGGTCTTGACCGACTATAATTTTCTTACTTGTTTTTTATTGAATAAAATGCTATTCAAAGGGTTAATGCTAGGGTATTCAAATAATCGAGCTTCTTGTGTAATCGGTTAATCGAGCAAATAATTAATCGAGGCTCATATTTAATCGGTTATTAATCGGATAAATTTAAATTATTCGATTAACCGAATAAAATCAATTTTATATTAATATTGATAACCCAGCCCCGAATTTTATGTACTTTTAAGTATTTTATTAAATAAAATGCCCTCCAAAATGATAACTAAAGTAAAGATTTTTAAATACACTGAAACCCTATATTTTACGCCGTACGCTTAATCAAAAATCTGTAAGTATCTTAAGAACGGATTTCATAAATGAAATAAAATAATTTAAAAAATTTTCATTGGTAGCATTGCTTGAAAAATATTGACGGATAAGCTCAACTCAAAATTTTTTGTTGTCTATTGAAAGATATTTGGGTCCAAAATAGCAATAGTTTCTTCGATCGAAATTTCCGTGATGAAAAAAGATACGAAAGGTATTCTGAAGAGAAAAATGATTATTTTTAGAGGTGCTGAAAAATCTTGAGGTTAAAAAAATTGCGGTTTTGAAGGTTTCCGAACACAGCGATAAATTTTAATTTTTGGCGGTATGGTAAATCGAAAACCCTTTAATATCAAGAACTTAATGAGATATTAGACAAATCTAAAGTGGTGGCATTCACAGAAAAAAAAAAATTGTCAATACAATTAATTTCATTGTTAATACAATTAAACATTTAATTGAAACTGAGCCTACATTGGATTTTGTCAATACAACATTGGATTTTGTAACTTGTGAAAAAATATCAACTTAGTTTTGTCAGTTAAATTCATTGTTGTATCAACAATGAAATAAATTGAAAAGTTTGTAATAAATTATGTTGACGGAAATAAACATGCTTTAATGTCAATTTATTTAAAAAAAATCTAAAAATAGAACAAAGAAATCTAAAAATTTAAATTAAAAAAAAAAAAAAAAAAAACATTAGCCGGCAGCGGGCATCGAACCCGCAACTAACATGATACGAGTCTAGAACACTACCACCGTGCTATTCCTTATATATACTTGCAGTTGACTATACGCGTATATTAAAGGAAATAAACTGTTTTTAATGTCACTTAATTTAAAAATAAAATAAAAAATCTAAAAATAGGACAAAAAAAAATAAAAAAAAAAAAAAAATCTGGCGGCAGATGGAATCCAACCGGCAACGAACATGGTACAAGTCTAGCACACTACCGCCGTGCTATTCCTCATATATATTTGTAGTTGACTTAATGCGTATAAAAGGTGTCTTTTTAGGACAAAAAAAAAATAAAAAAAAAAAAACAATCTGGCGGCAGATGGAATCCAACCGGCAACGAACATGGTACAAGTCTAGCACACTACCACCGTGCTATTCCTCATATATATTTGTAGTTGACTTAATGCGTATAAAAGGTGTCTGCTGAATAGCAAAAACAAAATAATCTTCAAATAAAAATAAATAAAAATAAAAAATGTTTCCGCCACCTGGCACCGAACCCGCAATGTTCATGATTCGAGTCTAGCACACTACCACCGTGCTATCGTCACATATTTTTGTGCTTCATTAAATAAGTTTATAAAGTTTCTGTGTTATCAATAAGCATTTTGTGCGTTTTTTAACAATGATTTTAATTGATGCATTTAATTGGAAATTAAAGTGGATTTTTGTCATATTAACAATATACATTGTTGATACAATTAAAAACGTTGTTGAACTAGAAATTAGTTGCTAACAATTTGTTTAGTTACTTTTGATTTCACGATATTTTTTTCTGTGATTGTATAACAAACTTCGCCAGAGTTTCCAGAGCCATTTTTTTAAACCTAAAAAATCTTTTTAGAACCTCCATGAAATATTTTTGTTTGAGGACCTTTTTACACATTGCTAAGGTTATACTACAATGCCGTATGCCCAGAAAGTTTGGTAATTTCTTCGGGCTTGGACTTTTTTTTAGCAGGACCTTGATTTGAATTAAAAACTACTACACAAAAAATAAGTAAAAATTAAAAGTAAAAGTAATTTCGGTTAATCGGTTAATCGACTCAAATTAACCGATTTATTTTTTATTTGAAAATTGTCAATTTTTAATTATTTGAACAGTTAATCGACCAAAATTAATCGGTTAACCGATTAACGATTAATCAATTGAATACCCTAGTAAATGCTCTTTCTAGATTTTCATTTATGCAAATTAATTTAAACATTTTAATAAAAATATTTTTTGTTTATTTTAATAATTTAATTTTAATAATATTGTTAAGTAAAATTTGTTATTACTTAAATCTCAATTATGTTGTTTTATATTTAACAAATACGAACAAAGTATTTAATTAAATAACATCATAAATATTAATATTTATAGAAAATTTAATGACACATAAAAAACGCCTTAACATATTAACATAGATTATGAACAAACAATGGACTGGTCCCTATACATACACTAAAAAAAAACCCTTGTAAAATTACAAGAAAAACTTGTAATTTTTTTTTGCTACCTCCTATTTGACAAAAATTCCTAGTAATTTTACAAGCTTTTTACCAATAATTTTGTAATTTTACATGTTTTTATACCCTCCACTCTAGTGATAGAGGGTATATATAAGTTTGTCATTCCGTTTGTAACACCTCGAAATATTGGTCTAGGACCCCATAAAGTATATATATTCATGATCCTCGATCGATTTTAAGACGATCTAGCGATGCCCGTCCGTCCGTCCGTCCGTCCGTCCGTCTGTCCGTCTGTCCGTCTGTCCGTCTGTCCGTCTGTCTGTCTGTCTGTTGAAAACACGCTAACTTTTGAAAGACTTTACGGAGGCTCCTGAAGTTTGGCATATATGTTGAGCATTTACCTGGTCAGGTTGGTATTGCAATCCAGCGAAATCGGTCCAGTGGTTCAAAAGTTATGAGCAAAAGACTGAATTTCTGCAACGGTTTTTCGTGATTTTGTGAGATAAAAAGCACTATAACTTTCGAAAATCAATTCTGAGGATGCTGAAGCTTGGCATATATATTTTTTGTTCCTCCACCCAAGTTCGTATTGAATCTCACCCAAATCGGTCCAGTGGTTCAAAAGTTATTAGCAAAACCGTGAATATCAGATTAGCTTCACCTTAAATTCACGTGGTGAAAACCCGTTAAACCTGTTATAAAACCATTGGTAAGTCACAAAAATATTTTAAAAGGTATTTTTGTTACTCAAAAATATTTTTATACCAAAACAAAAAAAAAATACACTCGAAAAAAATTTTACACTCAAAAAAAATTTTACACTCAAAAAAAAAAATTAGTAATTTTTTTTTTTAATGTAAAATTCGAAAAAAATTTACAGTCAAAAAAAAAATTAGTAATTTTTTTTTTAATGTAAAATTCGAAAAAATTTTACACCAAAAAAAAAGTTTACACTCAAAAAAAATTAGTATTTTTTTTTTCAAAAATTACTAAAAAAATTTTTTTTTTTTTTACAAAATAAAATATTTCTAATCATAACTGTTATTTTTTCACTTAAAATGGGCATTGTGGAGGGTATTCATAGATTCGGCCAAGTCGAATTTAACTTTTCTACTTGTTTCCAATAAAATTGTAAATTTACAAATTTTTTTACACGATAAAATTGATAAAGACTCAGATTCTGAGGCATTTTTCCTATAGAAAAAGTCTCAGATTTTGAGAAATTTTTCTTATAGGAAATGTTTTAGATTCTGAGATGTTTTTCGTATAGAAAAAGTTTCAGATTCTGAGACATTTTTCCTATAGAAAATTCTCAGATTCTAACATATTTTTTCTATAGAAAAAGTCTCAGATTCTGAAATATTTTTCTTATAGAAAAAGTCTAAGCTTTCCATTTTTCCTATAGCAAAAGTCTCAGATTTCGAGATATTTTCTTTTTGATTCTGTTTTTTTTTAACTCGTGTTTTAGGGGACAGTCTGATCAAAAATATGTAAGCAATATTTCATTGAAAATAAACTTTCAATATGCTACAAAATGTTGAAATATGTATGATACATTCATAAAACCTATAACTTAAATAACTATTGATCAATAACAGTGATTCTCCAGCAGTGGTATGTCAAAATCTAAAACATAGTTCCAAAACTCCAATTAAAATACAAAAATTGTTTAAAGAATTACAATTGATCTTTTAAAAATTAAAATTGATCTTTTACGAATTAAAATTAGTCTTTCACTAATTACAAATGGACTTTTCGAACTACGTGTACAATATTAGAATTTTATCAGTAAACCCATGTATTTTTTGTGCGGTTTTTTTTGGAATTTTGAATTCACGTTTTTGAAAAACACACAAAATTCGCATTGAATGACATTGGTAAGCCACAGAAATATTCTACGCCAAACAATTTTAACACGCTTTTTTTTAATGGTTAAAGAATTTTTTAACTGAAAATAGTATTTTTCATCTCAAAATTTCTATAAATTATTTTACGTTAAAAAATTACAGTCACTTAAAATGTGATCATTTCTATTTAAAAGGTTTAAGCATTGTTTAGGGTATTCAATGAAGACTATTGATGGATTTAGCAATGTAAACAGTTTATATTGTAAAAGATTGAGAATCACTGCTTTATATAGCTTTGAGTAATCATAAAAGATGTATGTAAACACTTCACACATACATATTTTGCTATATGTAGATGTTATCATTTATTGTTTGTAAACATAAAATCGAGATAATAAATTTTATGATGAATAAACAAGCCTTATTAAGTATTTTTCAAATTGATTGAAAATAAATTTGACGTAAATATTATAAAATATCATCAGGCGAGGATGTCTATAAATAAATTTACAGAGAAATTAATTACAAGGGAATTACATAAAACAGATTCTTATAAAACAAATTCTTATTCTACAGCATTTGCAATTGTATTTTAAAATTGTCCAAATGAATTTTAAATTCTCCGAATGTATTTTAAAATTGTTCAAATGTATTTTAAAATTGTCCAAATGAATTTTAAAATTGTCCAAATATATTTAAAATTGTCCAAATATATTTAAAATGGTTAAAATGTATTTTAAAATTGTCCAAATGTATTATAAATTTGTCCAAATGTATTTTAAAATGGTCCAAACATATTTTTAAATTGTATAAATTAATTTTAAAACTGTCCAAATGTATTTTAAATTGTCCAAATGTATTTTAAAATTATCCAAAAGAATTTTAAAATTGTCCAAATATATTTTTAAATTGTCCAAATTAATTTTAAAACTGTCCAAATGTATTTTAAAATTATCCAAATTAATTTTTAAATTGTCCAAATGTATTTTAAAATTTTCCAAATGGATTTTGAAATTGTTTAAATGTATTTTAAAACTGTCCAAATATATTTTAAAATTGTCCAAATTAATTTTTAAATTGTCCAAATGTATTTTAAAATTGTCCAACTGTATTTAAAATTGTCCAAATGTATTTTAAAATGTTCCAAATGTATTTTCAAAATTGTCCAAATGCGTTTAAAATTGTCCAAATGAATTTTAAAATTGTCCTAATGTACTTAAAAATTGTCCATATGTATTCAAAAACTGTCTTTTTTTTTTAATTGTCCTAATGCATTTTAAAATTGTCCAAATATATTTTAAAATTGTCCAAATGTATTTTAAAATTTTCCAAATGTATTTTCAAAATTGTCCAAATGTGTTTAAAATTGTCCAAATGTATTTTAAAATTATCCAAATGTACACATTTCCTTAAAATATTACAGTTTTGCTTAAATGACAACAACTACTTCATCTATGATAAAACAATTTTCAACCAAACTTACGGAATGCCTATGGGTAACCCACTATCGCCCACAATAGCGGACATTGTATTGGATACATTATTAGAAAGAACCACGGAAGAACTACGGGAGAAAAATGTACACATAAAACTAATAACAAAATATGTAGATGATCTTTTTGCCATCATTAAAAAGAGTGATGAAAAAATTATTTTGGAAACGTTTAATAAATACCACAACAAACTTAAATTTACCATCGAAAAAGAACAAAACGGATCGATACCATATCTTGATATGAGAATTTATAGGGAACACAACGGCATAATTACAGATTGGTATACAAAAAACATCGCATCGGGACGACTTATAAACTACCACTCCACTCAGCCAATGGGACAAAAAACAAATACGGCCATCAACCTAATCAAAAAAGTTGTAAAAATAAGTGACAATAAGTTTTTACAAAAAAACATAACTAAAATTAAAGATATTTTACTTAATAATAACTATCCACAAAAAATCATCACCAATTTAATTAAACGGGCAACTAATGAAGAAAGTCGGGAAAGTCGTATGAATAAAACATCTGGCATCACCAAATTTTTAAGTCTCTCATACATACCAAAACTCACTGAGAGCAAACAAATAAAGGAATTGATAGATGATGAAACAGTTTTAGTAGCTCACAAAGCTAACAACACAATCTCCTCACTATTCACAACAACAAAAACGAAAATAGAAAAAATACAACAGAGCAATGTTGTATATGAAATCGAATGTGTGGGCAATGATAACGAGACGTGCGGCAAAGTTTATGTAGGGACAACAAAAAGAAGTTTAGGCACAAGAATAAATGAACACAAAACAGATATTGAAAAACAAAAATATACAACAGCTTTGGCGGTTCATTGTTTTGAAATGAAACACACCCCAAACCTCACCGACGTAAAAATTCTTGATAGGGAAAGGAAGATGAACAAGAGATTTACATTGGAGAGCCTACGAATCCAGGAGAGAAATAATCTTGCCATAAATAAAAAAGAAAATAAAGACAATGCAAATGCAAACTACAACTTAGCTTTAATTTAGTCAATTTTAAACTGTGATACAAAAAGAAAGAAAGTTCATCTGTGATATATTTTATTTTATTTTTATTATTTATTTTATTTATTTTTGTGTTTTATGTGGTACTTGTTGTATTGTTTAAAAACAAATTTATTTAAAATTATAATGTAAAGATTATATGTAAGTGGAATTATTCTTTTATGTTGTGTTAGTTTAAAAAAATTATTAAATTAAAAAAATATTGTTCTTTATTTTCCATAACGTTGCCAGATTCAATAAAATTTAAATCCCTGAGGAAGTTGAAAAAATCTCAACGAAACGTCGGAGGAGTAAAATTATGAATAAATAGTCTTTTATTTTTCATTTACTGTGACCTTGAAAGCCTGACTTAGATAATTCTAAGAAAAAACAACATAATTATAGATAAGGTCGATAAAAATTATACTAAATTGTATTTTAAAATTGTCCATATGTATTTTAAAATTGTCCAAATGTATTTTAAAATTTTCCAAATGTATTTTAAAATTGTCCAATTGTATTTTAACAATTTCCAAATGTATTTTAAAATATTCTACATAGAATTATTCAAAGGATATTTTAAAATACATCTGAAAAATCTTAAAATTCAATTAGACAATTTCAAAATACATTTGGAAAATTTTAAAATAAAAATGGGCAATTTTAAAATACATTTGGAAATTTTTAAAATTCAATTGGACAATTGTAAAATACATATGGACAATCTTAAAATACATTTGGACAATTTTAAAATACATTTTGACAATTTTAAATACATTTGGATATTGTTAAAATACATTTGGAAAATTTGAAAATATATTTGGACAATTTTGAAAATACATTTGGAAATTTTTAAAATACAATTGGAAAATTTTAAAATACATTTGGAAATTTTTAAAAAACATTTGGAAAATATTAAACTACATTTTGACAATTTTAAAATACATTCGGACCATTTTGAAATAAATTGGGACAATTTTGAAATATATTTGGACAATTTTAAAATATATTTGGACAATTTTAAACTTAATTGGGACAATTTTGAAATATGTTTTGACAGTGTTAAAATATATTTTGACAGTTTTAAAATATATTTGGATAATTTTAAAATACATTTGGACAATTTTAAAATACATTTGGAAAATTTTAAACTATATTTGGACAATTTTAAATTACACTTGGACAATTTTGGAATACACTTGGACAATTTTAAAATATATTTGGACAATTTTAAAATACATTTGGACAATTTTAAACTTAATTTGGACAATTTTAAAAAAACATTTGGACAGTTTTAAAATATATTTGGACAATTTTAAAATACATTAGGACAGTTTTAAAATACATTTCGACATTTGTAAAATATATTTGGACAATTTTAAAATACATTTGGATATTTTCAAAATACAATTGGAAATGGTGTAGTCAAAATTTTCGGATACTCAGACAGTTTTTTCTAAAATTGATTTTACAGTTACTTAAAAATTTTTGTTATAAAATTATGAAAGGTTTTTTTTTAACCAAACTCTCAGTTTATAAAAAAAAATGATTTTAGATTATGAGAGATTTTAAAATGTTTTTGTCGGGTTCGGAAACATTATTTTCAAAGAAAGCATTTAAAAAAAGTCCAAGAATTTTGGCCATTGCCTTCGAGTCCAAATTTTCTGAGAAAAAATGTCATAATACTTAAAAAATAGCAAAAGTGCGAAATTATTGGTTTTTGATATATTAAAAGTGAATATCTAAAAAGCGGTTCGTGCTAGAAAAAATTGGATGTCAGATTTCGATTCAGGAGAGCAAAATCTATAAAAATCAGTGGGATATGGGAGGTTTTCTTGTCACACACTGTAATTGTTTAGCAATAACTCGAAAACAGGGTCAGCTAGGATATTCGTGTTAACGATTTTTAAAGTTCAAAATACAAAGGAGTGAAATGCCAATTTCCGGTTTTGTCGCCATTTTAACACAACTTAAACTTGCTTAAAGAGGTGTGTGTGAAGCGACAAATAAAATAATAGAGTTTTTGTTCAACAGTACTGTTTATCAATACAATTTATTATTTGTTAATATAACAACATTTTTAATTGAAGATGAGCCAACAATTTATTTCTTCATTTCTATGGGGTTTTATAAAGAATTTTTTTTTTTTTTCAAAGTAAGCCCTTAGAATTTAACTTAACAGATTTAAAACTTTAACATTTCTTTGGCTAATTTTAACAAAAGACAATAGCCAAAAAAGAAAATGAATAAAATTATATGATACTTTATAATCTGTTAAATTAAGGTCATTTATATATTTTTCCATAAAAACGCAAAAAAGATTTTGTAATTTCATTTGGCTAATTTTGTTACTGTATAAAAGTCTCAAATTTTTTAGAAAAATTTTGAAACACAAAAAACATAACAACAACATTCCACAGCACCTGACTTCTATCTGTAAGATAACAAAATACACTCTGATCGAAAAGTAGGCAGAAAATCATTAATTTTTTATTGACTATTGAATACACAGAAAAAAATATGGGGAAAACATGTAGAGTAATCATTTGTTTAAATTTCCAAAAAAAAATTTGATTAATTGCATCTAAGTGGAGTTGCGGTCAATATCTAACAACTTAATTTTTTTTGAGCACGATATAAATTAAACCAGCTTCAAAGAAAAGTGCAATTTTCAAAATTTGAAAAAAAGAACGAATTGTGATCACATCTCGGATTATGGCTTAAAAATTGCGTAATTAAGAGTAGAAGTTTCAGAGTTTAAAAAAAAAATCGAAGGTTTCGGACTTTTTCAAAAAGTCGATTTTAGTTTTTAAACGTTAAAAAATAAGTGATTATTACTTCAAAAAATTGTTTTATATTTTTTTTTAAACCAACATTTAAATACCAACAAAACGTTGTCCAACTTTTTTTAAGATATCTATATTTTTACTGGTAAAATTAATTGAAAATTTAAATTTTTTCATTTTATTTTTTTTTAAATCGCCATTTTGAAAAATTGATTACTCAACACCAACATGGTATAAAAATCTGAAAATTTGAGAGCAAGTTTCATTTTATACGTACTAAAACATATCTAAAAAAAAAATTAATCGAAGGGGGTCGGGCCCAAAAGTGAGTGATTTGGTCTGGAATGACCGATATATTATTGATCAGTGATCGATTTTAAGACATTCTAGCGATGTCCATCTGTCAGTGGAAATGGGGATCACGGCCAAAATATTACACGGATATGACAGAAACTTCACCTATTTACTTTTTGTTGCCCCGAGAAGTTTGGTATTGGGCGATTTCGGTTTAGCGGTTCAAAAGTTATAAACGAAAATGTAAGGATACCACAAAAATTTTGGTACATTCAACATAACCTGAAAATACAAAATGCTTTAATTCAGCTGCTGGTTGACATATTTGAACAGAATTGAACAACAAATGGTATTTAAACAAGTACGAATATATTTTTTGACAAAAAAATGGAGATTTTTTTTTTTATCAAATTTTTTTTTTTTGTGGATTTTTTTTTTTTTTTAATTAGTTTTTCTCAAAAGTTATTCCCTTTTAAATAAAGTTTTTTGCAATAATCTTTTTTAAATTGTGGAGTGTATCAATACATTCGGTAAGGCCGAATTTAAATTCTTTACCGCCCAGCTAACAAAATTCGGAGTGCTCAAAATAAAGGACTCCTAAATGAATCCAAATAATAAATATTTTTTGGAACCCTCATTTTTCGGAGTCAAAAAAGATTCAAAAATAAAACATTTTATTTTAGTTTTCAAATTTGTTTTCCAAAAACGCTCAATTTTTGGATTCAATATAAATCCATCTGTTTTGAGTCCAAAAGGAACCTAAAACATGGAGGAAATTGTTTTATAAAAAAAATATTTCAAATTGACTCCTAAAGGTTTAAATTTGTAATATTTTTTGAGCCATCCAAAAAGACTCAAAAAAATTGTTGCTTTTGGAGTCAACAAATATTTTTTCTATCAAAATAAACAAAGTCAGAAAATATTTTTTTTTAATGTCGCTTTATGTACATAAAAACCACTAAAAACGGGGAATGTTTCCAATAAATACAAGTTTCAATATTGAAGATCGTGGGACCGCCAAAGGATTGTTGTGCAGAGCAGAGAAAGGAAGAGATTTATTGTAATTTTTATATTTTTGCATTTCTGTATGTATTTTGTTTTATTATTTAGATGTGTGTTGTTGTAAACTATTAAAACCATTTTTTAATAAACAGATCTGATCTCAAGATGTACGCATTTTTCTTTTATAAAACAAAAAAAAAAACAGCAAAAATAGCACCCAGAAACCACACTTTTTTAAGGGAGTCCAAAATGACTCCAAACAGACTCCAAAGTATGAAAAAAATTTCCCCTTTTTGAATTTTTTTTTTGAGTCATTTTGGAGGCTAAAAAGAGGGCTCTTTTGGATGAACCACTTTCATACAATAATTTGAAATTTCTGTTATATTTTTTGAGCCCATTTTGGAGTCTTAAATGAGTCTGCTTGTTTGCTGGGCGGCTTTAATTAATTTGTATACCCTCCATTCTAGTGATGAGTTTGTTATTGCGTTTGTAACACCTCGAAATGTTGGTCTAGGACCCCATAAAGTATATATTTTCATGATCCTCGATCGATTTTAAGACGATCTAGCGAAGTCCGTCTGCCCGTCTGTCCGTCTATCCGTTTGTCTGTCTTTAAATATTTTCCTCTCACTTTGTCAGAATTTGACAGATTATATTTCAATTTTTTTAGTCAATACTTTTGGATCCTAGTTTAATGTGTTTTTTTTTGTTACAATATGAAACTATGATTTTCATTCTCATCATACCTTAAAGCTGTTAAAATTACATTGGCCCTCTTGAATTTTTAATTAAATGTATGAATGTATAACGATACGATATTTTTGTTTTTATTTTTTCTATCTTCTACCATTACTTACACTCTTATAAATTTTTGTTGAAATTTACCCACTTTATTGTAGGTAACTGTTCTCCTACAATAAAGTGGGTAAAAATACTCAATGTGTTTAAATTTCAACATTTGCACACAAAGTGTGTACAACTAATAAACATTTTGTGTGTAAACCTACAAATGAACTGCTTTCAAAATTCTCTGGCAATACACACAAAATGTGTAATTTTAGCTTACTTGTGTTTAAAAATAGATTTAAAATGTTTAAAATTGCATCTTAAATGTTTTCTTTTACATAAAAGGTGCCTAATTTTTAGCAACCTGCTAAAAAATTTATTCCTATAAACAAATAAAACCAAAAATGCATTTTTATTATTATTTTTATAGTTTTTATTTAAACTGAAATGAAAATGGGTATAATAGTGAAATATGGATAATAAGTATTCATAAATATAATTTAAATGCAAATTTTTTTGGGGTTATAAAATTATTCGTAACTTAAACTAAATACACTGTGCTACACCAAAAATATGCAGGGGTTCTCATATAAAAATTCGGGTTGGTTGGAGTCCATAGAGTACTGATATACTCATAGTTTTTCTGGATCACTTCGTTAAGTACGTTTTTTATTGGCAAATGTGTTGAAAAACGGAAATTCTTAAATTACAATTTTAAAAAATTATTACTTTGTTAGTTTGCTACCGATTTTCGATTTTATGGATTTGTTTTAAAGGTATAGGTCTTACCTTTCAAACAAAACAAAAATATTAAAAATCGATCAAGAATTGGCTGAGCTACGATCGCTTAAGTAAAAAAAAAACGTATTTTTTGAAAAATTTGTCATATTCTTTACACTCTAAGTTGAAAGTGCATCATTAAACAATTTTTTTGAATTTTTTGTAAAAAAGTATAGTAAAGTAGCTTTCCAAAACACCAAAAAACATAACAATCGGTTTAAAAATGAATGAGTTATGCTAAGTTTTGTGATAGGGCATTTTTAAATTTTTTCAGAAACGCTTGTAATTCAAGCATTATTCATAAATCTTGTTACTAGTAGTAATTTTATGCGCATATGCATATAAACTAGAGGTGAGAACGTAATTAGATTTGTGCGTGATTCACACATGATCAGAAGTGAGCGTGATTGAAAATTAATTTTACTCACGTGGTTGTTAGTGAGTGTCAGTGTGAGTGGAATAAAAAATGGGCGTGTCAGTTACTTCCAAATCCTATTTATAATTTTTTGGGTTTATTTAAAAAATATCAGTGTTACTTCTTAAACAAAAAAATATTGTGAATTGGTTAAAAACATGCTAAGGTGCGCTTGTAAAAAACCTTTTTTGAAGAGTTATACCTGCACATTTTTATGACAGAAAAAGCTGTGCACTTGCAAACATGTTTTTTTAAAACGAAATTGCTAAAATTGTGGGATCATTTGATGGAAATTTTACCTGTTTATAAATATACATGTGAGGCATTCCACACCAAATGTTCAGTGAGAAAAAAATTGTGTACCAAAATTTTTCAATGGGTCCCGGGTAAAAAAGTTTTTTATATAACTAGGGTGAGATTTCCATGCAAATGCATGTTTTTTGTCGAAAGCCTAAAAACGATATCGACCAATTATCTTTCCGAATCAAGAGATTTGCATTAAATGGCATCGATTTGTTTTCGCATATTTTGCATATTTTGGTGAAAATACATATTTTTGCATATTTTGATTTTAAATGCATTTATTGTGCATATTTCGAACTTTTAAGTGCATATTTTGGCATAAATTAGCAAAAACACAAATTGAAATTAATTTTTTTCAAAAACTATTTTAAATTTTTAAAATTTATTTTGAAAATCAGAAAAATTACTTTTTTTTCTTCTTAATTTTATTTTTTTAGATTTTCTTAATTTTTAAAAAAATCTTGCTAGACAAACATCTAATCTTTAAAAAAAAATTACAAAAAAAAAAACAAAAGTGGCCGGATTTTTTATAAATTGACTTTTTTAAAAAATGGAAAATTTCAGAACGGGTTCTGAAAATTTTCCAAAAAAATTTTAATCGATAGCCGATACAAAACTATACAAGAATGTAAATTTTTGAGATTTTGGTGCATTTCGTTTTTATTTGATATATATTTAAACAAGGCAACTTGGCACAAACTTGACCATTTTTCCAATATTTGACCACGCCTCCTTAGCCCAGTTTTTGAAAAATTGAACAACCAAAAACGTAATTTTCTTAGCTCCATATATGAGGCATTCCACACCAAATGTTCAGCAAAAAAAAAAAGTTGTGTCGTGTCAATATGAAATCATTTTGAAAGTATTCGCTCTTAGGGTACTATTTAATAACAAAAATAAAATTTAAGTTTTTTCAAAAAGTGGGCCTTGTAGGCGTGGTCAAAAATTTAAAATATCTAACTTTTTTGCCTGAGCATCTTTACTTCAATATTTATGCAAATTAAATGAAACACAGTAAAGTCTTAAAGACAAAAGCTGTTTATAGATTTTTGAATGGGCTATCAATTAAATGGGCTATCAATAAAAGCTGAATGGGCTATCAATAAAAGCTAAGAAAATGAAAATTGGAACATTTTCAGAAGAAATTCTGATTTTTTTAAATTTAAACTTAAACTTTATTTATCAAAAAACATGCCGCAATTTTATTTGTTTTTTATTTTTTTAAAAAAAGTTAAAGGAATTTTCTATCTGATCTGAAATTTTTAGAGATGTGTTTTGCCTTGTTTTCGAAAAATCAAAATTCAAAAATTGCAACACGCTTATTTATACAATAATGGTATTTAAAACGTGTGCGTATGAGTAATATCAATACTTAAAAAATATTTTAAGAGGCGATGGTAGCGTGAGTGAGTTTTTAATAACGATTACGCACGCTTATGAAAGAAAAAATTTAGTCACGCACGACATTTTATTTTGCTCACGCTCATTCACGCACACGTGAGTAGAAAAAAATAAGTTACGGTCACGATGTTCACGTGAACGTGAGTAAAAT
The DNA here is from genome assembly GCA_963921195.1 of Pegoplata infirma. NCBI lineage: Eukaryota > Metazoa > Arthropoda > Insecta > Diptera > Anthomyiidae > Pegoplata > Pegoplata infirma. Next base: position 261,353,227 of record OY992536.1, on the reverse strand, counting down.
AAAATATCGTGCTTGAATATTTTTTTCCTTCATTAGCGTGCGTGATCGTGAATAAATACTCAGGCGAAAAAGGCCCACTTTTTGAAAAAAACTTAAATTTTATTTTTGTTATTTATTAGTACCCTAAGAGCGAATACTTTGCAAATGATATCCCATTGAAACCACTATGGTTTTTCTGTAGTGGAACAGTTGGTGTGGAATGCCTCACATGGCTATCCATACAACCCATTTAAAAATTTACGGTTCACATGTTTTTTTTTTTCGCTGCACATTTGGTGTGGAATGCCTCATACGTATATTTATAAACAGGTAAAATTTCCATCAAATGATCCCACAATTTTACCAATTTCGTTTCAAAAATGTCAAATGTTTTTTGTCATAAAAATGTTGCAGGTATAACTCTTCAAAAAAGGTTTTTTACTTAAACAAGCGCACCTTAGCCAGTTTTCAACCGATTCACAATATTTTTTTGTTTAAGAAGTAACACTGATATTTTTTAAATAAACCCAAAAAATTATAAATAGGATTTGGAAGTAAATGACACGCCCATTTTTTATTCCACTCACACTGACACTCACTAACAACCACGTGAGTAAAATTAATTTTCAATCACGCTCACTTCTGATCATGTGTGAATCACGCACAAATCTAATTACGTTCTCATCTCTAGTTTATATGCATATGCGCATAAAATTACTACTAGTAACAAGATTTATGAATAATGCTTGAATTACAAGCGTTTCTGAAAAAATTTAAAAATGCCCTATCACAAAACTTAGCATAACTCATTCATTTTTAAATCGATTGTTATGTTTTTTGGTGTTTTGGAAAGCTACTTTACTATACTTTTTTACAAAAAATTCAAAAAAATTGTTTAATGATGCACTTTCAACTTAGAGTGTAAAGAATATGACAAATTTTTCAAAAAATTTGTTTTTTTTTTACTTAAGCGATCGTAGCTCAGCCAATTCTTGATCGATTTTTAATATTTTTGTTTTGTTTGAAAGGTAAGACCTATACCTTTAAAAGAAATCCATAAAATCGAAAATCGGTTGCAAACTAACAAAGTAATAATTTTTTAAAATTGTAATTTAACAACACATTTGCCAATAAAAAGCGTACTTAACGAAGTGATCCAGAAAAACTATGAGTATATCAGTACTCTATGGACTCCAACCATTTTATTAATATTTGTTTGCCCGTCATATTTTTTGGAGATAGAATTAAAAAAAAATCCATCATCTGACAGATTTCAGCAGGATATAAAATAGGAAATGAAAATAAACAGGAACCACCTTTTCGAACATTAGTAATTTCTTCTCTAGAGATGTTCGAACATAAATATTTCTTGTGAGTCTTCAGTTTCTAAAATATATAAAAAGATTAATTTAATAGATTTAATCAGTAAATTGCAATTATTTAAGAAATTAAATACTTACGAGCAATCGCAATGAGTGGAGAATTCGTTGGAACTTTACTTTCTTATCATAAGTTGTTGTCTCAAACTGCAAGTATAAAAAAAATTCACATTATTTACGAGATATTTCTGATATTTAAATCATACAAAGGAATATTTTCAGAATCTGAGAAGTTTTTTCTATAGAAAAATTCTCAGAATTCAAGATAATATTTCTTTACAAAATATGTCAGAATCTGAGACATTCTCAGAATCTGAGATATTTTTCTATAGAAAAACTCTTTGTATCTGAGATATTTTTTCTATAGAAAATTTTTCAGAATCTAAAGAATTTTTTCTATAGGAAAATTTTCAGAATTCAAGATAATATTTTTTTTCAAAATATGTCAGAATCTGAGACATTCTCAGAATCTGAAAACTCTTTGTATCTGAGATATTTTTTCTATAGAAAATTTTTCAGAATGTAAAGAATTTTTTCTATAGGAAAATTATTAGAATCTAAAAATTTTTTTTTAGAAAAATTTTTAGAATCTGAGATATTTTTTCTATAGAAAAATTCTCAGAATCTGAAATACTTTTTCTATAGAAAAATTCTAGGTATCTAAGATATTTTTTCTAGAAAAATTCCCAGTATCTAAGATATTTTTTCTAAAGAAAATTTCACAGAATCTAAAGAATTTTTCCTATGAAAAATTTTCAGAATCTAAAATATTTTTTGTTTAGAAAAATTCTTAAAATCTGAGATATTTTTTTTTATAGAAAAATTCTTAGAATCTGAGATATTTTATTTATAGAAAAATTCTCAAAATCTGATAACTTTTCTCCAAATCTGGGAGAAAATTAAAAAAAATTCGGAATCTAAAATAACTTTTCTACAGAAAAACAAAAAAATCAGAATCTAAGATATTTTGATATAGAAAAATTTTTAGAATCGAAGATATTTTTTTTTTCTATATTAAAATTCTTACAATCTGAGTTATTTTTTTTGATAGAAAAAGAATCTGAGATATTTATTCCATTGAAAAAATTCTCAGAATCTGATTTGTTTTTTCTATAGAAAAATTCTTAGAATCTGATAAATGTTTTTATAGAAAATTTCTCAGAATCGGATATATTTTTTCTACAGAAAATTACTCAAAATATTTTATTTTTTCCTATAGAAAATTTCTCAGAATCAGACATTTTTTTTTTTTTTACAGAAAGTTTTGGAATTTGAATATTTCTTTTATAGAACAATTCTCAGAATCTAAAATATTTTTTCTATAGAAAAATTCTCAGAGCATAAGAAATTTTTTCTATAGAAAAATTCTCAGAGTCTGAGATATTTTTTTCTATAAAAAAATTCTCAGAATATAATGAATTTTTTCTATAGAAAAATTCTCAGAATCTTTTAGAAAAAATTTAAGAATCTGAGATATTTTTTCTACACTCAAAATAATCACTCTGTTAAATTACAGAGATACTCTGCTGAGCCAGCAGAAAATACCATAGATTTCCAACCAGCAAGATTTTTTGTTATTTTACGAACAAAACTCTGTAAAATGATTTCGATAAAAAAAAACTGTAGATTTACAGAATTATCTGTAAAATGTTGATGAAAGCGACCAGAATTTTACCAGGAAGCATGGATAGTAATAACTTGACACAAAATAAAGTCAAATGCTATAATTTAAATGCGCCCGCTTAAATGTTTCGCACGCGAATATTTAACTTTGTAGAAATTATTTATAAACTCGCTGGATGTTCTCACGGTTTTTTTTTAATAAACTTCTCATCTTCAGTTCCACATTTGAGCGGGGTCATTCCAGTAAACACTTTTATAAAATTAAAGGGAAATCGTTTAAGAATGCCTTGACTTTATTGTATATCTTTTAAATGCGCTTGATATGGCTTTTACACAATGGTCCCTATTTGATTCCTGATAAATTTCTCCTTCCTTAATGTGCAAGTTGTTTTGACAATTGGGAAATGCCATCATGTAAATTTTCCCGCTTTAATGCTTCCAAATTGTAAATTAACTTTTTTTTTGTGAAAATTACGAGTTCCTTCAATTTTTCACTACACCTCGTAAAATTTAGCATATTTTATTGCTTTTTAAGAAGTTTTTTAAAGAGGGGTTGAAATACTTGGACGTTTTTTAAAGAGATTTTAATTTGAAAACTGTATTACAGAGTAATAGTAAAATTACAGATGAAATTTAGTATTTTGGTTACGAGAAAAAACAAATTATTTTTCTAAAATCTGTATTTTAACAAAAAAACCCCTATTTATTATCTTTAAAATAGAGATTACAAAGAAAAAAGTAAAATTACAGATACAATTTTGTTTTTCGGTCACAAGAAAATACAAAGTATTTTCTTTAAATCTGTATTTCGGCAGATAACTTTGTCAAATATCTGTCGAATTGAGATTACAGTCATTTTACAGAGTATTTAACAGAGTAATTATTTTGAGTGTATAGACAAAATATGAGAATATATATTTGTGCTATAGAAAAATTCTTAAAATCTGAGATATTTCTTATATAGAATAATTCTCAAAATCTGAAATATTTATTCTATAGAAAAGTTTTCAAAATCAGAAATATTTTTTCTATGGAAAAATTCTCAGAAACTGATCCATTTTCTTTGCAGAAAAAAATCAGTTTGAAAAATTTTTATTGAAATCTTCCCAGAATCGGCCAAGGATTTAAAAAAATTTTTTCTGTAGATAAATTCTCATAATCTGAGACACTTTTCCTTTACAAAAAATATTCTCAGATTCTGATATCCACACGTTTTTGTAAAGAATAATTCAAAAAATCCAACACATTTGTGGTACTTACCTTTCTGATTTATAATTGCAAATATTTAAGAAAAAATGCAATGTATATTTTTCGTAAATATTACGAATTTGTTTTTATTTCTTTGGGTTTGTTTTTATTTCTTTGATCAGCCTCTTCGAAATTTTACGTTGCAACGCGTTGGTTAATATTTTCACTTTTTTTTTTAATTTATTTGCTTTTATTTTATGGTTTTTTCGCGTTATTTTAGTTTAATTGCGAGCATAACAAAATTTTCTGGTTAAATTTTTCTTTTTATTTTGACAATTTGTATTTTAAAATTGTTGAACATTACGCATTTAATGTTTAATATCGAATATTAAACATTAAATGTTTACGATAAACATTAAATGTGTAATTTTAAAAATTTTGTGTTTATAATTTTGAAAATATATTTATAAACTCACAAAATACTATATATTGTGCGTAATATTAAAATTTTTGTGTGTAAACTAAAATTTTAAACACTTGGTGCTCAATTTTAGGCGTTGTGTGTTATTTTACATACAAATTTACCCACTTGATAGTAGTAATTTTACAAGGACTTTTTAGAGTGTAGAAAAAAAATTTTTTTCGACATTATTTTACTCATTTTACAACATATTGTTGATGTTTGAGGGTGTGTGTGTGTCTGTGTAAATATGTTTATACACATATTTGTATTGGTTGGCTGTTTGGTTTATATTCTGTTTTCATTTGTAGGTGTGAGTGTGAAGATGTGTCTGAGTTTGTTAAAATATTTTTACAGCTTGTGGCACTTCCGGCTATAGGCCTTGGAATCTAAACAATATTTTTTTTTTTGCAGTTTTGGTTTTATTTTTTTTTTTTTTGTTACTGGTCTTTAGATTTCTATACATATACATTTTATTTAGTAATTCTTTGTAATAACGTTTCGTTGCTTTTTATGTTAACTTTTTTTTCCTTTGTTACGTTTGAACAAAACAGGATGACCTTAAGGTATGTTAGTTACTTTTAATGTATCAGGTTCTATTAGCTAAATAATAAAGAAAGTGGGAAAGTGCTTTTCTTTTGTTTTTCATTTAAAGTGATTTTTGTTTAATATTTTTTTTTTATGCTTAAATTTTTATGGTAGCGATAATTTAAAGATTGGCTATTAGGGTATTTCTAAGGATTTAAACTTCTTCCATTAGAACAGCATGCAAAAAAGTAGTTCTTCTGATTTTGAACCAGGGATGTTAAATGGGGTTTTCAATTTTGTACCAACTTTCACAAAAAATTTTACTTTTTTGACCCTCACGGTACCATTTCTTTTTTATAAAGTCTTAATTCAAAACATGAAAGTGTTAAATTCGGTTGTGCCAAATCTTTTATACCCTCCAACATGCAAACAAATATAAAATAATAACATTTTCTCAAGGACGTTTTTGAAAAATTTCTTAAACTTCTGGTCTGCGGAAAAATGTTTCAGTGTCCGAAACTTTTTCTATAGGAATAACTCTCACAACTTTAGAATTTTCCGACAGAAAATATGTTCCTAATTGTGAGTAAACATGAGAGAACATGAAAAATGTATCTGAGAAAATCGCAAAATTCATCAAGATCCAAAATTTCTCTACTATCTTACTTTTTCTTATAAAAAATAAGTTTTTGTCTATGGATAGTTGACTGAGACTTCTATGAACTATTGACTGAGACTTCTATGAACCTTTTTCTATGATAAAAGTGAGTAAGAATTTCACCAAGTGAACAGTTTATGCAAATAAGGACGAATAGACAACTTTTTCGAAAACACATTTTTTGCATAAATGGGTTTTTAAGCAGAGCTCTACAATCCTCTGGAAAATTTTTTGTAAAATTTTGATTTTTTGTCAAAAAAAAAAATGCCTTTAAAAGTGCAGTTCATTCAAGCAAAAATTAAAGTCCAATTTTGGGCAAGTTCTTTTTCGAATACCTTACAAAAATTTTGTTTATGGGTAGAAGTGAGTTAAATCTTAAAGCTAATGCAAAAATATTGGGAAAATATTAGCTTATAATCGTTTCCTGCGTTTCTATTGTCCCCTGTAATATTCTACAAATGGCCTTTTCGTCCTTATTTGCATGAACTGTTCAAGTATCAAATTCTAAGGTATTTTCTATAAAAACAAGTTTTAAACATCTGGAATTTTTTCTAAAAAAAAAGTTTCACTGTTTAGGCTTAAGACGAGAGCTAAAAACTAAAACGAATCTCATTTATGTTGTAAATCGGTCTAGCATAAGTTCCCTTATGTAAATTTTTTTAAGTAAAGAACAAAATCTAGGGTCCTTTAACGATGTTTCAATGAAATTTAAATTTTTAAAATGTACCAAATGAGTAGCGGTAGTACCATGGTACTTTTGAAGGTCAAAATGTACAAAAAAAAGTACAATTGTTCCAACTTTAACATCCCTGTTTTGAAAGTCCGTGCAAATTTTTATTTTTCTAGGTCGACCGTAAACTGTGGTACAAACTTGAGGCCTTTCGGTTTAAATTTACGGTATTTGAAATTTGCAAAAACTGGCGGTTTTTTCCTACGATCAAGAAATTTAAAAAAAATGTTTACATTTCCTTCCCTTCACCTTTTCATAGAGCTTAAATCGATATTTTATTTAATACTAATTTGAGCTAAATCCGATCACTTTAACCCGTGTCGCCCTTCTATTAAAACTTGGAAGGAAAAACTCCCAAGGAAAAAAATTTTGAGATTAGTTTTAAAAATTTCTTGAACATACATATGTTTCTTGAACATACGAAAACGGTTTGACCGATTTTAATCATTTTTTAGTATTCGTGTTCATCGAATGGAAATGTAATGTATCGTAAGTAATATATAAATTTTTTTAATTTTCAAATATACAAAACTTTGATCGCCCGGAGCCACGGGTTAATTCCATCCGATTGGGCTCCAATTTGTAACATGTAAGTTGTAGGCCTACACTAAAAAAACCTTGTAAAAAGACAAGAAAAGTTTGTAACTTTTTTTGCTACCTCCTATTTGACAAGTACAAATAATTTTGTAATTTTAATAGCTTTTCACCAATAAAATTGTAAATTTAAAATTTTTTTGACGCGATACTACTAGCTTTTTACCAATAAAATTGTAAATTTAAAATTTTTTTGAGGCGCTAAAACTTACAAGTACACTCATAATAATAACTCTGTAAAATACTCAGTAAAGTGCATGTTATCTCAATTCAACAGATATTTGACAGAGTTTTCTGTCAAAATACAGATTTAAAGTAAATACTTTGTATTTTTGCTGTGCGTCTGAAAGTAGAGATCAAATAAAGTAAAACTGCATTTCCAGTTTCTCATTTCGTGATCCTGTTTCCTTTTAAAAGGACTTCAAAAATTTAAAGGATTACATTTTGTAAAATATTTTTTTAATATTTACACTTGTCCTAGGATGCCTTTGGCGATGGCAAATAAAAGAGGAGGATCTTCCCTAATTTTACCATTTTTTTTTATTTTGCCATACACAGAAAAAAATATGGAGAAAACAAATTTGAGTAATCGCTTGTTTAAATTTAAAAACAAAAATAGAGTAATTTTTTAATTGACGCAATTTAAAATTTACTTAAAAATTTTAAAAACAATTTAAGTAAATAATTTAATAAAAATTTAATAGTTTTTTTAATTTTTTTTAATCTCTCATAGTTTTTTTTAATTCTCGTTTAGTTTATAGTTTTTCGTATATGTATATGAAAGTTTGTAATCGTCTTTATAAAATTTTCTTATGTTTTTGAGACATAAATATGTTTGGTAAAGTTTGAAAACAAGTTATTTTTTTTTTTTTTGTAAAGAAATTTCAAACTTTTTTAATCAAACTTTTTTAATCGTTTTAAAAAAATATATTTATAAATTTTGGGGAAATTTTTAATTGTGTCAATTAAAAATTTATTTATTAATTGACACATTTTATTTTAATATAAATTTATTAAACATTTAATAAATTTTTATTAAAAATGTACTCAATACTATTAAATACTTTAAAAGTGGCAATTTTTTACTCAATAGTATTAAAAATTTACTCAAATATTTTTTTTCTGTGTATATGGATAAATGGATTGGAAATACGTCCTTTGAAAACTTAAACAAAATATTTTGTTGAAAATTTTGATTGATGTTGATGGATAAAGTTTTGAAAGCTCGTAACTTACCTCCTTTTTCCTGATATGTAAAAATAATAAAATAGGAAAATTAGGGGAGATCCTCCTCTTGCATTTGTCATCACTAGTGGCATCCTAGGACAAATACAAATATAAAAAAAAATTATAAAACTTAGTCCTCTAAAACTTTGAAGCCCTTTTAAATGGAAACTGAAAAACTCTTAATGCAGTTTTACTCTCTAGTTTCGAAGGTATATTAGTCTCTAGTTTCGAACGTATATTATCCAGTTCGTGTTTATCGACTTTTTGCTTTTTTGTCGGACGGTGTTACTTTTATCTTTGCAATCTCTATTTTACAAATAATTAACAGAATTTTCTGCTAAAACATACACTGCGAATCACATCAATAAGGAATCGAGTTTTTCACTTTTTAATCGTATATATCTTCGTAACGAATAAGCGGAAAAATATAAAAAAATGCACTGATAGAGACCATTATCTACCTAATAATGTCAAATAATAACAATAATCAAAAGACTGAAAGAAGTTCTTTAAAAAAAATTTTTTTCGGCAACTTGTTAAAAAATTGCTAGTTTTTTATGAATCACTTGAATAAGGAATTTTGTAATACAGACCAAGTAGGACCTGAATCCAATTTGTAATGAATAGCAATCCCTCAAACACCAAAAACAAAACAGTTTTGTTTTAAATTTCAATAAAAACGGGACTCCCAAAGCTCTTAGCTCTTCCGAAGAGGAAAAAGTACTGACTTTGAAGTTCAAAGTGTTAAAGATCGTTGAAATCGCGGAAATAATAGAGAGGAAAAAAACTGCTGTATGCAATTATCTAAATAACATTTAGAACTATGGAAAAACCATGAATGGGCGAACTCAAATGGCAACAACTGAACGAGATCGACAAAAATTTTAAGAATTCCCCCAAATTCTACGCCGACATCTTTCAAAATTTTGAAATAAAGTGGCGTTAATGCGAGTATTTGTACAGTCCGTCGCGTTTAAAAGTCAAGTGAGTTCATAGCTCGTCGAAAATTATGCAAAAACTAATCGCTGAATGTCAAACGCAGTAAGCAGCGCCTTAATCTCTGCAGGAATACAATGACACGGTCTGAGAAATTTTTCAAAGTAATTTATTCCGACAAAAAAAAAATAATACCGTTGCATTAGACGGATACAATTGTTTTCGGTGATTTGAGACAATAAAAACCGTTTTTGCATAGCAGACAGATCATAGAAGGTGTTGTTATGGTATGGGGTGCGCTATTCTACTGTGACATCATTACTGTTCCTTACGTTACCATCGATGCTTCTTAAGTTTGGAACTAAGTGGTGGCTTTTTTTGCAATTTGCAACAGAATATGAACTCATTTAATTTTAAATCGTGATGGACTGTACAAATACCCATTAAATCACCACTTTCTTTGAGAATTTTGCAACCTGTCAACGTGGAATTCGAGGGAATTCTTAAAATTTTTGTCGATTTCGTTCTGTTGTTGCCATTTTAGTTTTCCCATTCGTGTTTTTCCACAGTTCTTAGTGTTATTTAAATAATTGGATTCAATAGGACTGACCCTCTCTATTATTTTCGCGATTGCAACGGCCTTTAACACTTTGGACTTTAAATACAGTACTTTTTTCTTTTCGGAGGATCTAAGAGCTGTTGTGACTCCCATTTTTATTGAAATTCGAAACAAAACTGTTTTGTTTTTATTGTTTAAGGAATTGATATCCATAACAAATTGGATTCACGTCCTACTTGGTCTGTATTACAAAATTCCTTATTCAAGTGATTCATAAAAAACTAGTAATTTTTTAACAAGTTGTCGAAAAATAATTTTTTAAAGGACTTCTTTCAGTCTTTTGATTATTGTTATTATTTGACATTATTAGCTAGATAATGGTCTATATCAGTGCATTTCTTTATATTTTTCCGCTTATTCGTTACAAAGTTATATTCGATTAAAAAGTGAAAAACTCGATTCCTTATTGATGTGATTCGCAGTGTATATTTAAGCAAAATACTTTGTATTTTTTTGTAACCAAAAAAACTAAGTTTTATTAATTTCATATTTATCCGAATTTTTTTTTTTTTTTGAGAAAAAAATTAAAAAGTACCAAAAAAATTAAAAAAAAAAAAAAACAAAAAAATCTTTTTAGGAATCTTATAAAAATTTTGCAAAATAAAATGCATTCAACTAAAATATGTAAATTTATTGTTTGAATCAAATGAATTTTACAAAAATATGTAAATTTATAGAATTTTCTTTGTTAAATGGTGCTTTATTTAACCAATATTTTACTAGAAACTCTGTAAATTAACAGTTTTTTTTGTCCAAATCAATTTACAGAGTTTAATACTAAAATTACAAAGAAATGTTGCTAGCAGGAAAATTATGGTGTACTCTGTTAAGTTAGCTGAGCTTTTCTGTAATTTAACAGAGTTATTAGAGTGTGACTTTACTAGATTTTTTGCTACCTAATATTTTACGAAAGTTTTTAGTAAATTTACGATCTTTTTTGTAATTTTACAAGCTTTTTACCAATCAAATTGTAAATCTACATTTTTTAGTGCAATAAAACTTACAAGGAATTATCGTGAATTTACTAGATTTTTTTGTAAAAAACCTTGGAAATTTATAAAATTACACAAAAAATTTTAAAATTACAAAAAAAAAAGGAAATTTCGGTCGAAAATTTTTTGTTAAAAAACAAGGAAATCTGTCAAATATTGGTAAATTGGGTTTACGAGACCTTTTCTTGTAATTTGACAAATTTTTTTTTTTGGGTTTATGTATTTAAAAAATTAAAAAAATCCTAACAAACGATAGATGAATAACAAGTGCAAACATAGAATCGGTCTATGTTTGCACTTGATATTCATTTTCCGGTGTGGGGTATAATATGGTCGGTCTTGACCGACTTTAATTTTCTTCCTTTTGTTTTCCTAAATTAACCCAGTAAACAAACTAAAAAAAAGTTATTTATTAAAATTCATATTTTTTTTGCGTTTCTTTGAGATTTTTTTTGTTGTTTTTCTATGTTATTTTATCAATTGGTTTTCGAAAGCACGATTACAGGCGGAATGCATTTTAGAGTAAACAAAATTAAAAGTTTTCGAATAAATAATATTTATTGCGAAGTTAAACAAAGTTTAGCGAAATTTTTTCTTATCTATCAAGTTCTATTGTCATTGCAAAATATGGCATAAATAGAATCTTAAAAAAATGTTGCCACCACGCAAGTAAAGAGAAGCTCAAAAAGTTAAAAATAAACAAAAAAAAAATTATAAATTTTTATGATTCCTATGCCCTATGTACAAAAAGTATATTTTCATTTAAAAAATTTAACGAAAATAATAAAATATTTTTTAAATGAATTTCAAACTAAAAATGTACATACCACGAAAAAGACATTCATTTTTTCCTCATATTTTGATCCCAATTGTCTGGCCAAATTTTTCTTTAACTATGCTCAAAAGAAAAAATTACAAGAAAAGTTTGTAGCTATTTGACAATAGTTACAAACTTTTTATTTTACAATTTTAGGTCTATTCGATTACCCAAATTTCTTACTATTTTTTACTACAACAGGAAAGTCTTGTTTACTTTTTGTATTGAAAATTTCCAGCTGTAGTAAAATGAGTAAAAAATAGTAGATTGTAGTAAGGTAATCGAATAGACCTTTTTTAACAATAATTTTGTAATTTTACAAGCTTTTTACCAAAAAAATTTAAAATTTACAATTTTCATGACGCAATAAAACCTACAAGGGGCTTTCGTGATTTTACTAGATTTTTTGCTACCTTCTATTTTACGAGAATTCCTTGTAAAAATTACCAACCTTTTTGTAATTTTACAAGATTTTTACCAATAAAATTGTAAATTTACAACTTTTTTGGCACAAAAAGACTTAAAAGGAATTCTCGTGAATTTTCTAGATTTTTTTTTTTGTAAAAAATCTTGGAAATTTTTAAAATTACAAGAAAAACTGTAAAACTACAAAATAATGTAAATTTAGATAATAGGAAAACTAAAATTATCTTAAAAATTTGTAAAATTACAAAAAAATTACAAAAATAGACGTAAATTTCGATCCAAATTTGTTTGTTAAAAAACAGGGAAAACTGACAACTAGAGACTTTTTCTAGTAATTTGACAAGGTTTTTTTTGGTGTGTAAAAAGAAAGAAGAGTTCAGAAGTTTTTTAAAATAATTCTTGAAATTTCAATAGCAATATCTCGAAAACCGTTTGACCGATTTTACATTTTTTCTGTTTTTCATGTTTCTATTAGATAAATTTAAATCAGCCCTAAAATCTTGCCAATTTAAGATATTTTTAACCCATATTGGCCCGGGGTCAAAAATTACCCCTGCAAAAACTTTTAGGCATAGTGCTTGAATTTTTTTGATATCAACAAGATATATATATTTTTTTACTGAATTTTTGACCCCCTACCAAGAAGCGTTAATGATTTTTTTAAAGATAATATATTACTACAAAATTATAGTTAGGGGGAAAACACAGAAGCCATTTTGTACTTGTGTACATGGACGTATACAGGGGGTGGGCACAGGGGGCACGTGCCCCCCCCCCCTTTTCGATTTGAAAATTTTTAAAAATTAAATAAAAATTTAAAAAAATTAAAAAAAAAATAAAAAAAGTCATTTCTATCGAAATATTAGTAAAATATGTCTAAAGACACTTAATATTGGTTTTATTTAATAAAAATTAGGTGTCAGGTCATGAAAATAAATTTCTATTAAAAATTTTTAAACTATAATATTCCAATACACTTTTTCAATATTAAAATATGAGATATTTTTTCTATAGGAAATTCTCAGATTCTGAAAAGTTTTTTCTATAGAAAAATTTTTAGATTTTAATAAATTTTTTTATACGGCACTCACTTATAATTCTTACGTGAAGCAATAAAAAGATTTTTCTTAAATCTTAAAACTTGAATGTTTTGAAAATGGAACGCGCTAGCTTACGAAAAAAACTTTGTCAAATTACTAGGAAATGTCTCGTAATCCCATTTTACCAATATTTGACAGTTTTCCTTGTTTTTTACCAAATCGAAATTTACATTTTTTTTGTAATTTTACAAATTTTCTAGATAATTTTACAAAAAAAATCTAGTACTTGCGCAAAAAACAGTAAATTTACAATTTTATTGGTAAAAAGCTTGTAAAATTACTAGGAATTCTCGTAAAATAGGAGGTAGCAAAATATCTAGTAAAACTACGAAACCTCTTTGTAAATTTTATCGTGTCAAAAAATTTGTAAATTTACAAATTTAATGGTAAAAATCTTGTAAAATTACAAAATTTTTGGTAAAAATCTTGTAAAATTACTAGCAATTTTTGTCAAATAGGAGGTAGCAAACAAAAAAAAGTTACAAGTTTTTCTTGTTATTTTACAAGTTTTTTTTTGTGTAGGTCCACAAAAAGGAGCGTTCGATATATCGAACGCGAATATCAGAAAAAAAAATCAATACGCTTAAAAAGTTTGGTAAGAAGATTTGGAATAAGAAGGTTTTCATGTAAAAAACTTTTGAGATTTCTAGAAATTTTTTATAAAAAATCTGTAATAAAAGACATTTTTGTTTTATAATAATAAAGATGAAATCGTGAGGGGGCGGGGGAGGGTACTAGTTAAAAATAAATAGGCGATGACAAAAAAATGCTGGGGGTTGTGCCCCCCCGTTTTCAAAATCCTGGATACGTCGCTGCTTGTGTAGCACAAAATTTAAGCTCTTAACTTCAAATTTTCTGTGGGGGTTATTTTTCACCCCCAGCCAATGTGGGTTTAAGACGTCCTAGATCGGTAAGATTTCATTAAAGACTTACAGTTATTTAATAGAATGCCACGATACCAAAAAACCGTTAATTTTCCCAATAATGTAATTTAAAAGATTTTATTAAGCCAAATTTTTGATAAACCCAAAATTTCCTTGAAATCCGCTAACTTCCCCTTGCATTTCCCGAAAAGTGGCCAGACTGATATCAGGCATAATTCACCTTTTTCTTCTCCAAGGTGTTCTTAATGAATTCAGAAAGAAAAAAATATTTTAAATTTTTTTTAATAAAATTTTTAAATTTTTAAAAAATGTGCCCCCAAAATCATGCAATTTTTTTGGTATCAAGTTTGATTGGCGCAATGATACCGTAAAATCTTTAAATTTCATATTTAAGTATTTACGATCAAATATTATACAAAAATAATTTTTAATTATTTTAATAAAAAAAATTTTAATTTTTTATTTTTTTTAAAGTCCTTTTTTGCGAAAATCCCAATTTTGAGGCTCAAAGTGGAGACAGAAGATAAACTCCGATCGAAGTGGTATTTCGCATGTGAGTTACCCTTAGGGGACCGACACTTTTGGCGTGTATTAGAATTTGATCAGTGAGAAAAAAACGAGCCACCCTGATGTGTACCCAACACCCAGTGATACAGTGGTTATAAATAATTTTTTTATTTGAATTGTAGCTTAAGTTATTACCAATGTAAGACCCCATAATGTGTGTATAATTAAATCGTTATTCCCGTTTTAGTCGTGTCAGTTTGTCTGTTGTAATCAATTTTTCAACGAAACTAATTGCTCGATTGTGTTGATTTTAAACATTTTCAAATCGTCTTTGACCTAAGTTATTTGTATGTAAAAATTGTCTAAATCGACCAAGTGGATTAAAAGTTATGACGAAAAATGTAAAAAAATAAATGTTGAAGCAAAAAACACGTTTCGAATTTCGTGTATTTTTCACAAGCTGTGCTTCGATGATTTATTGTTGTATATGAAGAAACAAAATAATAAAAACAATAAAAACAAGTAAAGAAGTTAGATTCGACTTGGCCGAATCTATGAATACCCTACACAATGTCCTTTTTAAGTGATAGAAAATTGTCTAACGTGAGAAAAATAACATTTTTGATTAGAAATATTTTATCTTGTGTAAAAAAAACTTTTTTTTGTTGTAATTTAAAAAAAAAAAAATATTTACTAAATTTTTTTGAGTGTAAAATTTTTTTCGAGTGTATCTTTTAGTGTAAAATATTTTTGAGTGACAAAATACGTTGTAAAATATTTTTGTGACTTACAATTGTTTTTAAAACATGTTTAACGGGTTTTCAACACGTGAATTTAAGGTGAAACTAATCTGAAATTCACGGTTTTGCTAATAACTTTTGAACTGATTTGGTTGAAATTCAATACGAACCAGGCCAGGGAAACGACAAATATATATGCCAAGCTTCAGCATCCTTAGAATTGCCTTTCGAAAGTTACCGTATTTTTCATCTCGTAAATACACGAAAAACTCTTGCCGAAATTCAGTCTTTTGCTCATAACTTTTAAACGACTTGACTGATTTCGCTGGATTGCAATACCAACCTGACCAGGTAAATGCCCAACATATATGCTTAACTTCAGGAGCCTCTGCCAAGTCTTTCAAAAGTTAGCGTGTTTTCAACAGACAAACAGACGGGCGGACGGACATTGCTAGATCGTCTTAAAATCGATCGAGGATCATGAACCTATATATATAATTTCCCTATTTGTGTGTTCCTCTTTTTTTGTCTATCCAGAGCTTTTTGAAGCCCACTGATGAGCTACAAAGCTGAAAATTGGCATGCTTATAGTAAAACATCTGGGGCAGATCCTAACGTAGCCGGATTTTCGATTTTTTGCCTGTGGGCGGAGAAATAAGCGGGAAAGTGGGCGTGGCAAAATGCAATTTTTTGACGTTTTTGCTTAATTTAAAGCCCCCCAAATGACTTAGGAATCTGAAAATTTCCTAGAATATAGTCCTAACGATGCCGCATATCCCCAAGTAGTCGGATTTAAAATTTTCGCAATGTGGGCGGAGAATTGAGGGGAAAAGTGAAATGGCAAAATTTAGATTTTTTTAATATTTTTACTTCTTTTGAAGCCCCCAAATGACTTAGGAAGCTGAAAACTTCCTAGAATATAGTCCTAACGATGGCGCATATTCCCAAGTAGTCGGATTCAAAATTTTCGCAATGTGGGCGGAGAATTGAGGGAAAAGTGGCGTGGCAAAATTGGGATTTTTTAAAATTTTTACTTCTTTTGAAGCCCCCAAATGACTTAGGAAGCGGAAAATTGCATAGCATTTAGTTCTAAAAATGAAGCATATCCTGAAGTAATCGGATTTAAATTTTTTAAACTATGGAAGGAGAATTAAGAGAAAAATGGGGCGTGGCAAAATTGTGTTTTTTAATATTTAATTTTAAGACCCCCAATGATCTATGAAGATGAAAATTGGCATTTTTGCTTATTTTAAAGTCCTCTAATGACTTAGGAAGCTGAAAATTTTCTAGCGTATAGTCCTATCGATGAAGCATATCCTGAAGTAGTCAAATTTTAAATTTTTGGACTGTGGGCGGAGAATTGAAAGGAAAATGGGGAGTGACAAAATTGAGATTTTTAACATTTTAACTTCTTTTGAAGCCCCCAAAGGAAGCGGAAAATGCACAGAATTGGCATGTATAGAAGGTTTCATGTGGAAGATCAACACGAGCCTGGATTTTTGATATCCAGTGTATGGGTAGAGAATAAGAATGGCAAAGGGCGTGGTAAATTTATTTCCATCTATTTTCTGAATATATATTTTATTTTTTTGTGTTTCTCTTATTTTTTGTGTATCCAGCGCCTTTTGAATCTCATTGATGGACTTAAAAGCTTAAAATTGGCATGTATATAATAAAACACCAGGGACAGATTCTTACGAAGTCGGATTTTTTGCCTATGGGCGTCGAATTACGAGAAAAAGGGGACTTGGCAAAATTATTTTTTTTTTAACATTTTAGAGTATTTTTAAGCTCCGCCGCAATGAATAGGGAAGCTGAAAATCCCTAACATGTAGTCCTAACTATGAAGTATATTCTTAAGTAGTCCGATTTAACATTTTTGGAATGTAGATGGAGAGTTGAGAGGAAATAGGGGCAAGGCAATATTGTGTTTTATTTTTTTTATTTGACTAACTTTAAAGCCCTAATGACCTACGCAGCCGAAAATTGCAAGCATATTGTCCTGACACTGGAGCATATCCTTAAGTAGTCAGACTTAAAATTTTTGGACTGTGGACGGAGAATTGAGAGGGAAAAGGGGCGTGGATACGAGTATAGTACTAACGATGGAGCTTATCATAAAGTAGTCAGATTTAAAAATTTTGGAATACATAGAAAAAACAGTTTAATTGTGCCAGCCGAATTAAGAGCCAACTGCATGGTTTAATTACAACAACTGAAATTTTCGGTTGCGATTACCGAAATTTATTTGGACCAACAGAAGATAAATTTTCAAAGCAAATTTTGGTTATGGCAACCGAAAATTTCGGTTGTTATTAAACTATGCAGTTGGCTCTAAATTCGGCTGCCACAACTAAACTGTTCTCTCTGTGTAGGGACGGAGAGTTAAGAGAAGAAATGGGCGTGGAAAAATTATGTTTTTACATCTTACCTAATTTTGAAGACACCTTATGACCTTGAAAGATGAAAATTAGAATACATACTATGGCAAAGATCAACTCTGACCTAGATATCCAGTGAAAGGGCGGAAATACAAAAAATCCGTTGTGAATTTTGTTCAGTTTGTATATATAATCTGTAACGTAGCCGGATTTTCGGCCTTTAAGTTAGGGGGAGTGGCGGAAGACGGCGAAATTTAGTTTTTAAATATTTAAACTATTTCTGAAACCCCTAATGACTAAGGAAGCTGAAAATTGTAAAGCATAAAGTATTGACAATGGATCATATCCTTATGAAGTCAGATTTAATATTTAAACTGTGTACGGAGAATTATAAGGAAAAATTTAAGTGGAAAAATGTTTGTGTTTTTTAACATTTTAACTAATTTTAAAACCCTTAATGATAAAAAGAAAGATAAAAATTGCCATGTATATAGGAGTGACCATGGGACAGATCCACACGATGGATTTTTGATATCCGGTTTATGTACGGAGAGACGAAATGGGCGTGCTAAATTTAGTTCTAAAATTTTATCAATAAAACCTTTTATACTCATTAAATTTTTTTCCAGTTTGGGAAATATATTGATGTAACTCAATCTAGCAATATTAAATTTTTGAAGCACAAACCTAATTTCTTATAAAGTTTGGTAAAATATTAGAACTATTGAGAAAAGTGATTTGGTGTTTCGCCTGGCAGGGACAGGCTATTCGACTAGTATAAATATAAACTGTATGAGGTCCTTGACCAATATTTCGAGGTGTTACAAACGGAATGACAAACTTATATGTACCCTCTATCACTAGAGTGGAGGGTATAAAAAAATTTTTGAACACAAAGGAGCACCTAATTAATTTTCCTATTGGAGACTTTTTTTCCTGAAGCTCTTTACTTTCCTTTAAATTCCTTATACTCTTCAATCAAAGTCCATTAAATATTTTTATACAAACACTTGTTAAACAAAATTTTATTCACCAACTTTTTGGATCATGCTGGTTAATGCTAAAAGCAAAAGACTGCAAAAAATCACGACAGGGAAACTTTTTGAGTGACAGCATGTTAAAGTAGAGATTTACACAAGAAATTTCTTTTATACTTGTTCCGCAACAAACAACAACAAAAATAATACACAAAAATTTCTTACTGGTATTTACAAGAAATAATGAATGGATGGTTCCCGGCTAGAGAGATAGGGAAAATACTTTAGACGGATGTTATGTTTCATAAGTAACTTGGTAGACAAAAAAGAATTCCAAACAAATAATTTAATAGGGAGAAAATTATGAAAACTTTGGCCAAAAAATGAAGAAGAAGAAAATATTATTTATATAAAGACATTTTTTGTAGTTGCTAATACATTTATTGGATATAATTTAAATTTATGAACAAAAAATTTAAGAGGAAAAAATTATTAATAATGAAGGAAGTTATTTAAACAGACAATTAGTAAATGAGCTTCAAAGAAGAGGAAGAAGGCAAAAGGAAGTTAAATTGGAATTGACTGAATTCTGGAATGCCCTTCCTAATGCCCAAAATATTTTAAATGAAATGAATTTAAGTGCAAAAACACTTTCTTCAGTCCAATCACCACTGATTGTGAGTCAAACGGTTTTTGATGCTTTGTATAAAATGGAGTGCATACTTTTAGGCTTAAAGAAAACTTGATTTAATGTATGATTTTCGGCGACTTTTTAGAAATGCTTCTTAAATAGTTGAAAATCATTTAATTCAGTGGTATACAAAAACTAATTATCTGTTGACGTAACAAAAATCATGGATTCAAATTATATTTTGATAAAAAAAAACTTTTTTAAATATATTTTTGTAAAAAAAAATTATAAAATTTTTTGTAATGTAATTTTTTTTTTAAGTGTAAACATTTTTTTATTGTAAAAAAATGGGAAAAATATTTTTGTGGATTACACAGAAAATAAAATCGTCAAATTTAAATCAACAAACATCAAAAAAAAATCCACCAAACATGATATCAACCAAACATTTAGTAAAAACGGCCGCCTGTTAGTCCATAATACAAAATTTGGATTTTGTTTTCAACAAACTTAGTCAAGTAATTTTATTTTAAAATTATTTTATCATGTCAACAAATAGTTTTTGTGTTTGTTGAATTTCTTTGCTGAAAAAAAAATAAGATTTCTTACGTTTGTCAGATCAACAAATTGAGTTTGTTGAATTTCTATGTGGAAAAAAAATAGATTTTGTACGTTTGTCAATACAAATAATAATTTTAAATAACTATTACAAACTCGTTTATCAATTTTTTTTTTAATGTCTTTTTCAACAATCAATATTTACAAACGTTATTTGATATCACAAATTTCCGTATAGGCCCATGTAAAAATCGATTTTAACTTATCAGATCTTTTTGATCTGATAACATACAATTGCATCTGATTGTATATAATTGTATCTGATCAGATATAATAAAATGTCAAATTTGTGCCAGTGTTGACCAAATCCGAGATATAATTAGATCTCGATTTTGGTTATTTTAGATATAATTATATCTAATCAGACATGATTATATATGAATAGATATAAACAGATCATATAAGATCTAATCCATTTTTACACGGGGGAGCAATTTTAGTGAAAAAGTTAATTGTATTCACAAATATGGGGGTCAATATAACAATTCGTTTTTTTCTGAGTTACTAATAGCTTTCGGTTTTGATCATCATTTGAATATACGAAAAACATCTCAGAACCCGAAAATTTGTCTATAGACAGTATTAGATAAAGAATTCCTTTATCAAGGTCATAAAAAAGTCACTCAAGTACATCAACAATAACACAATCCACACAATCTTCAATTTATTCAAACGTTTTAACAATCAAAAAAATATTGTTGACTTTTTTATTCTTTCCAAAACTTGTTGCATACTTTAAGGTGAGAGTGAGCAGATATTTTTTTGGTATTTTTTGTATATTTCATTTCTTTAAGAAATTTTTTACTTAAATTTTATTTACGAAATTTTTCTTTTATTCTACTGGTTTCTGTATTTCGTCAAACTTAAAATCTTGTGGGATTATAATTTTGACCATAAATATTTAAAACGCAAAGCATGCAAAAAGTAAATAATCTTTTCCTTTTCTTTTTTTTTTTTTTTTTGAAAGACCGAAAATTATCAGAGCATTGAAATGAAACGTATAAATAGCAAAGGCGTGCTTAGATTATTTAAAATGATAAAAAATGTAGTACAGTCAAAATATTTTGCAAGTAAAATCAATACAAAATACTTGTAAAATTACTAACTTTGGAAAAGAGGAATTTAAGTACATAATGTCTGTTTGCATATTTTTGTTAAGGAAACAGGTCAAATAGCAATACAAAATAATTTAAGTGCAAAAAATTATTAAAATTTTATCTTTTTTTTTGGAGTATGTTTTGAACATAGAGAAACATAGAGGCAAAGGTGAAAGAAAAAACAATATTGCTATCTTTTTCTAATTTCTCACACGTACGTTGTCGATGTGAATTCACCACACAATACATGTTTACAAGTCGTACTTTGTCAACAAATACATGTATACAAGTTGTACTTTAACAACTTAATTTTCCATACCTTCGCCTCTATGTTTCTCTATGGTTTTGAAATTGAAGCTCATCGATCGCTATGACTAGAGGTGCTAGCAGGCGCGGATCCAGCTCTTGAGTTTGGGGGGGGGGGGGGGGGGAATTTTTTTTTACTCAAAAAACTTTTTTTTTTACTCAAAATTTTTTTTTGCAGGGAATTTGCAATTTGAATCATTATTATTCGGATTTGAATGATTAGTTACGGTTTTATTTAGTGTTTTCCTCTTGTTTATTATAATTTAATTTTTTCGATATTAACATTTCCAGTTTTTAAAAATTTATTGCTATAAAAAGCTTTTACAATTTAAACAAATGTTTGATATTTAAAAAAAATGTTTCCTAAAAAAATTCTCAGCAAAAGACCCAGATTCTGAAAAAAGTTTCCATTAGAAAATATATCAGATTTGCTACAAGTTTAGTTCAAAAAAGTTTCATGATTTCAAAATTTTTCAGAGTTATTTGCCTAAAGAGAAAGTTTATGAGTCTGAGACATTATCCCAACAGAAAAACTCTTAGGTTCTGAGACATTTTGCTACAGAAAAATTTTAAGAATTTATAAAATTCTAGATTTTGAAAAATTTTTATATTGTGATACACATGCTCAGAAACTTAGGCAGTTTTCCCACCAAAAAATTCCTATTTTAAGAAAAAATTTTCGAAAAGGTTTAGTGACATTTTTCCCCATAGAAAACCTCTTAGTTTCTGAAATATGTTTGTCTATTGTATTTTTCCACCGAAACGTTCTTTGTTCACAAAAATTTTCAAGTTTTTAAAAACTAAAACCAAAAAGTTCCTGAGGTAAGAAAAATTAAAGACTTTTATGCCTTTAAAAATTGTATGAGTAAATTTTCTAGATTCTGAGACATTTTTCTAAAGAAAAGGTTAAGGTTTTTGAGACACTTTTCCTTAGAAAAAAATCAAAGATTTCTCAAACATCTGCTGAGACATATTTTCTATTGAAAAGTCCGAGAATCATTTTTCCTACAGAACAGGTCTTAGCCTCTGAGACATTTTTCCTATAGAAAAAGTCTCAGAATCTGAGTCTCAGACATTTTTCTACAGAAAAAGTTTCTGGGACATTTTTCAAATAGAAAAATCTCAAAATTTAAGATATTTTCTTAGATTCTGGGACATTTTTCCTAAAATCTCAGATTCTGAGGGTTTTTCTATAGAAACAGTCTCATATTCTGAGTCATTTTCATTTAACAAAAATTCTCAGATTCTAGAAATTTTTTCTATAAAAACTCAAAAATTCTCAAATATTTTTGCTATCGAAAAAGTCAGAGATTTTTTTATCTTAGCCAAAGATTTCAGCTTTTATTATTTAAAATTCTTTGATTCTGAGACGTATTTCAAATAGAATTAACTGCAGATTCTGATACTTTTGTCCTAAAGAAAAAAATCTTTGATTCTGATCTCAGATTCCCAAACATTTTTTATATAAAAAAAAGTCCCAGATTCGTCGTAATTTGGCTATAGATTCTAATAAATTTTTTCTATAGAAAAATTCTCAAATTTTCCCTTAAGAAAATTTTCTTGATTTTTCTAAAAAAATTAAAGATTCCTAGACTTTTTTTCCTATAAAAAAAAGTTCTAAGATTCAAAAACATTTTTCCTTTAGAAAAATTTTGAGATTCTTGAGCATTTTTCATAGAAAAAATTTTCATATAATTTCATTTTCTTTTGTTCTTTACTTTTTTTCCACCTTTTCAGTTTTTCCCCAACCAAAAAATTCTAAGAAAAATTTCTAAATTTTTCGTCTACAAAAATTCCCAAATTTTTCGTCTTGAAAAATTATCGTAAAAAAAATTTAAATATTCCAAAAAATTTTTCATATAATGTTTTTCCCATAGAAAAATTCGCAAATTATTCCTATAGGAAAATTCTCAATTTTTTCCTAATGAAAAATTCTCAGATTTTTTCATATAGAAAAATTTAATATTCGAGACATTTTTCCTATAGAAAAATTTTTTATAGAAAAAACTTTGAGATTTTTTTTCTTTTTTCCTCTTCCTTTTTCTTCGTTCCTTTTTTTTCCTTTCTTTTTTTTTTTCTTTTTCCTTTTTTTCTTCTTTCGAATTCGGTTTTGGTTGGAAATTTCCTTCCCCCCCTCCCCCGTGGATCGGCACCAGGGTGCTAGAGCTTAAATAACAAATATTGGGGTTCATCGCTATATTTTTTAAAAATAATTTTTTTCTAAAAAAACTTTAAGGTGTATTTTTTTTTTTTTTTTTTTTTTTTGATAACCAACACTCAGGGGATGCCCCCTACAAATGCAGTGCATTGTGTTGATATCAGGAAAAAAGGTTATGGGAAGGAGGAAAGATGGAGTAGTGTTTGTGGACATTTGATTTAAATCTTTGTACATTGTAAGTAACAGGAAAGACCTCTGTAGGAAGTTTATTCCACATACGACTTGTACGGCTGATGAACGAGTTTTCTCTATAATGCGTTGTGCGATCCACTTCACAATCAACCACATATGGATGTGATCTACTAGATAAGCGAGTATTACGAATAAAAACCCGAGCCCTTGGAATAAGCTGGCTTATCTCTGCAGAACACCTCCCATGGTAGTATCGATAGAAAAGTGTAACACAACCCACATTTCTACGATGCTCCAATGAGTCAATAGAGTTGGATACCCTACTGTCTTTAATAAGCGCCGCACAGTGATTCGTTTCATTGGCAAAAATCAAAAAAAAAAGTATGTCTTCAATGTTGATGATTTTTTGTATTTTTACAGTTTAATAGTAAACTAAAAGAAATATGTACTTTCCTGATTTTTAAGAAGTCATATGTTGCCACAAGAGGGCGCTAAAGTATGGAAATTCAACGCTATTGTGTTAAAACCTAAAAATTGATTTTTATAGGTTTACTAAAATAATTATTAAAAATCGAATTTTAAAGAAATCAACGAACTTTTTTTTGCAAAAGTTACTTTAATATATTAGCTAAATGTTGTATTTCCATTTTTTTAGAATTAATCTTAAAATACATTTTTGTATTGCTCTGAAATCTATTTTTTTTCTACCGAATTCCCAAAAATTTACAAATTTTGATGGAATGCATAAAAAAAGTTCGTGAGTCAAAAAATTATTTTTTTCGCTTTTTCGATAGCTCGGACTATGGTTTATAAGGCAAAACAATAAAAATAACTAAGTTTTTGTCTGAAGTTGGAAAAAAGTTAGGTTATTTTTGTGTCTTTTTTTAATTTTTTTCAAAAGCTATATTATTAATGGAAAAAATATTAGAAAAAAATCCAATATTAAGTATTTTTTCTTTACACATTGATATATAATATAGTATTATGTAAAAATATAATAAAAAATCAGAAAAAAAATATGCAGTACGTGGGCCGTTTTGCTTTAAAAGTTATCTTTGACTTTTACTAAAATCCCCAAAATCACCAAATTTTAATGGCCTTCATTAAAAAAGTTCGTGAATAAAATTTTTTTGTTTTTTATTTTTTTTGTAGCTTTGACTATGTTTTATAAGATCAAAAAATAAAAATAACTAAGTTTTTTTTTTTAAGTTGAAAAAAAAAATTTTTAAAAAAATCTAAAATTGGATTATTTTTTTTTTTTATTTATTTTATTTACTGTAAATAAATTTAAAAAATACATCAACATTTTAGTGTTTTTTATATATAAAGGGATTTATTATATTGTATACCATAAATTTATAGTAAATAATTCGATAAAATAAGTATACAGTGGGCCATTTTGCTTAAAAACCAGTATTTGATTTTCGTTGGTATCCCAAATCAAAACCAAAATTTTTTTGAGATACATAAAAAAAGTTCGTACTTAGAAATTATTTTTTATTGATTTTTTTAACATCCTGGACTGTTTTCTATACGATCAAATAATAAAAATAACTAAGTTTTTGAAAAAACGAAAAAAAAAAAAATAAAAATTTTAAGTACCCAAAAAAAATTTTTTTTTTCAAGTTTTTTGTTATTAACGGGGTATATACTTAGGAATAAAGCAAATATTAAACGAGTTTACTTAAAACTTATTTTGAATAAATTTATTTTTCGGAAATAAGTGTTGCGAATGTTTTGTTTTTGCAGTTATTATGTATTTTTATATTTTTGACTATATTTAAAAAAAGGATATATTAACAGCTTTTTTGTTACCGCAAGCAACTCAACGAAATTTGGCACACTTATTGACGCCATTTGATCTAATCTATATTTAAAATTTGATAGCAATTGAAAGATTTTTAAAATAGTTACAGCGATTTCAAGAAAAAGGATATATGGCAGCCACGCGAGTCCTTGCTCAGATTAAAATACAAATGTTGTACGTCGATAGTTATCTAAATTTCTAAGACAATTACTAAGTTTAGTAATTTTATAGCAAGTTTTGTGGCTAAAACTCCACTTTTAAGTTTCAGGACATACGACAGGTACAAATGTCCTTCGACCGATTTGCTCAAAATTTTTATTTTTTTTGTACTAATTAATTTTGTGCTTGCGTACCAAATTTGGAAAATCTTTGACAACTCTTTCTATTTTATTTTTGTGATTAAATTATATTAACACTTTATTGCAGTTTTTAAAAAGGATATGTAAATAACTTTTGTTTTAAAAAACCGATTTCAGCGAAATTTGGCACACACATTGACATCACTTATTCAAATTTTTACAAAAAATTTCGAGGGTATCGAGTAATTTTTGAGCGATTTACAATATTTTTAAGAAAAAGGATATATGGCAGCCACACGAGTCCTTGCTTCAATTTAGAAAAAAATTTACACATAAAATACTATATCAAAATTGGTAACAATGACAAAGTTTGGGAATTTTGTGACCATTTTTGTAGTTTTAATCACATATTTAAATTTCAGGATATATGGGGGGTAGGCGTGTCCTTTCTCCGATTTTTCCAAAAACTCGTTTTTTTCTTGATTAGATAATTTAATGCTTGTGTACCAAATTTCAGAAATCTGCGACCAATATTCTATTTTTGCCCACTCGATATATGGGAACGAATCACTGTGCGCCGTAGCCCTTCTCTGAACACGGTCCAAGAGCTTCAAAATAGACTCTGACGCCCCTGCCCATATATGAGAGTTATATTCCATTTTCGGTCGGATGTATGTAGGTTGTATAAATAGTGAGGAGATCGGATGGAGTGAAGTAATTCTTACACCGATTTAGAAATCCAAGGCACTTGAATGCTTCTTTCGACACCTGAAAAACGTGTTTATTCCAACGGACATCGCACTGAATTTTCATGCCCAGAACATCAAGAGTATCCGATTCCTCAATATTGATACCACCCATAAATACAGATGACAATGCTGTTTCAACGGCACGTCTATGTGACAACATACAACATTGGGTCTTGCGCGCATTAAAATCTACTCTATTCGCTTGACCCCAATCAGATATTACCAAAAGGTCTTCATTGAGTGAGTCATTCATGATCTGCCTTTTGCCCCCAACTTCTACGAGGCTTGGCCTATGATCAAAAGAAAATGAATGACAAATGTTGCTGTCATCTGCAAAAGAATATATTGGATTGGAAGTTTTACTGAGAAGATCATTAATAAAAATAAGAAATAGTGTAGGAGAAAGAACAGAACCTTGCGGTACCCCTGAATTTAGCTGAAATTCATTAGATGAAACCCCATCTATAACAACACGTATAGAGCGATCTCTGAGGAAGCTCGAAATAAATCGACTGAAGACATTACCAACACCAAAAGCAATAAGCTTTGACAGGAGTGCACCGTGCCATACACGGTCGAACGCCTTGGAAATATCCAAAGCAACCACCTTACTTTCCCCAAAATGATGAATGGACCGACTTCAACTTTCCGAAAGGAACGCTAACAGGTCTCCCGTAGAGCGACCCCTGCGGAAGCCATACTGACGATCACTAAGTAATGAGTTAATCTCCAAATAATGGACAAGGTGGAAATTAACCATGCTTTCCATCACCTTTGAAAGCGCAGAGCAAATTGCAATTGGGCGGTAATTTTCAGGGTTGTTAGCCGCACCCTTTTTAGGGATTGGCTGAACATTAGCAACCTTCCAGCACGAGGGAAAGACTCCCACACGATACGAAAAACTGAATAGGTTTGCCAATGGACGAGCTAGCGTCGAAAAGCACTGTTTCAGCACCAGTGCTGATATGCCATCCGGCCCCGGTGACTTATTTATGTCGAGATCCGCAAGAACCTTTTAACTGCTCGGGCTCGAAAAAATATCTTAGGCCATAAATTTCCAAAAATCCGCTTTTAACTATTTTTTGTTAGTTTTATTTGCATTTTCCGGTCTGACTAGAGGTGGTACAGCAAAAATGGCAAAAAATGAGGATCATAGCTATAATTCTCCAAAAATCAATTTTTATTTGCAAATTTTCTTTAAAATGCATTTTTTGATCTAATTAGAGGAGCTAGATAGAGAATAGCAAAAATGGAAACCGCAGCGTTAAATTTAAAAAATTTTCTAAAAAAAAACTTTACCTGGCTTTACTAAAGGTGATTATTTTATGTCCAAGTTTTGAATTTATCGCTATAAATTCTTAAAAACTAATTTTTATATGATTTTTTTTTTAAATAGCAAAAATTGCGGGGTCACCGCCATAAATTTCCAAAAATCTGTTATTATATGAAATAAAAAAAAACTTTTCTTGAATTTAAAATCTTACTGGAGTAGTAAGAGCTTAAAGAGCAAAAATTGGTTATCATGCAATAAATTTTCAAGTATCCATTTTTATACCCTCCACTCTAGTGATAGAGGGTATATATAAGTTTGTCATTCCGTTTGTAACACCTCGAAATATTGGTCTAGGACCCCATAAAGTATATATATTCATGATCCTCGATCGATTTTAAGACGATCTAGCGATGTCCGTCCGTCCGTCCGTCCGTCCGTCCGTCCGTCCGTCCGTCTGTCCGTCTGTCTGTCTGTTGAAAACACGCTAACTTTTGAAAGACTTTACGCAGGCTCCTGAAGTTTGGCATATATGTTGGGCATTTACCTGGTCAGGTTGGTATTGCAATCCAGCAAAATCGGTCCAGTTGTTCAAAAGTTATAAGCAAATGAGTGAATTTCGGCAAGGGTTTTTTTGGAATTTACGAGATTAAACACACGGTAACTTTCGAACGGCAATTCTGAGGGTGCTGAAGTGTAGCAAATATATTTGTCGTTCTTCAGGTCCAGTTCGTTTTAAATTTTAGCCAAATCGGTCCAGTGGTTCAAAAGTTATTAGCAAAACCGTAAATTTCAGATTCGCCTCACCTTAAATTCACGTGTTGAAAACCCATTAAACATTGGTAAGTCACAAAAATATTTTACATCGCATTTTTGTCATTCAAAAATATTTTTACACTAAAAGAAAAAAAAATACACTCGAAAAAAATTTTACACTCAAAAAAAATTTTACACTCAAAAAAAAAAATTAGTAAATTATTTTTTTTTTTCAAAAATTAGTTAAAAAATTAGTTAGTTTACACTAAAAGAAAAAAAAAATACACTCGAAAAAAATTTTACACTCAAAAAAAATTTTACACTCAAAAAAAAATTTAGTAAATTTTTTTTTTTTTTTTCAAAAATTAGTGTTATTTTTTCACTCTAGAAAATTTACTACAACTTAAAAAGGGCATTGTGGAGGGTATTCATAGATTCGGCCAAGTCGAATTTAATTTTTCTACTTGTTTAATATTTTTTTTTTAACTTTATTTGGCACAGTTAAAATAGCAAAAAGTTGAAAATCATCATAATTTAAAAAAAAAAAATTGTTTTAAATAAAAAATAAAATATATGGGGGTTTTCGTGTCAACTGACACAACTTTTGAAACCGATGTCATCCGATCGGGATGAAATTTGCACCAAGGTTAGTCCTATTGGATAGTAGTTCAGACACAATTTTTTAACGAGATCGGTCAAGAACTCTCTGAGTTAGAGGGGGTCGAAATTTGACATTTTGGCCAAAGAGGTGTTGATTCTCATCCATGTAACTTCTTACCTATTGCTTTTAGCAAAATGTGTCCCAAAGAGTTTAGATAGCTATTTCTTCAGTCTTTCGAAAAAAAAATATAAAAAAATAAAACAAAAATTTTTGATTTTTTTTCTTAAAAATCCAAAACTTTTTTGACTTTTTCCTCAAATTGGGCCCTTTTTTTTTTTGTTTTTTTTAATTCAAAAGAAAGCTTAGGCGATTTCCTTTAAGAGCTGTGGGGTCGCTTAGTGGGATGCGAGTGAAACATCTATGAAAAAAAATTTTTTTAACTTTGGAACACAAAAAACGGTTCTTCAATTTGCACTATTAGGCGTGGGATAGCTAACCAGTTTTCGATTTCGATCCGCGATACCCTCTAATTTTTTTAAGGTTCGAAAAAGAAAGAACGAGCCAAAAAATGGGGGCGGTGGGGAAGGGCCATATGGCCCCTCATTGGGGTCAAATTTGGGCGTAAAGAGGTAGAAATCCTCAAAAAGCCCAAAAACTCCCCTAGAAACGCCCCTGGAGGGGTGCAATGTGAGACCGACCTCCAATGATTTTCTGCCCCCAACATTTTTCTTGAACATACCTTACCCCTATTTCCACTTCCTAAGGGGGCTCCCATACAAAATGACATTTTTATAAAATTTGCTCCTACCGCTCTAACTGTCCATAGGGTGCCCCTAGAGATGTAAAATGTATGACCGACCCCCAATATTTTTTCAACTCCAACATTTTCTTAGAATATACCTACCCTTTATTTTCAACTCTTAAGGGGGTCCCCATACATTTTTTTTTTTTTTTTTTTATTAGTTTTTAAAAATACATGTTTTTATAATGTATGGGAGCCCCTTATGGAGTGGAGATAGGGTGTTATGATGTTCGAACAAAATGTTGGTAACTAAAAAATAATGGGGGTTGGTCGTAATTTTTGCCTCTCTAGGAGGCACGGTAGGGGCGGTAGGAGCTGGTTTAATAAAACAAATTTATAAAAATTAAAAGAAATGTATGGGGACCACCTAAGGGTTAAAGATACATTGTAGGTATGTTTGCAAAAAATGTTGGAATTAATAAAATAATGGAGGTCGGTCATACATTTGGCCCCACTAGGGGCACTTTAGGGTAAGTTAGAATGGTAGGATCAAATTTTTTAAAAATGTTTTGTATGGTAGCCCCCTTAGGAAGTGGAAATAGGGGTAAGGTATGTTCAAAAAAAATGTTGGGGGCAGAAAATTATTGGAGGTCGGTCTCACATTGCACCCCTCCAGGGGCGTTTCTAGGGGAGTTTTGGGGCTTTTTGGGGATTTTTACCTCTTTACGCCCAACTTTGACCCCAATGAGGGGCCATATGGCCCCTCCCCACCGCCCCCATTTTTTGGCTCGTGCTTTCTCTTTCGAACCTAAAAAAATTAGAGGGTATCGCGGATCGAAATCGAAAACTGGTTAGCTATCCCACGCCTAATAGTGCAAATTGAAGAACCATTTTTTGTGTTCCAAAGTTAAAAAAAAAAAATTTCATAGATATCCCACTCGCATCCCACTAAGCGACCACACAGCTCTTAAAGGAAATCACCTAAGCTTTCTTTTGAATCAAAAAAAAAAAAAAAAAAAGGGCCCAATTTGAGGAAAAAGTCAAAAAAGTTTTGGATTTTTAAGAAAAAAAATCAAAAATTTTTTTTTTTTTTTTTATTTTTTTTTTCGAAAGACTGAAGAAATAGCTATCTAAACTCTTTGGGACACATTTTGCTAAAAACAATTGGTAAGAAGTTACATGGATGAGAATCAACACCTCTTTGGCCAAAATGTAAAATTTCGACCCCCTCTAACTCAGAGAGTTCTTGACCGATCTCGTTGAAAAATTGTGTCTGAACTACTATCCAATAGGACTAACCTTGGTGCAAATTTCATCCCGATCGGAAGACATCGGTTTCAAAAGTTGTGTCAGTTGACACGAAAACCCCCATATTTAAAAGTAGCTTTTAATTTTTTTTCCATACAAATTCTTTTTGATGTTCAAATCGACCTTCAAAAAATGTATTGAAAATTGAAATTTGAAAAAATAAAACTTTTGTTAAAATAGACTTTTAATTGTTCTGTGGTACGGGCCTATAATTGCCTTTTCTTCTACCAATATTTAACAATTTTACAATTAACGGTCTACCAATATTTAACAATTTTCCTTGTTTTTTTTAAAGAATCTTGTACTTTGCTCAAACGAGAACTACAATTTTATTGGTAATTTTACAAATTTATTTTCGTTATTGTATTCTACCATTTTGAAAGGTTATTTTACAAAAAAAAAATGTAATTTTACAACAAAGTTTTTATTACGAGAATTCTAGTTGATTTACAAAACTGTTATTTTGCAAAAAAAATACAATTTTTTTTTGTAAATTTTCTCTTTTTTTTTAAAAAAAAATTTTTGAAAAATTTATTGAAAAATAATAAATTTATATAAATTTATTTAAGTATTTATGTTGTTTAACAAAAAAAAATTTGTTTTTGTAAATTTACCATTTTGGTTTGTAAATTTAGCATTTTTTAAATATATTTACCATTTTTTCTTGTATGTTTACCATTTTTTTTTTTTTATTTTTCCGGTTTAAAAACAATATTTTTACCAATAAAATTGGACCAATTTTTGGCGCATTCAAAATTACGAGGAAATCCTCGTAATTTTACGTGCATTTTACCTACACTCAACCAAAAATCATTGTATTCCCAAAGAAAATCGTTGTAAATTTAACAGAAATCATTGTTGATTTTGACCCTACAAATATTTATGTTGATTTCAATAAAAATTGTTGTCAGTTTTTGTAAAAGTTGATCAACTCGTTTTTTTGTAAATCAACTCGTATTTTTTGTAAACTCAACTCATATTTTTGTTGATATAAGAAATTTTATTAATAAAAAAAGCTTGTTATTATTTGTAAATTCTTTTATTAAGTATAAATCACAATATTTTTTAGAATTATCACCGGCTTTTAAAGCTGCAATACTTAAACACTAGATTTTCACACACTCTTCGTTTATTTATGTTATGCACTCGTAAGCCATTCTTCAGTTTTCTAATGACACCAAATCAAAAACCTTAAAAAAAATGTATAATATAGTATGAATACATAAAGTAATCAATATATTTTATTACTTACCAAATATTTACAGGTCAGAATCTGATCATCAGATCCTATTTTTATTTATTTTTATAATATTAAATATTTTTATAAGAAACAAACACATAAAATAATTTTAAAAGAGACAAAACAAATTTCACATTGCTACCAACTTTATAATACAAAAATGAACGAACAGGGTTGTTTTTTCTTTTTTGGTTTTATCTATTGAATTCTGTATAAGCGTTGTAAAAAGTTCATTCAACTTTACTGATTATTCAACGATATCAACATTAATTTTTGTTGAATACGGCAATATTCTGTAAAACTTGATCTACAATGGGTTTACTAATTTTTCTACTAAGATATTTCTATGAGTGTACCTCCTATTTTACGAGAATAGCCTCGTAAAATCACGAGATTTCTTGGTAACTTTACAAGGTTTGTTTTTTGAGTGTAGTGTTGCTGGAAAAAAATACCACAATTTGGCGGATCTACTACATTTTATATTAATTAAAAAATTTATTGGCATTTTACCAGAGTGTTAGAGCAAAAAATAGGAAAAACCCGAGGATCATCGCTATAAATTACTAAATATCCATTGTGAAATAAAATTTTTCTTAAACATTTTAATTGAATTTTTTGGCCTAACTAGTATTTCTATAGCTAAAGAAGAGAACATTGGTGATATCATCGCTATAAATTTCAGAAATACATTTTTATATCAGGTTTTCTAAGAACTTTAGTTGCTTTTTCTAATACTACAAGAGAGGCTAGAGATAAAATTGCAAAAACTAAGTTGCTAGAGTAAAAATAGCGAAAATTGGGGATCGCTATAAGTTTTAAAAAATTGTAATTGCATTTTCTGGTTAAACTAGAGTTGCTACACTCAAAAAAATTTGCTGATTTTAAACCCACAATTTTTTTGCTAAAGTTAGCAAAAATGTTTTGCCAATAATTAGTTAACTAAATATTTTTTTTTTTAACTTAGTTTATATACATCTGAGGACCCCATTATGTTCGGACCCGATAGGTCCAGACCCCGATGGGCCTAGACCTAGTTGGGTTCCTTAAAAATCGTCATAGTTTTTGATCCAAAATTTGTGTCCGTTTCGCTCTACCTTGCTTAGTTTTTGGGATACGTGATTATAGGGGACCACTGGGGTCTTGAGAATTAAAAAACTCGATAACTTCAAAAATATTACTCGGAGAGCTTTTAACTATTTTGCGTTCTACGTGTTGATAGCTACAAAAACGCTTTTGGACTTTTTGTTGTGTTGGCAATATTTACCGAGATATGAGCATTTTAAAATTTTCGGGAATGCTGACTTTTTTGGATCCAAAGTTAGGCCCCATTAGGGTCCACACATGTGAAGAGGACCGGCGATACTAAGGAAAGCTCGAGAACCAAAAATGGCCTGCATTTTGCTCTATCTGGCTTAGTTTCCGAGATAGCGCCATTTTAAGTTTTCTGAAAATAAAAAAATTTACCATTTATTTTGCTAATATTAGCAAAAAATCTTGTAAAAATGTAGTCAACTCAATTTCAAATTTGCCAAAAGAAATTAGTTCAAAGTTTGTTTAAAATTGCTACTGTGCTAAATGAAGTTTACAAGAATTTTTTGCTAACATGCTAATCTCAACTAAAAATTTGCTAAAAGTTAGCTGACTAGCGTTAGCAAAAAAAATTAGTAAATCTGCTAACGTATTTTTTTGAGTGTATAGAGCAAAGTTGCTAGAGAGAAAATAACAATATTTGGAGATCATTGCTATAAATTTCCAAAAAAATCTGTTTTTATACGAAGATTTTGTAAAAAAAAAAACTTTCTTTCTTTGCTAAAATTTATGAGTGTAAGGATACTCATCTATTATTCCTATTTGAGTAAAATAGATTCTTTGTGTATTTAAAGATTTGTAAAGAACATATTTTTTTACATTTTCTTTTTAAACAATAAGAAAATGTATTAATACAGACATTGAATAGAAAAAGAATAAAATATACAAAATAAGAAGAAGTTAAACTCAATAATTAAGTTTAGTGAAGCATAAGGAAAAAATCATTGCAAACAAATCGCAACCTTTAAACAACAAGATTCTATTTGCAAAAATAACCTTGTTGTTCTGAGATCACGAAATTTAAACTAAGAAATAATAGAATTTGTTTAACAACAAAGCGTATGAGTATAATGAAGAAGCAATTGATGGTTTATTAATACAATAATCATACGCCAGGGTATTTCAAAGACACACTGCAACAAGAAAACATTAACAGAATAAGACTAATGCGAAATTAAAGTAGGAAGATAGTGAACAACCCCTAATGAAAAAACATATAAGTTTCCGTTTCTGTATTGAAGTTCTTTTAATTCTCGTTAGGTCAAAAAGTGAACATTTGCCGATCAGTGGAATTGGTTGATTGGGGCTGTTTAGTCAATCTTTCAAAATCGAAGTAGTCTGTTAAATTTTTTCTAAGGCACTCTTAATGAAGCCTCTCTTAGGGCCAATTATATCGATATCACTGACAATGAGTCGTCAATCTATTTTCGATTTTTGGTGTTAAAAAGGAGAGCATACTTTTAGGCTTAGGAAAAAGTTAAAAATATTTTTAAAATGTATAAATAATCTCAAAAATAATATTAAAAATGTTTCGTGACAATTGACCTTAATCAGTTTATGTCTATTAAAATTTCTCTAAAAATGTCTAAAATTTTTTATACCCTCCAACTACAGTATGGGGGTATACTCGCTTTGTCATTCCGTGTGTAACGCATCAAAATATCGGTCTAGGACCCCATAAAGTATATATATTTATGATCAGTGATCGATTCTAAGACATTCTAGCGATGTCCGTCCGTCCGTCCGTCTGTCCGTCCGTCTGTCCGTCTGTAGTTAACACGATGCAGTCCAAAATAAAAGAGCTAGACTCCCGACATTTG
Organism: Pegoplata infirma; assembly: GCA_963921195.1. Lineage (NCBI taxonomy): Eukaryota > Metazoa > Arthropoda > Insecta > Diptera > Anthomyiidae > Pegoplata > Pegoplata infirma. The sequence continues at coordinate 261,317,799 of OY992536.1, read as the reverse complement.
GCACAAATATGTCTTATGTTAATAGGCAGGTTAAGTTCGTAAATGAGCAAAATCGGACCAGGGGGAAAAAAGTTCCCCCTTGAAGTACTAACCAACCTCTGAAAAAATACAATTTTTACATGTTTTTTTGTATTTTTGTTAAATAAATGAAACATTTGTTATATTTATCGGGATGCGAAGGTGCTGTCAACATCCCCCACTGACCCCCATCTCCCTCCCCCCCCCCCAAAAAAAAGAAAAACGCCCCTGACAATTTTTTTTTTACATTTTGGAGGGTATAAAAGATTCGGCACAGCCGAATTTAACACTCTCACTTGTTTTTTGTATTTTTGTTAATTAAATGAAACATTTGGTATATTTATCGCGATGGGAAGGTGCTCTCAACGGCCCCCACTGACCCTATCAACCCCCCCCCCCGCCAAAAAAAAAGAAACGCCCCTGACAAATTTTTGTTTTTAATTTTTTTTACATTTTGGAGGGTATAATAGATTCGGCACAGCCGAATTTAACACTCTCACTTGTTTTAATTTAAAATTTAAATATTTTTTTTTTTGGCTTCTAGAAAATGTTTTAAATATCGTATTGACACTGTAACACTACTACAGCACTTTTGCTATAGACAAGATGTTTTCTTGCACAAAATCCTTTATCTCTTTTTACTGACATAAAATTAATGAAAGTACAGAAAATTATGACAACATACAAAGTTCTTATTAAAGTCAAAGTAAAATGCAGTATGTACCCTTTACTAAATAGAATTCAAAGGCAAATGTAAAAGTATGTAAATGAATGGCTACCTAGTTAAAATATCAAAGGAAGTATTTTTTAATGAAAAATATAAACAGAAACATAGACATAAAACTTAAAAAAAAAATATGAGGGCTGTACTATATTTTCATAATATTGACATTTTTTACGACTTCAAAAATAGATGCCTTTTCATTACTGCATATGCTAAAAATTGGAAAACCGTTTTTTGTTGGAAAAACTTTTTTGGTAGATATCCACTCGCATCCCACTAAGCGACCCCATAACTCTTAAAAGAAAAGAATAAAAAAAGCCAAAAAAATTTTGGACTTAAAAACTCACACAAAACTTACACAAATTTTGCTAACAACAATCGGTAATAAGTTACATGGGTGCGAAGAAAACAACTGTTTGTCCAAAATTTCAAATTTAGACACCAAAATATCAAACTTCAGAGAGTTTTTGATCGATCTCGTTGAAAAATTGTGTCCAAAGTACTATCTAATAGGACTAACCTTGGTGCAAATTTCATCCCTATATAAGACATCGGTTTCAAAAACTGTGTCTCTAGATGCGAAAACCTTCACTTTATCCCTCCCGATATTTTGTATAAACGGAGTGACAAAGTGAGTATACCCCCATAGTGTGGTTTGTATATATAAAAAAATATTTATAAGAAAAAATATTGAAGAAAAAAATATTGATAAAAAAAATCTATTGAAAAATATTGACGAAAAAATAACATTGACAAAACATATTGAATAAAAAACAAGTGGGAGTATTAAATTCGGCTGTGCCGAATCTATAATACCCTCCAGCATATAAAAAAAAAATTAAAACAAGTGAGAGTGTTAAATTCGGCTGTGCCGAATCTTAGATACCCTCCAAGATGTTCAAATATATTTAAAAAAAATCAGAGGCGTTTTTTTGGGGGCTATGTGGGGGTGGTTGGGGATACCTTCCCCATCGCGATAAATGCTAACTAATTTATTTGTTATGCTTTTTTAACATTAGTAATACCATTTACTCATAATTTTTATGATTTTTTTAAATACATGCCCACAAAAGGGGGCAGGCCAAAAAAAAAATTATTTTGTAGCCCCCGCGGTCTAAGTGCAGGACTTTGAACACCTTCTGACATAAAAAGATTTCATTTGTTTAACAAAAATGCAAAAATAGCTGTAAAAAATTGCGTTTTTTGAGACTTTTTCTAAGTTCTTTAAGGGGGAACTTTTTTCCCCCTGATCCGATTTTACCCATTTCCGAACTTAACCGGCCTCTGACCAAGAGACACATTCCTGCCAATTTTCAGGACTCTAGCTCTCTTGTTTTGGACTGAATCGTGTTTTATACAGACGGACGGACGGACATTCATAGAATGACTTAAAATCGATCATAGATCAATAATATATACACTTTATGGGGTCCCCGACCGATATTTTTACGCGTTACAAACGGAATGACAAAGTGAGTATACCCCATACTGTGGTTGGAGGGTATAAAAAAAAATACAGGAGCATTTGTTTTTTGGGGGGTCAGTAGGGGTCATTGGGGGACACATAAACCCATGCGGTAAATGATTAAAAATTCATTTATTGTTTATTGTGGTTTTTGAGTTTAAATAATACAATTTTATCATTATTTTAAAACATTTTTAAAATCCACGCTCACAAAAGGATGCGGGCAATTTCTTTTTTTTTAATTCCTTAGTCCAAGTGCAGGAAATTGAACTTTTTCTGGCATCAAATTGTTTTATTTTCTTAACAAAAATACAAAAATAGCTGTAAAAATATGGCGTTTTTCAGAGGTTAGTTAAGTTCTTCAAGGGGGAAATTTTTTCCCCCTGGTCCGATTTTGCCAATTTACGAACTTAAACTGCCTATGAAAAGACATATTCCTGCCAAACTTAACGAGTCTATCTCTTTTATTTTGGACTGCATCTTGTCTTATTCAGACGAACGGTCGGACGGACATACGGACATTCTAGAAAAGTCTTAGAATCGATGATAGATCAATAATATATACACTTTATGTGGTCCCTGACAGATATTTCGATGCGTTACAAACGGAATGACAGAGTGAGTATACCCCCATACTGTAGTTAGAGGGTATAAAAATGATGAAAAATATATTGATGAAAAGATATTGATGAAATAATATTGATGAAAAAAAATTTGATGAAAAAAATATTGAGTAAAAAATTTTGATTGAAAAAAACCATCTGGTGAACATTTTTTATTCGCGACAAGGTGAATTATTATCCAAGTTACAAACCCAAGTTTTTGGTTTAAAGAAAATGAAAACTGTTACTCTTATTTTTTCTTTTTGTTAGTCGTTAGCTTATATAGTCAACTCATTTGGCCTCCGCCCTATCTCCACTACCTAAGTAGGCTCCCATACAAATAACAGTTGGAGCAAATTTTATAAAAATGTAATTTTGTATGGGAGCCTACTTAGGGAGTGGAGATAGGGCGTAGGTATATTTTAGAAAAATGTTGTAGGGTAAAAATAAATGGGGTCGTTCTCTCTAATGACCCCTCACGGATTCACCATTGGACCGGTAGAAGCTGATTAAATAAAACAAATATACAAAAAATTAAAAAAATGTATGGGGACCGCCTTTACAATTACAGATAGAGGGCAGGTGTGTTCACAGAAAATGTTTGGACTAAAAAAATATTGTGGGTCGGTCATACATTTTGTTGCTCTTAGGGCACTATTAGGGCAGTTAGAGCGGTTGGAGCAAATTTAAAAAATATCGTTTTGAGTGGGAGCCCCCTTAGAAATTGGAGACAGGGTATACGTTTGTTTCAAAGAAAGGTTAAGACGTAAAAACTGATGGGTGTCGGTCTTATAAATGACCCCTCTATGACGCACCATTGGAGCAGTAGAACTAATTTTAAGATTGGAAAATTACAATAACATTTTTTTTAAAAATTTTAAAAAATAGTAATAATCGGTTTCCCACGATATCCTGGACAAAAAATTTGCAGAATCGATAGATATTTTACAGAAAAAAATTAAAAAAACAAGTAGAAAAATTAAGTTCGACTTGGTCGAATCTATGAATACCCTCCACAATGTCATCTGTTTGTAATTTTCTAAAAAAATTTCAAAAAAATGCATCACAAATTTTTTATTAGAAATACATATATTATATTGAGTAAAACTTTTTTTTAATCAATCAAATTTTTTTGAGTGTAAAATTTTTTTGACTGTCATCATTTTTTTGAGTGTGACATTTCATTAAAAAAAAAAATATGTATACATTTTTATTTGAGTGTAACATTTTTTTTAGTGTAAATATTTTTTTTAGTGTACAATTTCTTTAAGTAACAAAATTACTTTGTAAAATATTTTTGTTGTTTTATACCTCTATGCAATACAAAAAAAAAAAATTTCACATATTTCCCACTTTTAATTTTACTTCATTTGATTTTTTTTCCAAAAATTCTTACTATACACCGTTACCTACAGTTACAATAACAAAACAATAACAAATATTTACTTGTCTAACAACTAAACTGCACCCCACGACAAAAAAACAAACAACAACAAGTTTTAAAAAACTGGTATTTCACCATGCTTTTAAAACTTGTTTAACGAGTTTTCAACAGTTTAAGGTGAAACAAATCTGAAATTCAGTGCTTTGCTTATAACTTTTGAACCACTAAACCGATTTTGCTGAAATTCAAAACCAAATAGCCTTGGGAAACGACAAATATATATGCTAAGCTTCAGCCCCCTCAGAATTGTCTTTCGAAAGTTATAGTGGTTTTAATCTTGTAAATTCGAAAAATACCCTTGCCGAAATTTACTCTTTTGCTCATAACTTTTGAACCACTTGACCGATTTCGCTGGATTGCAATACCAACCTGACCCGGTAAATGGAGAACATATATGTCAAACTTCAGGAGCCTCCGAAAAGTCTTTCAAAAGTTAGCGTGTTTTCAACGGACAGACAGACAGACAGACGGACGGACGGACGGACGGACGGACATCGCTAGATCGACTTAAAATCGATCAAGGATCATGAATATTTATACTTTATGGGGTCCTAGACCAATATTTCGATGTGTTACAAACGGAATGACAAACTTATATATACCCTCTATCACTAGAGTGGAGGGTATAAAAACCGAAGAGTACAAACATTTTCAAAAATGAGATTTAAATTTTTAAACTTAAAAATCGCATACCAGAGCGCTTTTAAGAATTTTTTGAAATTTTTTTTTAAAAAGTTCGTAAAAAAACTAAAATTTTGAAAAAAAAAAAAAATAAATTTGGACCACTATTGAAGAAGTTATGAGTAAAAGAATTTTGAGTAAAGGATCGAACTACCAATTTTTAAAATTTCGATATCTTTTGAACGGGTCATCAAAAAAATCTGAAAATTTACCACGAAGGAGTTTTCAAAGGGTACTAAAAACAGTTAACAAATTGGGAAAATTTAAAAAAAAATTTTTTCAGAGTATCCGATTTGACATGGAATGCCCCATATATAAATTTGTCATTTCGTTTGTAACTCATGGAAATATCGGTCAGGGACCCCATAAAGTACATATATATTCATGATCCCCGATCGATTTTAAGACATTCTAGCGATGTCCGTCTGTCTGTCTGTGGAAATGGTGACTACGGCCAAAATATTACACTGAGATGACTGAAACTTATCATATTTGTTGGAAGTTCTCCCGAAAAGTTTGTATTGCATTAGAGCGATAACGGTTCAGCGGTTCAAAAGTTATGAACAAAAATGTAAGGACACCTCACAAATTTTAGTACATTCAACATAACCTAAAAATAGAAAATGCATTAATTCCGCTGCTGGTTCAAATATGTGAACATCATTAAACACCAAGTACGAACATATTTTTTGACAAAAAAAGAAAAAATCGCGAAATTTTTTTGTCGCGGAAATTTTTTTTCAAAATTTTTTTTTGAAGTCATTTCCTTTTAAAAAAGGTTTTTGCAATAATCTTTTTGAAATTGTGGAGGGTATCACTACATTCGGCAAGGCCGAATTTAACTTTTTTACTTGTTTTAACTCTGTTGGGAACTTCCGATTTTCAAGTCAAAAAAGAAACCCAAAGCCATTGTACTACATGTCCAATATTTTATCCTATGTAATCATCGACCATAAAAGGCAACTTTCAAAACACCGACGTTTTCAAAATTCTAAAAAAGCTAAAGTTGCTCCACCTTAGTGTGTGTATATGGGGCATTCTAGGCCAAATCATTCACTTTTAGACCCGATCCCCTTCTATTAATTTTTTTGAATATATTTTAGTAAGTACTAAATGCAACTTGTACTCAAACTTTCAGCCTTTTATACCAAGTTGGTGTTGAGTAATCCATTTTTTCAAAATGGCGATTTTTTCAAAAAAATTAAAAATTGAAATTTTTAATTAATTTTGACCAGTAAAAAATATATATATCTTAAAAAAGTGGGACAACGTTTTGTTTTTATTTAAATGTAGTTTAAAAAAAAAAATATGAAAAAATTATTTGAAGTAATTATCACTTATTTTTTTAACGTTTAAAAATTTAAATCGAAAAAGTCCGAAACTTTCGATGTTTTTTTTAGTCTAAAAATTCTATTCGTAATTAAGCAACTTTTAATACACAATTCGAGTTGTGATTACAATTTGTTCTATTTTTTTTCTTTAATTTTTAAAATTGCATTTTTTTTTTTTTTGACTCTGGTTGTTAGATATAGACTGCAACTCCACTTAGATGTATTAATTTGGATGTAGGAATACGTCTCACAAAATTACAGGATAATCGGGCATGTCTTAGGTATGCTACATCCGTTATGAAATTTAAAAACGAATTAAACGGGGAAAATATGTCTTTTTGTTAATTTTCACAATTTTTTCGATATTTTGAGTAAAGTGTGAATTCAAATGGTTACAGAATTATGATTTGGAGTAAAATGTTTCTCTAATAAGGTACTAAAAACTTAAATCGGTTGAAAATCAGCCAAGTTATTACAACTTCCAGGCATCTAACGTGTGTCATACTACAAGATTAATAAATACGAGTCAAATTTTTGAAATTATCTACTGTTGTAACATTTTTTATTCTCCATGTTCCAGTTTAATATTTGTTTTAGATCAGAGTTGATAAAGGAGAGGAGGACGAATGATGATTAATAAAAAATTGAATTTATTCACCATAATGCAATTTCACCTTCTTCTGTACGAAAAAACAATAGCAACAACCACACAGGAATTGAAAAACCATGATTTAGTTGATACTTGCTTAACAGCCAACTTAGCGTATCGGTCTTCACTCAAAAAAATATGTTAGTAGATTTACTAATTTTTTTTTGCTAATGCTAGTTAGCTAACTTTTAGCAAATTTTTAGTTGAGATTAGCATGTTAGCAAAAAATTCTTGTAAACTTCATTTAGCACATAGCAATTTTAAACAAACTTTGAACTAATTTCTTTTGCTAAGATTTGAAATTGAGTTGACAACATTTTTACAAGATTTTTTGCTAATATTAGCAAAATAAATGGTAAATTTTTTTTTATTTTCAGAAAACTTAAAATGGCGCTATCTCGGAAACTAAGCCAGATAGAGCAAAATGGAGGCCATTTTTCGTTCTCGAGCTCTCCATAGTATCGCCGGTCCTCTTCACATGTGTGGACCCTAATGGGCCCTAACTTTGGATCCAAAAAAGTTAGCATTCCCGAAAATTTTAAAATGCTCATATCTCGGTAAATATTGCCGACACAACAAAAAGTCCAAAAGCATTTTTGTAGCTCTCAACACGTAGAACAAGACCGCAAAATAGTCAAAAGCTCTACGAGTAATATTTTTGAAGTTATCGAGTTTTTTAATTCTCAAGACCCCAGTGGTCCCCTATAATCACGTATCTCAAAAACTAAGCAAGGTAGAGCGAAACGGACACAAATTTTGGATCAAAAACTATGACGATTTTTAAGGAACCCAACTAGGTCTAGGCCCATCGGGGTCTAGACCTATCGGGTCCGAACCCAATGGGGTCCTCAGATGTGTATGAATTAAGTTCAAAAAAAAATTTTTCTTTGTTAACTATTTATTGGCAAAACATTTTTGCTAACTTTAGCAAAAAAATTGTGGGTTCAAAATCAGCAAATTTTCTTGTAGGTTTACAAGCTTTTTTTGCTAACATTACAGTTTCTTTTTTTTTTGAGTGTAGAGTGATCGTACCTAAGAGGCCGTTGCCGTTGCTGGCGGCTGCGATCTGTTAATAATTTTCACATATAGAATAAAATTGACTATTAACTGAATAAATTTGACATTAAAAGTTTTTCTGATGATTATAATACACTCAAAAAAATACGTTAGTAAAAAAATTTGTAAAGTGGTTTGTAACTCAACTTTACCACTTTTTTACTAAATTCTACTAAAAAATCAATTTTTAGTAATTCTTATTAGTAAACTCGCTTTACAAACTATTAATTTTATACTGATTTTTTAATAATTTTTTCAGTTGATTTTTAAAAAATTATCGTACTAACTTTTGATAATTATTTTGTAAATTTTACAATATTAGTTAGTAAATTTCGTTTTTTTTTTCTCTAGAAAACCTATACACTATAATTAAAAAAATATTTTATTTTATTAAAATATTTGGAAATTAAAAAAAAATAAATAAAAAAAATATATTATTAGTTATTTTTTAACGATAAAACTGCGCTTTGATGAGTATGAATATGTTTATTATTTTTAATATTCATTTACGCTTCATTAGTTTTTTTTTCAATTTAAAAACAAAAATAGAGACAAGAGAAGACATGCAAAATTTAAAAAACAATGCCGACCTTTTCAAATGGAAAATTTCCATAAAACATCAGTTTTTTTTCTTTCTTCTTTACTTGCAGAATTTTTTTGTTTATGCTATCCACGAATATTTTTTTCTCACGCACATAAAGGGTTGATTTTTGTGTAACTTACTTTATGCCTTTCTTTGAATATTTTAGTCACAAAATAACATTCGATCGGTGAACATCGCGCGACGGGTAAAATGAATAAAAAAATGTACAAAAAAAATATTACAACAAAAAAACCATAGCAGGTAACCAAATCTTTAAGTATTTTTTGTTTAAAATTATGTAACTCGTTTTTTATTTTTAGAATAATAAAGCAAAATAGGAAATGATGACAACAGGTAACAATTGTATATTTATGTGATCTATTTAAAATATTATGTTGATATATATTTTTTTATTTTAGTTCACCGTACACCAATTTATTCAACATCAATCTTCACAGAATTAATTTTATATGGTAGTATGTATATTTTGTATTAAAAAAATGTGTTCAATATTTTCTCTTTTTTAGATCGAAAATTCTAACAAAAACTGACTTGCATGGAAATAGTTATTGGCGACAACAAGCGCAATACGCAATTTACATGATGTATACAAATACAAAAAATTAAAAAATACACAATTTACAATTTTTTTACAAAAAAAGTTAATATTATTTACAAACGCGTTTTAAAATCCATTTTACAAAAATTGTACAAAAAAATTTAGTAATACTAATTTTTTTAGTATTTTCAAGATTACTAAGTTTTGAAAACCAAAGTTTGTAATGGTAACTGAAAAAGTTATCGGGCACAAATTGAAAACTTTATTAGTAATGGTAACAGACTTTTTTGTAAGGAATACTAACAAATTTTTATGAGTGTAACTGGATTATATGAAACTAGTAAAAAACGAACCAGGATGTCTTAAAATTTTTAGAAAAATAATTTTTTCTTTCACACCTTTCTCAATTCAAACCATATATAACATGATTAAAAAATTATAATACATAATTATAATTAGAGCCTGAGCTCAACTGTCTTTACAGAAAAACAAAAATTTGTTTTTTTTTTTAACTAAAATTTAAAAATGGAGATTTCAAACGAGTGTCTGAAAATACAGTCATTTTTATCATTAATTTAAAACATGTCAGAAAAAAACACAATATGAACTTAAAGAATAAAAAAAGTGTTATTACTTAAGAAAATTTCAATGAATTTCATAAATCGGATTGTATTCCCTAATCAATTGGTCTTCCACGTCTTCCTGGGGAAGTTTTAATAACTTGGCTGATTTTCAACCGATTTTAGCTTTTAGTACCTTATTAGAGAGGAATTTCACTCCAAATTAGAATTATGTAACAACCTGAATTCAAATTTAACTTAAAATGCCAACAAATTGAGAAAACAGAAAAAAATTCATATTTTTCCTTGTAATCCGTTTTTTAAAATTCAAGGCCGATGCGTCACAACTTACCCATGTCAGATCAACCTAAATTTCTGTGAGACATATTTTTACCCATAAATGAATAAACCCGAGTAAAAAAAATGATATGACACAATATAAAATTTAATATGGGTTCGTGCCTATTTTGATATAATCTTATACGAAAAATGGTTTCATAAGATTTGATCTTATATTATATAATAATATCAGTTTATATAACTTTATATCGACTTTGATACGAGTTTTGGTCTAATCCAATGATATAAAATTATATCCAATTATATTAAAATTTATACAATCGGATGTTTTTTTTAGTTTTTAATAAAAAGTTGAAAAATTAAAATAATAAAAATAAGTTGTTCTTGAAAAAACTTAGAAAAATTTCAAAAAATAGAGTCATGTTAAATTTTATATAAAACACTTAGAAAATATTTTCAAAAAAATTTGTCCTTTGAAAAACTTAGAAAATTTAAAAACAAAATGGAGTCATATAAAATTTTATATAAAACACTTAGAAAATATTTGCGATTGAAAAAATGTTCCTTGAAAAAAACTTAGAAAAAATTTAAAAGATGGAGTCATAAAAAATTTTATATAAAACACTTAGAAAATATTCTTGATAAAAAAGTGGTGCTTGGAAAAATCATAGAAAAATAAAAAAAAGTCATGAAATTTTATATAAAAAACTTTGAAAATATTTGCGATAAATATATGTTCTTTCAAAAAACTTTAAAAAATTAAAAAATAATGGAGGCATATAAAATTTTATATAAAACACTTAGAAATTTGCAATGATGCATGGGACCAGATGTTACAACATAAAGTTATGTATGGCGATATCTTAAAAAAATCGCACATCAAAATTTATTATATAAATTCATTTCGCAAGACATAGTGTCACACATGATCATATATGAAATAATATGATTATATAAAAGTATAAAGGATCATATTAAATTATTTTTACTCGGGTATGTATCTAGGGTAAGTTAGGGTCAATATCTACACATTTAATTTTTTTGGAGCACCATATAAAATAAACAGGAGTCAAAAACAAAGTGCAATTTTCAAAATTGGGAAAAAATAAAGCAAATTGTGATCACATCTCGAATTATAACTTCAAAGTTGAGTGATTTAAAGTAACAATTTAGGCTTTTAAAAAAATATAAAGGTTTCAGACTATTTCAAAAATTCGATTTTAATTTTTAAGTATAAATATTTATAAGTTAAAAAATAAGTGAAAATTACTTTGAATAATTTTTTCTAATTTTTTTTTTAAATCTACATTTAAATACTCACAAAACGCTGTCCAACTTTTCTTAAGATATCTATATTTTGGACTGGTCAAAACTATTTGAAAATTCAAATTTTTTAATTTTTTTGAAAAAATCGCCATTTTTAAAAATTGATTACTAACCATCAACTTGGTATAAAAGGCTGAAATTTTGAGTGCAATCTGCATTGAATACGTACTAAAACCAAAAAAAAAAAATAATCGAAGGGGATCTGGTCTAAAAGTGAGTGATTTGGCCTGGAATGCCCCATATGTTTATTTATTTATGCAAGTAAAAACTTTTATTATTGTCTGAGTATTTGTGATACTTTTTTGTGTGTATTCAAAAATGCATACGTAACTAAGTACACTTAAATTAAAAAAAAGCATGCACACACTTACAAATGAATGCATTTATTTTAACAATTATAATGAAAAAATAATAAACAAAAAAAAATACAACAAGTAGAGAAGTACATTTTTATATAAATAAAAACAAAAATAAGAATAATAATAAAAAATAAAAACAACAACAAAATCTACATACATTTGCATAATTAATAATTGTTTAAAGTACTTTAAACAAAAAGTTTTATAAATGTATAAAGGATGCAACAAGGCAAATGTATGCATGTGTGTGTACGATAAATATGAATTTATTACATATATGAAATAAAACTTTTGAAAGACTCTTAAATAATTTAAACATGTTGCTGAAAATTGAAAATTAAATTTTTTTATTGTTAAACTTTTTGCTTAAATCATAATTAAAAATATTTAAATGTGATAAATAAGTATTATTATAATTGCTCCCGAAAATATGCATCATATTTTAATTTAACAAAAAAATGCATACATTATGGTGATTTTTTTTATACTTTTTTTGAGTATCAAAAAATGGCAGAATTTGGTGCCACTAGATCTTAACCCATTTTGGACCAAGATTCGATTTTATTTTTCTTTTTTGGAAAAAGGTAATTTTTAAGGGTAATTAGCACTCGCTGATCTCAAAACTATTCTCAAAAAAAATTTTCAATGTGCCGTTATCCCAGAAAAGTCTGCATTTCAACTTTTTATGCTTTTTTAATGTTTGCTATTTTACTAATTTCATTATTTTCAAAGTAAATAGTTTCAAAATGATTCAAAATACATAGTGGATTTTGATAATAAATTAAATCTAAAAAAATTTAAAATTAATCAAAAAAATTAAAAGCCGAAAATAAAAAAAAAAAGCTAAATTTTCGTTTTTGCTTGAAACAATTTCTGTGCTGATTTGCATTGCATTTCATGGACATATAAATTGCGGTCGTCAAGTGGGGATATTTTTTTTAATTGCAGGAAGATGAGACTTATCATTCGTAACCATATTTACCCAAAATTCCACATTTTTCATACATAAATATTTTTTTGAAAAATGTGTTGTCTGATGTTCGAAAAATCGAACAGAGAATCGAAATGGGTTAAAATAATGTGGAGAAAATTTAAAAATATAAGTCCACTTTTGTTTTGAATTCTCTACAATATAAGTAAATTTGAAAAATAAAATCGTTGGGAATCCATAGATAAACCTACCCTGTAAGTGCAGGGTATACAATATTGTAAAACTTTAATATTCCTATTATTAAATTTGATGTAATATTACTTTTTTGTACATTTGTATGTATATTAAATAAAATGTTATTAATTTTTACATTTATTGATATGTAATAATCATAACATTACATGGCATAATGTTATTCTGATACATTTCATATGCAAAAAGGAAATAAAATGACAATAATGTCAAGTATGTTGACAAACAATTTGATACACGTGTCGAAATTATGTCAATTTTTCTTTTTATGCTCAATATTATGATGATTGTGTCTAATGGTATTGTGGGGCACAAAGAAAGAAACACTCACTGGCATTTACAAATACAATCACAATGTAAACAAGTAAGAAAGCTATATTCAGCTGTGCCGAATCTTTAAATACCCTCCACCAATGTGATGATTTAAAAAACAATAAAGTTTGTTTTATTTATACCTCAGAAAATAAAAAAGTACCAAAAAATGTACTTTCGGTACCTTTAATAAAAAGTGCTTTTTATTAAAGGTACTTTTTGTAAAAGGTACTTTTTATAAAAGGTACTTTTTATAAAAGGTACTTTTTATAAAAGGTACTTTATATAAAAGGTACTTTTTGTAAAAGGTACTTTTTATTAAAGGTACATTTTATAAAAGGTACTTTTTATAAAAGGTACTTTTAATAAAAGGTACTTTTTATAAAAGGTACTTTTTATAAAAGGTACTTTTTATAAAAGGTACTTTTTATAAAAGGTACTTTTTATAAAAGGTACTTTTTATAAAAGGTACTTTTTATAAAAGGTACTTTTTATAAAAGGTACTTTTTATAAAAGGTACTTTTTATAAAATGTACTTTTTATAAAAGGTACTTTTTATAAAAGGTACTTTTTATAAAAGGTACTTTTTATAAAAGGTACTTTTTATAAAAGGTACTTTTTATAAAAGGTACTTTTTATAAAGGAACTTTTTATAAAAGGTACTTTTTATAAAAGGTACTTTTTATAAAAGGTACTTTTTGAAAACGGCACAGAATTTTCGGAAAGTACTTGTTCCAGAATGTTTTATTTCACTAAAGGATCCTACATTCTAAATTTCAAGTTTGAATAAAATTTCAGTAAATAAAAAAAAGTACCAAAAGTACTTTTTTACCCATTTCACCTCAGTAGAATCAACATTGGCAAAACCCGAGCCTTAGTGAATCTTTTTTCCGGAAGGTGAACCGACATTGCAAATTTCCATTTTCTAGTACCATTATTTAAGGAAATATAAAATGTAACAAAAGTATATATTTTTACCCTTTTTACCCTATTAGAAAAATCATTGGCAAAAACCCAGCCTTAGGGGATCTATATTCCGGGAGGTGAACATACAGTCCAAATTTCAAGTATATGTGACAATTTTTTAAGGAAATATAAAAGGTGCCAAAAGTATAGATTTTTTCCCCTTTTTACCCTTTTAGAATCAACATTGGCAATAATCCAGCCGTACTGGATCTATATTCTAGGATGTGAACATACTGTCCAAATTTCAAGTGTCTATGACCATTATTTCAGGAGATATAAAATGCACCAAAAGTACAGTTTTTTACCCTTTTGACCCCCTTAGAATTAACACTGGCAAAAATCCAGCCTTAATGGATCTATATTCCGGGAGGTGAACATACAGTCAAAATTTCAAGTCTCTATGATCATTATATCAGAAGATTTAAAAAGTACCAAAAGTACAGTTTTTTACCATTTTTACCCCCTTACTATTGGCTAAACTCCAGCCATAGTGGATCTATATTGCGGGAGGGTAACATACAGTCCAAATTTCATGTCTCTATGACCATTATATCGGGAGATATAAAAAGTACCAAAAGTACAGTTTTTTACCCTTTTTACCCCCTTAAAATGAACATTGGCAGCAAAAATCCAGCCTTAGTGGATCTTTATTCCGGAAGGTCAAACTACAGTCCAAATTTCAAGTCTCTAACTTCAGCGGTTTGGGCTGGGCGATGATGAATGAGTATGTCAGTCAGTCATATTACTCTTTTATATATATAAATTTTCCGGACTTGGGCGATTTTTGCCATAAAGTTTATTTCTGGTTTTTATTATTTAACAAAATTTATTTTTTTAAATGAAAATATTTTTTTTTTAAGAAATCTGAACAAAATTGAATTTTGGCGATATTTTACATCCGATTTGTCGACAAAGCCAAAAAAAAGTCTGGCAACCCCGTTAATATGACGAAGCAAAAAATGGACACACATACACACATGCTATATAAAAATAACTATTAATTTTTTTATTATTACTTAACGAACTTTTTTTTAATTAAATTTAGATTTTGTTTTACATATTTTAAAGCTTTTTTGTAAAGATTTTTTTCCTTTTTCTCAGTTTTTTTTTTTTCATTTCCGTTTTCTTTCTTATGTATCAAAATATGAGTTAATTTAGGGTTATGTTGAAAAAAAAGATGTGTTTTTTAGTAATTCGCTCATAACTTTTAAAATACTTAACCGATTTAAACAAAAAATACATCAGTTTTTGCCTGGGAAAATTACGCAACTTTTGGTACCCCAAGCGTTTAAATCGGTTTCGGAGTATTGCCAAAAACGTGATTTCAACAGACAGACAGACAGACAGACGGACATCTCTAGATCGACTTAAAATCGATCAAGGATCATGAATATATATACTTTATGGGGTCCTAAACAAATATTTCAATGTGTTACATACGGAATGACAAACTTATATATACCCTCTATCACCAGAGTGGAGGGTATAAAAATAGAGTGGGTCGAAATTAAACAAGGACCACGGATCAATTTGTAATATCAGGTTAATTCAAGGATTTAAATGAAATCACTACACAGAAAAATTACGAAACGGTTTAAAAAAATCTATTAAAAATATCGGATTATTTTGAAAAAAAAGTTTTCGCGGAAAAAAAATTGGCGAAAAAGAAAACGTATATTTTTTTTTGTAAAAAATATGTTTGTTCTTGTTTAAATCCCATCAGGCATCGTTCACAAGTAGCCATTAGCAGCCAAATTAAAGCATTTTGTATTTTTAAGTTATGTTGAATATACCAAAATTGTCGATGAACATTTTCTTTTATAACTTTTGAACTGTTATACCGATTTCGCTCAAATACAAGGCTAAACTGCTTGAGACAACAACAAGAAAACATGTTAATTTTCATTCACATCTGAGTAATATTTTGCCCTTGATAGTTATTTCAACAGACAGACAGAAAGACGACCGATTTTGAAATTAAAAAAAAAAAAAAAAATATTTGCTCCACCCTAATGTAGAAGTAACTCCCTACTCACAATAGCTTACCCAGATAACAAAATTCGGAATGCTCCAAACGTTTGACTTCTAATAGACTACATTAAAGTAATGTTTTTAGAGCCCACATATTTTGGATACCAAATTGATTTAAATTTGAATATTTTTTGTGAGCTTAAAATATTTTTTTCCATTAAACACACTTTTTTTCGATTAAAAAATAAGCCATCTAAACAGAGTCAAAAAACACTCTCAAATGTAAGGGAATTTGTATACTCATGAAATAGAGTCTAAAACGACTCCAAAAATTTGGGAAATTTAAGTGTTTCTTGAGCCCTCTAAAAAGGCTCCAAAAATAAATTCGGTTTGGAGCCAATCACTTTTTATTATTTTATTTTCAAATGTTTTTTTTGCCAAAATTTTCTTTATAATCAAATTTTTTCCATCGAAACAAAATGGATAAATAAAAAAAGGATTTAAATGTTCAAAAATATTTCGCGTGCTGACGAAAAAAAAATAAACGCCAAATAATTACAAAACCAGCCGGAGTTTTAAAAAAGGAATCAAAAATTTAAGAAGAGAGATCAAAATCAACATTAAGCCATGGTTTGAGGAAAGGAAGAACCCGTTCTGGAAGTGGAGGATATACTCGTACTATGCCCTTAAAAGTTACATATGTTTTTTTCCTTCATTTATGTATTGTTATGTATTTAATAGTGTAATTATTGTTTTAATGAAAATATTGTATTTGTTAAGTCTTTTTAAAGTTTAAATAAACCAACTTCATATGCAAAAAAGACCATTCTTTTATCAATTGATTATTTTTATATTGACTCCAAAAATCATCCAAAAAGAGCCGAATTGAACGCTCCGTCATTGTGCTCAATAAAGACACCGAAAGAGCTCCAAATAATGAGGGAAATTTCCACTTTTACGCTCTTTTTACGGAGTCATGTCGGAGTCTAAAAAGAAGGCTCTTGTGGATGAACCACTTTCATACAAAAATTTGAAATTCTTGTTATGTTTTTGGAGCCCATTTTTGAGTCTTAATTGAGTCTGCTTGTTTGCTGGGTAGTGTATTTGGTGTAAGTAATATGTGGAAAAAAATTTTAACCAAAATTTCGGTTCATTGCATTTCCGTTACAAAACATTCATTTAACACACACAAAGTTATTTTAATAAATAGGGGCACAAAACTATATAGAAAAAAAAATATTTTTAGTAAATAACAATTTGTTTCTTGTTTAATAGTAATACTTTTATCAAGAAAATGCTACTATTCCGGGCAGGGGGTTTTAAGAGTTTTCCTGAGAGGTAATCCACATAGTTGCCAGGATTTTCCAAATATATGAAGCAATATACACCCATATTACGTTCGATTTTTTTTTGCTTTCAAATATATGTATGGCAAATACAGTGGTGCTCATCGTATGTCGGGTTTAAAATAACTGTTCGTTAAACATTACACTGTGCAACACGAATTGATATCTTAAATGAGACCAAAAAATAAATAAAGTACACTATTATGAGACCTAAATTTTAACCAAGCTAACCCTCTGTCACCCATTTTAAGGGTTAATTTTTGGTATTAAATATAAAATACCTAAAAGTCGAATAAAAAAGCTATTTACAGGTCTAAAATCTTTTACGAATATATTGTGTATCTA
The DNA here is from genome assembly GCA_963921195.1 of Pegoplata infirma. Lineage (NCBI taxonomy): Eukaryota > Metazoa > Arthropoda > Insecta > Diptera > Anthomyiidae > Pegoplata > Pegoplata infirma. The sequence continues at coordinate 261,300,019 of OY992536.1, read as the reverse complement.
TTTTTACTACACTCAAAAGAAAATCTTGTAAAATTACCACAAAAGAAAAATCGTTAAACAGTTTTTTTGCTACACACAAAAAAAAACTTTGTTAAATTACTTGGAAAAGTCTCGTAATCCCATTTTACCAATATTTGGCAGTTTTCTTTGTTTTTAAACAAACTTCGAAATTGGATCGAAATTTAATTTTTTTTTGTAATTTTACGCCTTTTTTTGTATTAATTTTACAAAAAAAAAATCTAGTAAATTCACGAGAACTCCTTGTAATTTCAATTGCACCAAAAAACTGTAAATTGACTATTTTATTGGTAAAAAGCTTGTAAAATTACAAAATTATTGGTAAAAACTTGTAAAATTACCAGAAATTCTCGTTAAATAGGAGGAAGAAAAAAATCTAGTAAAATTACGAAATCTCCTTGTAAATTACATCGTGTCAAAAAATTTGTAGATTTCCAATTTTATTGGTAAAAATCTTGTAAAATTACAAAATTATTGGTAAAAAGCTTGTAAAATTACTACGAATTTTTGTCAAATAGGAGGTAGGAAACAAAAAAAGTTACAAGTTTTTCTTGTAATTTTACAAGTGTTTTTTTTTGAGTGAACCTCCTATTTTACGAGATTTAATAGTGAAAGCTACAATTTTATTGGTAACAAGTAAAAAGTTAAATTCGGCCTTGCCGAATGTAGTGATACCCTCCATAATTTCTAAAAGATTATTGCAAAAAACTTTATTTAAAAGGAAATTATTTTTGAATTTTTTTTTTTTTAATTCCCGCGAAAAAAAAATGGGGAAAAAAAATCCGCGATTTTTTTAATTTTTTGTCAAAAAATATGTTCTACTTGTTTAAATAGTGTTCAATTATGTTGACATACGTAAACCAGCAGCCCAATTAAAGTATTTTATATTTTTAGGTTGTGTTGAATGTACTAAAACTTTTGAGGTGTCCTTACATTTTCGTTCATAACTTTTGAACCGCTGAACTGATATCGCTCAAATGCAATACCAAACTTCTCGGGAGAACTTCCAATAAATATATTAAGTTGCAGTCATCTCCGTGTAATATTTCGGACGTGATCACCATTTCCACGGACAGACAGACAGATGGACATCGCTAGAATGTCTTAAAATCGATCGGGGATTATGAATATGGGGGTTTTCGTGTCAACTGACACAACTTTTGAAACCGATGTCTTCCGATCGGTATGAAATTTGCACCAAGTTTAGTCCTATTGGATAGTAGTTCAGACACAATTTTTCAACGAGATCGGTCAAGAACTCTCTGAGTTAGAGGGTCGAAATTTGACATTTTGGCCAAAGAGATATTGATTCTCATCCATGTAACTTCTTACCTATTGTTTTTAGCAAAATGTGTCCCAAAGAGTTTAGATAGCTATTTCTTCAGTCTTTTGAAAAAAAAATAAAAAAAAAATTTTTTGATTTTTTTTTCTTAAAAATCCAAAACTTTTTTGACTTTTTCCTCAAATTGGGCCCTTTTTTTTTTTTTTTTTTTTTTGATTCAAAAGAAAGCTTAGGTGATTTCCTTTAAGAGCTGTGGGGTCGCTTAGTGGGATGCGAGTGGGATATCTATGAAAATTTTTTTTTTTTAATTTTGGAACACAAAAAACGGTTCTTCAATTTGCACTATTAGGCGTGGGATAGCTAACCAGTTTTCGATTTCGATCCGCGATACCCTCTAATTTTTTTAGGTTCGAAAAAGAAAGCACGAGCCAAAAAATTAAAAAATGGGGGCGGTGGGGAGGGGCCATATGACCCCTCATTGGGGTCAAAGTTGGGCGTAAAGAGGTAAAAATCCTCAAAAAGCCCCAAAACTCCCCTAGAAACGCCCCTGGAGGGGTGCAATGTGAGACCGATAATTTTCTGCCCCCAACATTTTTCTTGAACATACCTTACCCCTATTTCCACTTCCTAAGGGGGCTCCCATACAAAATGACATTTTTATAAAATTTGCTCCTACCGCTCTAACTGTCCATAGGGTGCCCCTAGAGATGTAAAATGTATGACCGACCCCCAATATTTTTTCAACTCCAACATTTTCTTAGAATATACCTACCCTTTATTTTCAACTCTTAAGGGGGTCCCCATACATTTTTTTTTTCTTATTTTATTAGTTTTTAAGAATACATGTTTTTATAATGTATGGGAGTCCCTTAGGGAGTGGAGATGGGGTGTTATGATGTTCGGACAAAATGTTGGTAACTAAAAAATAATGGGGGTTGGTCGTAATTTTTGCCTCTCTAGGAGGCACGGTAGGGGCGGTACGAGCGGGTTTAATAATACAAATTTAAAAAAAATAAAAGAAATGTATGGGGACCACCTTAAGGGTTACAGATACATTGTAGGTATGTTTGCAAAAAATGTTGGAATTAATAAAATAATGGAGGTCGGTCATACATTTGGCCCCACTAGGGGCACTTTAGGGTAAGTTAGAATGGTAGGATCAAATTTTTTAAAAATGGTTTGTATGGGAGCCCCCTTAGGAAATGGAAATAGGGGTAAGGTATGTTCAAGAAAAATATTGGGGGCAGAAAATTATTGGAGGTCGGTCTCACATTGCACCCCTCCAGGGGCGTTTCTAGGGGAGTTTTGGGGCTTTTTGAGGATTTTTACCTCTTTACGCCCAACTTTGACCCCAATGAGGGGTCATATGGCCCCTCCCCACCGCCCCCATTTTTTGGCTCGTGCTTTCTTTTTCGAACCTAAAAAAATAAGAAGGTATCGCGGATCGAAATCGAAAACTGGTTAGCTATCCCACGCCTAATAGTGCAAATTGAAGAACCGGTTTTTGTGTTCCAAAGTTGAAAAAAAAAAATTTTTCATAGATATCCCACTCGCATCCCACCTAAGCTTTCTTTTGAATCAAAAAAAAAAAAAGGCCCAATTTGAGGAAAAAGTCAAAAAAGTTTTGGATTTTTAAGAAAAAAAATCAAAAATTTTTTTTTTATTTTTTTATATTTTTTTTCGAAAGACTGAAGACATAGCCATCTTAACTCTTTGGGACACATTTTGCATGGATGAGAATCAACACCTCTTTGGCCAAAATGTCAAATTTCGACCCCCTCTAACTCAGAGAGTTCTTGAGCGATCTCGTTAAAAAATTGTGTCTGAACTACTATCCAATAGGACTAACCTTGGTGCAAATTTCATCCCGATCGGAAGACATCGGTTTCAAAAGTTGTGTCAGTTGACACGAAAACCCCCATATATATAATTTATGGGGTACCAAACCGACATTTCGATGAGTTACAAACGGAATGACAAACCTATATATACCCTCTACCACTACACTCAAAGAGAAAGCTTCATAATATTAATGAAAACTGTCATAAATATAATGAAAATCTTCATCAAAGTTCGTCCAATGTAACAGTTTCATAAATACAATGAAACTGTTTCATAACTATTCATAGGGTTAATATTAATGAAAGGTTTCATAAATATAATGAATAAAATTTCATAAACTTTTATTGAACTCTTCATAAATATTATGAAATGTTTCATAAATGCGATATAACATTTCATAGATTTAATTTTTTTATTAAATATTTGATCATTTTAGGAAACAATTTTATAGTATTTTTTTATGAGCCACTTCATTGGTTCTATGAAATAGTTCCATAATTATAATAAAATACTTACAAAAATAATATTACTTTTATGAAATGTTTCATAGTATTTATGGAACATTTCATAATATTTATGACACAGTTACATTGGCCGAACTTTAATGACAAGTTTCATTATATTAATGAAAATGTTTCATAGTATTTATGAAATGTTTCATTAAAAAAGCAAATGCATAATTTTTTTTAGAAATAAAATTTATTAAATTTACATTTGAAGAACTAAAATAAGGAGCTATAATTGTTTTGCCCCAATTTCTTAATCATATAAAAAAACATATGACACGTTTATGAATTTTTTTTATGAAATTATGAAATTTAATGAAGTGCATTTCATAGACTTTTTTCATAAGACTTCATTATATTTATTAAGGTTTCATAAATATAATGAAATTTTATGACAAAAATATTTATGAAACCATGTCATAAATATTATGAAGCATTTTTCTCTGAGTGTAGAGTGGAGGGTATAAAAAGCCTGTTAAATCAAAAAAAAATTACAAGCTTTTTACTAATGAAATTGTAAATTTACAAATTTTTTGACACGATAAAGCTTACAAGGAGTTCTTGTGAATTCACTATATTTTTTGCTACCACCTATTTAACAAGAATTCCTAGTAAAATCTACGTGTTTTTTTTCTGTAATTTTACAAGCTTTTTAGCAATGAAACTGTAAATGTACAACTTTTTTAACGCGATAAAACTAACACAAATTCTCATAATTTTATTAGAGTTTTTATGTAAAATTATCTAAAAAAAAATTGTAAAATTACAAAAATAAATTTATATTTCGACAGGATAAAACCAAAATTTTTTTTAAACAAGGAATATTGGTAAAATGGGATTACAAGACCTTTTCTGGTAATTTGACCAGGTTTTTTATTTTGAGTGTAGGAATTAAGTAATATTCATACCAGAAAAAGGTTGACATTATTATGAAATCAAACAAAATACGAAAAAAATATTTGCTAAAAGTTTTATAGAATAAAAAGAATCAATATAAATGAGTACTCAAATATCAACAATAACGCCCAATTCAATTTGACAAAAATAAAAAAAGAAAAGAAAATAGCGTTATTTATTGGAAAAACCACAAAAAAATGTAAATACTTAACAGTACACTCAAAGAAAAAATATAGTAAAATTCATTTAACTATACGTATGAAAACTTTTCACTGTTAGTATTTGTTTTTGCAATAAAAATCTTTTTGAACAGAGCACTCAGAATTCAATTCCAGATTTTATCCCCTAAATGTTTTTTTTTTTTTAATTTTTTGAGTGTACTAAAACCAATATCAATAAGTAGGTAACTCTTTCGTTATACAAATGTATGGTTGTATAAGTAAATGCGTATACTTAATGTATATAAATAAAATGTAAGTTTGTATTGAAGAAACCTTATGAAATAGGCGGATGTCCTTGTGGCTGACAAAGCGCATTTGCTTATGCTGTATTGATGTTGTAATAGTATTCTATTATTTTGTATGAATGAATGGCTGGCTGGCTGACTAGATAGATGGTTGTTTAGTTATTTATATTTATATAAAATCCTATTTTGTTATTCCATTCTTATTTCCATTCTTATATTACGATTTACTTAATGATAGATGGTATAAATAAGCTTGTCATTTCGTTTGTAACACTTTGAAATATTTTTGATCGAACAATGATGAAGCTTTTCTTCATTATGATGAAACATGTCATCATGTCATTAAAACACGTCATCAATATGAATTTTTAATTATTATTTTAATAATTAAAATAACAATAAAACAAATAAAACTGCAGAATAAAGGTATTAAAAAATAAAAAATAAAAATTTTAAAAATTTGTTTTTCTGGTTGGTAATTGAACCCAGGGTCTTCCAGTTGTAGTGTTTACTGTCGACATGTATTTGTAAAAACTCAAAAATTATATATACAAAATCCCTATTTTTTTCTTAATTTTTCAACGTGTTAATCTTGTAAAGACTCAAAATTTCAGTAATATTTCTAATTTTTCAAATAAAAATTTGTTATTAAAGACACCGCTTCATCAAATAGATGATACGTTACATTGGACGAAAATGCATGTAACATTTCCTTATACTAATGAAACTTTTCATCAATATGAAGTTAAAATAAAATAGTGAAGGGTATTTTAAGATTCGTTACAGCCAACTATACAACTTTTAAATTATTCTTTTTTGCAAAAATAAATAATGTTTAGTCAATTGTATGAATTGTTTATCATCAACGTTGTCGTCGTCTCCACCATCATCATCGTCATCAGCAGCATCATTATCATTGTTAGAATAGTAATAAAGGTGTTATTATTCATTTCCCATTTCCTGTTTCCTATATTTTTTTATATTGTTTTTGTATTGTGTTGAATGTTATGTTGTTTTTTTTTATAAATGTATTAATATGAATATGAAAAAAGTTACGTAAGAGAAATATACACCATTTTCTACTGCAAATTCCTGTAAAATTTTTAAATGATTGAGTGAAAGTAAAGACATTAAAAAACTAGTACGAAAAATGTAGTTGGTAAACATAATGCCCTACAACAGGATTTGACGGAAATTGTGTCCCCAGTCCAGAATAAACCAATGGGACTAATAAGTATTTACACCATTTCCAATTGTATTTCAGAAATTATCAATTGTATTTCAGAAATTATCAATTGTATTTCAGAAGTTATCAATTGTATTTCAGAATTTATCAATTGTACTAGTCGAATAGCCTGTCCCTGCCAGGCGGAACACCAAATCACTTTTCTCAATAGTTCTAATTTTTTACCAAACTTTAAAAAATTTAATATTGTAGATTGAGTTACATCAATATATTTCCCAAACTGAAAAAAAATTTAATGAGTGTCTAAGGTTTTTTTGATAAAATTTTAGCACGCCCATTTCGTCTCTCCGTCCATAAACCGGATATCAAAAATATATCGTGTGGATCTGTCCCATGGTCACTCCTATATACATGGCAATTTTTATCTTTCTTACAGGGAAGTCTCCCTAGTGTCACCCATGGATCTTTATGGAATTGGTTTTATTTTGTAGAGCAGAAATTCATATTTAGGGGGTAAAAAGGAGGGGAGAAGACAAGGTCATTTTTCAGTTTCTTTCGTTTATCTCCTATATTATGCAAAGAAACCTAGTCATGTTACATACCAAATGAAAGGTCTTTGGAAAACCTATCTACGTGTTGTAAGAACGTGTCCAAACATGCACAACTTTTCGTCATATTGAGTAAAATACCAAAATTTTAGGACATTTTTGTTAATAAGTCGAAAAATATTAACTTCTTTGGCCCGTTGTTAGCACCACGAGATAGGTATTTTAAATACCTTTAATCTGATACCACACATGCCCATATTAATTTTGTATAAATAGGCGTAAATTGTAAAAAACTGAAAAAGGTCAATTTCCCCCCATACAAATCGACCCCCCCTAAAAATGAGTTTGGGCCGCTAAAAAAAAATACGTGTCGAATTAATTTTCGTTCTTAACAACATATCCAAATTTCATGAAGATCGGAGGGTGACACCAGGGAGACTTCCCTTGTTAGTCATGAAGTCATTTAAAATTAGCTAAAATGTTAAAAAGCACAATTTTTTCACTTAAATTTTTCCTTATAATTCTCCGTACACAGTTTAAATATTAAATCTGACTTTATAAGGATATGGTCGATTGTCAATACTTTATGCTTTACAATGTTCAGCTTCCTTACTCATTAGGGGGGTTTCAGAAATAGTTTAAATGTTTAAAAACTAAATTTCGCCGTCTTCCGCCACTCCCCCTGTCTTAAAGGCCGACAATCCGGCTACGTTACAGATTATATATACAAACTAAACAAAATTCACAACGGATTTTTGGATATCCAGGTCACTGGACAATCAGGTCAGTGTTGTTCTTTGCCATAGTCCGTACCATATGCATCCAATTTTCATCTTTCAAGGTCATAAGGTGTCTTCAAAATTAGGTAAAATTTGTGTAAAAACATAATTTTTCCACGCCCAAAATTTTTAAATCTGACTACTTTAGGATAGGCTCCATCGTTAGTACTGTACTTGTATCCACGTCCCTTTTCCCTCTCAATTCTTCGTCCACAGTCCAAACATTTTAAGTCTGGCTACTTTAGGATCTTCAGTGTCAGGACAAATAAGCTTGCCAATTTTCGGCTGCGTAGGTCATTAGGGCTTTAAAGTTAGTTAAATAAAAAAAAATAAAACACAATATTGCCTTGCCCCTTTTTCCTCTCAACTTTCCGTCTACATTCCAAAAATGTTAAATCGGACTACTTTAGATTATGCTTCATAGTTAGGACTACATGCTAGGGATTTTCAACTTCCTAATTCATTGGGGCGGAGCTTAAAAATACTCTTAATTGTTAAAAAATAATAATTTTGCCAAGTCCCCATTTTCTCACAATTCGCCGCTCACAGGCAAAAAATCCGGCTTCTTAAGAGTCTGTCCCTGGTCAATTTTAAGCTTAGGAATCTGTCCCTGGCCAATTTTAATCTTTTAAGTCCATCAATGAGATTCAGAAGGCGCTGGATACACAAAAATAAGAGAAAAACAAAAAAAAAATTATATATACAGAAAATAGATGGAAATAAATTTACCACGCCCTTTGCCTTTCTTATTCTCCACCCATATACTGGATATCAAAAATCCAGGTTCGCGTTGATCTTCCCCATGAAACCTTCTATCAGTGTTGCCAATTTAGCCATTTTCCGGCTAAATTTAGCTCCTTTTGAACTCGTTTAGCCGGAGAAAAAGGCATTTAGCTCTTAGCCGTTTTTTTTAGCCATTTTCGAAACTATTTTAGCAGTTTTTTAGCCATTTTTGAGTTTTCGGTTAAAAAGTAATTTTTTGTGTGTTTTTTATACTAAAATAGAGAATTTATTGGTTTTTAAGTTTGTACAGATCGATCACAGACTCTAATACTATTTGTTATAAAGGTTTAAGTTTAAAAATGTATGAGAAAATTAAATTTCTAAAAATTATAGACATTTCTGAAAACTCAACTTGAAGGCTGATTGCTGAATCTTGGCATATATATTTTTGAAATTCTTTTGATCAGGTTTCAGCGAAAACGGTCCCACGGGTAAAAAGTGTCACCTCGAATTCACGTGTTGAAAAAGCTTTTTTAAGCCAAAATAACTTAAAAAGATTTTTTACTTAATTACATTTTTTGCAGTCAAAATTTTAATATATATTTTTATAAAAAAGTTTAATATAAAATATTTAAATCATTAAAACAGTGCTTTGAACTCTCTTCATTTTATCTAAAATATGTCAAAAACAGTAACAAAAAATCTCCTTATTTTAATATATGTATCAAAATCGGTACAAAATATGAATTTACCTTAGTTTTTCTTAAAAACCAAAATATTATTTTAGCCGTTTTTTAGCCATTTTTTAGCCGTTTCTTAGCCGTTTTTTCAAAAGGATTTAGCCGTTTTTGATTACAAAGTTCTGGCAACACTGCCTTCTATATACATGCCAATTTTCATCTTCCTAAGTTATTGGGGGTCTTCAAATTTGTTAAAATACTTATTAAAAAACCCAATTTTTCCAACGCTCTTTTATCTTTTAATTCTCCGTCCACAGTCGAGAAATTTTAAATCCGATTACTTCAGGATATACTACACCGTTAGGACTATACGCTATGCATTTGCCGCTTCCTTTGGGGGCTTCAAAAGAAGTTAAAATGTTAAAAATCCCAATTTAGTCACTCCCCATTTTCCTTTGAATTCTCCGACTACAGTACAAAAATTTTAAATTCGACTACTTCAGGATATGCTTAATCGATCGGACTATATGCTAGGAAATTTTCAGCTTCCTAAGTCATTAGAGGAATTTATAATAAGCAAAAATGTAAATTTTCATCTTCATAGGTCATTGGGGGTCTTCAAATTAGTTAAAATATTAAAAAACACAATTTTTCCACGCCCCATTTTTCTCTTAATTCTCCTTCCGCAGTCTAAAAAAATGAAATCCGATTACTTCATGATATGCTTCAGTGTAAGAACTAAATGCTATGAAATTTTCCGCTTCCTAAGTCATTTGAGGGCTTCAAAAGAAGTAAAAATGTTAAAAAATCCCAATTTTGCCACGCCACTTTTCCCCTCAATTCTCAGCCCACATTGCGAAAATCTTAAATCCGACTACTTGGGGATATGCGCCATCGTTAGGATTATATTCTAAGAAATTTTCAGCTTCCTAAGTCATTTGGGGGCTTTAAATTAAGCAAAAATGTCAAAAAATTGAATTTTTCCACGCCCACTTTTCCGCTTATTTCTCCGCCCACAGGCACAAAATCGAAAATCCGGCTACGTTAGGATCTGTCCCTGGTGTTTAACTATATGCATGCCAATTTTCAGCATTGTATCTCATCATTTGGCTTCAAAAAGCTCTGGATAGACAAAAAAAGAGGAACACACAAATACGGAAATTATATATCGTCCATTCCACGAGACATTTGGTAATTTTAGGCATTTTTTGACCGAGGGTCTTCCGAATTTTGTTATTTTTTTCATACAGATACTCTATGGAGCCAATTTCAAATTTCATCCATCAGATCGAAAATATTTGAAAAACTCGCTATTTTATTCACGATTTTCGTTTTAAAAAAAGTAAAAAAAATGCAAAATCTGTGTAACTTTGAGCAGCTGTATTTTCTTATCTACATATCGCATTTTAACAATCCATAGCGCATACGAATGGTATATAAATCTATTTTGATATCTTATAAACTGAAAAAATATCGGTGGTTTAAAAGTGCATTTTATATGCAAATGCAGTTTTGAAGTGCATTTTGCGAAACTTTTACCCCATTTAATTTTTTTTTAATTAGCATATTTGGAAAATTTAGGATTTTTGGTACAAAAAAATGTTTTCATTACAATGGACCGAGCATGTATGATATTTTTAATATTTTTTTTAAAAAAATACTTCCTTAAGTTTCACTTATAAAATTTTTTATTTTTTTAATTATACCAAAATCATGTAAAAAGACATGTTTTTAAACCGTTATATTTTCAAAAGTACTAATGGTATCTCATTGTTTTTATGCATATTAGAAAGGTATTTGTGTCTATTTTTTGCATTTAATCACCGCAAATATGTTGGTGTTTCAAAAATGCATTTTAAATGCAAATGCAATTTTGAAGTGCATTTTTCAAAACTTTTACCCCTTTGATTTTTTTTTTAGTTATCATATTCGAAAAGCTTACAATTTTTGCTACAAAATAATGTCCTCATAATAATGGACCCACTGTGTGTAATATTTTTCAGAATTTAAAAAAAAAATCATGTTATTTCAGATTTTTTTGGTTTTAATTAAAATATTAAAATTTTTTTAAGGAAATATAAAAAAAAAAATTAAAAATAGCACACACAGTGGGTCCATTATTAGCAGGACATTATTTTGTAGTAAAAATTGTAAGCTTTTCGAATATAATAACTAAAAAAAAATTCAAAGGGGTAAAAGTTTTGAAAAATGCACTTCAAAATTGCATTTGCATTTAAAATGCATTTTTGAAACACGAACATATTTGCGGTCTTTAAATGCAAAAAATAGACAAAAATACCTTTCTAATGTGCATAAATACAATGAGATACGATTAGTACTTTTGAAAATATAACGGCTTAAAAAAATGTCTTTTTACATGATTTTGGTATAATTTAAAAAATAAAAATTTTTATAAGGGAAACTTAAGGAAGTACTTTTTTAAAAAAAATATTAAAAATACCATACATGCTCGGTCCATTGTAATGAAAACATTTTTTTGTAGCAAAAATCTTAAATTTTTCAATTATGCTAATTAAAAAAAAAATAAAAAGGGGTAAAAGTTTCGCAAAATGCACTTCAAAACTGCATTTGCATATAAAATGCACTTTTAAAACACCAATATTTTTTCAGTCTATAAGATATCAAAATAGACTTACATACCATTAATATGCGCTATGGATTGTTAAAATGCGATAAGTAGTTTAGAAAATACAGCTGCTCAAAGTTACACAGATTTTGCATTTTTTTAACTTTTTTAAAAACGAAAATCGTGAATAAAACAGCGAGTTTTTTAAATATTTTCGATCTGATGGATGAAATTTGAAACTGGCTCCATAGAGCATCTGTATGAAAAATATAACAAAAATCGGAAGACCCTCGGTCAGATTTTTTAAAATGACTCATGGAATGGACGATATATAGATTTTAGAAATTATCAATTGTATTTCAGAAGTTTTCTATTGTATTTCAGAACTTATCAAATGTATTTCAGGAGATATCAATTGTATTTCAGAAACTATCAATTGTATTTCAGAAATTATCAATTGTATTTCAGAATTTATCAATTGTATTTCAGATATTAACAATTGTATTTCAGAAATTATCTATTGTATTTCAGAATTTATCAATTGTACTTCAGAAATTATCAATTGTATTTCAGAAATTTTTAATTTGTATTGTAGGAAATGTAAATTGTATTTCAAAAGTTATCAATTGCTTTTCAGAAATAATCAATTGTATTTAAGAAATTATCACTTGTATTTCAGAAATTATCAATTGTACTTCAGAAATTTTCAATTGTTTTACAAAGATTAGTTTCTGAAAGACAATAGATAATTTCTGAAATACAACTGATAATTTTTGAAATACATGTGATTATTTCTGAAATACAATTAAAAACTTCTGAAATTCAATTGATATTTCCTAAAATACAAATTAAAAATTTCTGAAAACAATTGACAATTTCTAAAATACAATTGATAAGTTCTGAAATACAATTGATAATTTCTTAAATACAATTGATAAATTCTGAAATACAATTGATAGTTTCTGAAATACAATTGGTAATATCTAAAATACAATTGCTAACTTCTGTAATACATTTGATAATTTCTGAAATACAATTGATAACTTCTGAAATGCAATTGATAGTTTCTAAAATACAATTGATAAATTCTGAAATACAATTGCTAACTTCTGAAATACATTTGATAAGTTTTGAAATACAATTGATAACTTCTGAAATACAATTGATAGTGTCTGAAATACAATTGATAAATTCTGAAATGCAATTGATAACTTCTGGAATACAGTTGATACCTTCTGAAATACAATTGATTATTTCTGAAATACAATTGGAAATGGTGTAGCTAAATATTTTTAAAAGAAAAATTCTATATTTTATCGATGGAGAAATTCTCATAATGTTTCCAAAAAAAAAATTCTAAAGTTTTTCGAGAGATTTTCGGTAGATTTATTCTAGCTTGAGGTCATCATTTCCTTTTCCAAATAAAACTATGAAATTCTCATAGTATGATTTCCAAGAAAATATTTTTTCTGTTTTAAATTTACTTATGTTATATTTCCTAAATAGTCGTGACGGTGGAATCTGACAAATTTCGTAACACGTGTCGATAAAATCTTGCAAAATGACCTACATGAATAAATTTAAGCCAAAAAATTACTTTCTTGAAAATTTTTCTATGGGAATATCATAATTTGAATTACCCAGCAAAAACTTCCATTACCAAGTAATTAACTTTGGGGTTTATAACGAAAATGAGTAACTAGTTACGTCCCAATTTAATTCTTAATTACTTAAACAAGGCGATGCCATTGGAGGCAAGGCCTTCTTTGTTCGCTTACGAAAATGCTAAAAAATAATAGCCCATTCCTAGCTCGGTTACAAAAAGTTGAAAAGGTGACTGCATTGTTTGTTTTGTTGCTCTTATTAAATGAGTGAAAATAAATTAAGAGTAAAATTGTTTTTGTATATATTTTTATGAAACTTAACTGGTTTTTAAAATTCAGATTGCAAATCATTTACGATGTAAGTAAAAAGTGTGGCCGTTTTTTGGGGTATAAAGTAACGCAGCGAGTAATTAGTACTCATTACCAGGTAATCCAATTGGGAATGGGTACTCATTACCTAGTTTTTGCTGGGTTGAGTTGAGGGTGGGTTGTACAAGCCTAAAAATAAGTAAATTTTCTAGGCAAGTCCATGGCGCTCAGACTTAAAATAGTCCATTGTACCGTTTGCTGGGTAGTAAAGGAAATAATGACCTCGAGCTAGAATAATATACTCAAAATATAATATTGTAAAAGTCGAATAAAACAATTTTTAGTTTTTAATGAAAATTAATTAGAATTTTTCTATAAAAAAATTCTCTGATTTTCCCATAAAAAAATATTCAGATGTTTTCTATAAAAAAAAAAATTCCAATTTTTTCGCGTTTAAATTTTTTTAATTTAGTTTTGAAACTTTTTCTGTTCAAATCTTTGTTACTGTTAAAAAATTAATGACTTCATTCAAGTTATTTTATGGTCAAATTCCATAGCACGTTTGGAAATGGTGTATCTCCAAAACATTATTACCTACTATAAATTTGTTACTTTTTTGTGGTTGGTTTTTATTTTGATATAATGGTGGATTTGTGCTTTTAGGAATAAATTATTTATTAAGAATTTGATATTCTTTTTTTTTTTATTCTTTTACGAGGAATCTAATAGAAAAAGGCTTTTAAGGATTTTTCCATAAAAAGGTTGTTTAAAAAAAACAAGGATTTCTTTTATGAAACGATTTCTAATAAATAAAAATGGTTAGTTGCATACTCATGTGTGTGTATAAGAGTTTAATTTAAATTGAGAATAAACAAATTGGTATTTTCATAAAAAATAACTGATTTATGAAATTCAAATACAAAATAGTTTTGTATAGAAAATAGAATTGTAGATATGGATTAAAGATTTAAACTAAGGTAAAGTAAAATTGCAAGTGACAGAATATGTGAAAAGCTTTAATTTCGAATTGACGAAGGCACTTTAATTGACTCATTCATTGGAATTCCGCTTTTAGAGGAATTTCGATTTCGATTTAGTCTTTGAAAACCATCTGGAATTCGTTGATATGATATCATTTCATTAAAAAAATATTTTATTTATGGTTAAAAATACGCTTTTTTTATTATTTTTTTCTCTTTTTTCAATGCATGACTTGAAAGTATTAAATGGAATATTATGAGACATTATTATCTCTCTTCAATCATATTGTTTGCATTTTTTTTTCATTCTTCAACATAAATAGAACATTTAAAAAAATAATAATAAAACAAAAAATATTTACCTTGAGTTGAAAAGTACAGGTAATGCTCGATTTGCGAGGACAGACTCTAAAGGTTCGCAGTAGAGTTTTGTCCGATTCTTTTTTCTTCCGATTTTGTAGGTCTGGGCAAATTTTTATTCTTCTAGGCCTAAAACTTATGTAATGCAAATTTAAGGACAATAGTATTAAATTAGCCCGTGACGGCCGCAACCAAAGTTTAAAATTTTCGAAAATTATAAAAAAAATCTAAAAAAAGATATTTATTTTAAAGCATCATATGTGTTAATTTTGATGCCCTCAACACATATATCAAAAATTTTAACAATCGCTCGAACAGTTTTTGAAATATAACTATTTGAAATTGGCAAAAAATGGGGATTTTCTGCGAATATCAAAAAAATTTTTAATTCGGTCGAGCAGTTTTCGAGATATCGTCATTTGAAATTTACTTAAAAATTTACAAAAATGGCGGTGTTCTCCTACACTCAAAAAAACCTTGTTAAATGACAAGAAAAGTTCGTAACTTTTTTGCTGCCTCCTATTTAACAGGAATTCCTCGTTATTTTATAAGCTTTTTACCAATAATTTTGTAATTTCACAAGCTTTTTATCAATAAAATTTTAAATTTACAAATTTTTTGACGCGATAAAACTTAGAAGGAGGTTTCGTGACTTTACTAGATTTTTGCTACCTCCTATTTTACGCTAATTCTTAGTAAAAATTACGAGGTTTTTCGTAATTTTACAAGATTTTTACCAATAAATTTGTAAATTTACAATTTTTTTGGCGCAATAAAACTTACAAGGAATTTTGGTGTATTTACTAGATTTTTTTTTTTTGTAAAAAACTTGGAATTACAAAACAAAATTAAATTTGGATCGAACATTTTTTGTTAAAATACAAGGATAACTGCCAAATATTGGTAAAATGGGATTACGAGACTTTTTCTAACAAGTTTTTTTTAATTGTTGGTTCAAGAATTTAAAAAAAATCTATTTTTTTTTTAAATAATTTAATAAGGCTCGAGACAAACTTTCATTTAAACTGAGTTTGAGTTGAATCACATCAATTTAACCCTAGGCGTTCTTCAACCAAAGTTTAGAGTTTTCGATAAATCGAAGCAGGGCTGCCAGACTTGAGGATTTATCCCCAAAGTTGGGGATTTCATGCGAGCAAAAAGAACAAGAAATCTCATTTGGGGATTGGGGCTTTTTGTGGGGATATCAAAAATTATTTTGGGGATTTTTTGGGGATATTCAAAGTTGTGTATATTTAATACCACAATCTAAATTTAATGTAATCAACGGTTTTTAAAACAAGTTTTAAAAAAACAACTCTTTGTTACGAGATTACAAAACAAATTCAGTAAATCGTGCATTATCGACTGCAAAATGGATTTAGACATTGTCAAAAATCTTTAATTAACGTGGTTGGGCTTTTTGGGATTTTTTAATTGCTGAATCTACAAAATAAAATGATAAAATTACCATCCATAAAATTTTTTTTTAAAAACTGATAAACATTTTTTTTAAAAACTGATGAACATTTTTTTGTCTGATTGAAAAAAAAAAATTATTTTTCATTGTTTGGGGATTTTTGGGGATAATTTGTTATATTTTTGGGGACAACGGAAAAAAGTACCTGGTAACGCTGAATCGAAGAGCGCCACGGGTGAAAATTATCAGATTTGATCGGATTAATTTGAAATGAAAGTTTGTCTCTAGCTCTATAAAAGAAAAGAAAATTTAGAGATTTTTTTTAAACAAATTTAAAAATTACAAATAGCGATATCTCAGAATAATAGCGGGAAAAAACATTACCAAGAAAAGTACCTTCAGGAAATTCAAATTCCTACAGGCACATCGAAATATCGGTCTAGGACCCCGTAAAGTATAAATATTATTGATCAATACTCGATTCTAAGACATTCTAGCGATGTCCGTCTGTCCGACCGTCTGTCCTTCCGTCCGTCTGTCTGTGGAAGATACGATACAGTCCAAAATTAAAGAGCTAGACTCCTGCAATTTGGCATGAATATGTCTTATGGTCCTAAGCAGGTTAAGTTCGTAAATGGGCAAAATCGGCTCAGGGGAAAAAGTTCCCGCCTGAACTGAACCAACTTCTGAAAAAATACACTTTTTTACATGTTTTTTTGTATTTTTGTTAAATAAATGAAACATTTGTTATATTTATCGGGATGGGAAGGTGCTCTCAAGGTCCCCACTGACCCCCATCACCCCCCCCCCCAAAAAAAAGCAAACGCCCTGAAATTTTTTTTTTTTACATTTTGGAGAGTATAAAAGATTCGGCACAGCCGAATTTAACACTCTCATTTGTTTTTAATAAAAAGGTCTTTCTATCTCTTTTAGAGGCCTCTGACTCCGAATTTAAAAAAAACAGAAAAAAAAAATTTTCAAAAAAAATCTAAAATGGCGATTTTTTCTTTTTGCAATTTTGCAACATTCGCGTTCATTAAAGGCATACCTTTATAATTTTCTTTTAGAACTACTTCAAATCAAATTGTTAAACCAAAAAAACTTAATATCAATACAAATATGTAATAAAAAATCTACACTTTCCCCCAACGTCTAATTTTACGAGAATTTTACCTACCTCCTATTTTACGAGAATAGCCTCGTAAAATCACGAGATTTTTTGGTAATTTTACAAGGTTTTTTTTAATTGCAGTCAATTTTTATATTTTCCGAAATAAAGGTATTAGAAACCTAAAATCTGAAATGCAAAAAAAGTTCTGAAAAGAGTAAAAATGTGAACTTTGGCACGAGCGACGTATCCAGGAATTTAAAAAGGGGGGGCACACAGCCAAAAAAAAATAATTAATCATCGCCGATTAATTTTTAATTCCAACTACCTAGAAAAATCTGATATATTTTTTTTATAAAAAATTTTAAGAATTTGAACATTTCTGTATAGAAAAACTTTTCAGAATCTGAGAATTTTCTATAAGAAACAAGTAAAAAAGTTAAATTCGGCCTTGCCGAATGTAGTGATACCCTCCACAATTTCAAAAAGATTATTGCAAAAAACTTTATTTAAAAGGAAATTTTTTTTGAAAAAAAATTTCCGCGAAAAAAAATTTGGGGAAAAAAAAAATCTGAGATTTTTTTTTGTCAAAAAATATGTTCTTACTTCTATAAATACCATTTGGTGTTCAATTATGTTCACATATGTCAACCAGAAGCCGAATTAAAGCATTTTGTATTTTTAGGTTATGTTGAATGTACTGAAATTTTTGAGGTGTGCTTACATTTTCGTTCATAACTTTTGAACCGCTGAACCGATATCGCTCAAATGCAATACCAAACTTCTCGAGAGAACTTCCAATAAATATGTTAAGTTGCAGTCATCTCTGTGCTATATTTTGTCGGCGACAGCATTTTCCACAGACAGACAGACAGACGGACGGACAGACGGACAGACGGACAGACGGACAGACGGACAGACGGACAGACGGACATCGCTAGAATGTCTTAAAATCGATCGGGCATCATGAATATATATACTTAATGGGGTCCCAGACCGATATTTCGATGTGTTACAAACGGAATGACAAACTTATATATACCCTCTATCACTAAGTGGAGGGTATAAAAAAAAAATATTCGTGAATTAAAGTCAAAAAACCTATAAAATAACACTTTTGGGACTCCACTGTAAAGTATTCTTACGTTTTTTCCACAAAAACGAACTTGATTTTTTAAAAAAATCTACCTTATAATTCCAAATCAGAAATTCGAAATTACAAGGTTCATTTTATATAAAATCGAGTCCTGTTTTGTATAAGCAATGTAAGAATACGTTACGGATAGCCAAAACCGAGTCAAATTAGCGTTTTTTAAATATTCAGAATCGAATAGCGGTACGTGATTGACAAATTTTGGAAGGCGGACTTTGAATCAGGAGGCCAAAATACTCTTATGTCTCATTCATGTATTTTTATTCGTGGGAGTTCGAATTTCTCTTAATTTGTTTAACCGTTAAACTAAATCATTTACAATACTAAAAAATTTTGTTTATTTCTTATACAATGCGTTATTGTGTATAAAATTTTTAAAATTTCCAAATCGAAAAGGAAGCAAAAAATGTCCCCCTTTTCGATATGGCACTGTTTATATTTCTTCAAGTAACGGTTCTATAACCTTCAAATTCGTAATAAAGGATCCTCTAGCTGAAGAAAAAATATGTGCCTTAAGTTAAAAATATTGTGCTTTTGTATTTTTTATATTTTAATGGTCATAGAAATTTAAAATTTGGACTTTAGAATAATCCAGCAGAAAAACATTTTGAAAAAAGAATTTTTTCGATATTTTGATTCCAAGTACGAGTAAGAAGGACTTAACTATAACCCAGCGATTTCCATTTCTTAAAAAACTCCCATAAACCAAGAGGTACCTGTATCAAATTAAATCTGTTGTTAACAGTTTTATTCATATAATTTTTTCAAAAACAATTTTTATAAGATGCCTAGGAAAAATCTTTAAACAGTGAAATGTAGTGGAAAAAAGTAGTAGATAGAAAGTAAACAGAATTAAATATGAAATAAAACTGGTTAAGTAAAAAAACGTATTTCTTGGAAAAGAGATTGTTTTTTCAGAATAAGTATTAAAAAGAAAATGCTTAAATAATAACTGCATATAAAAAAAATCAATAAAAGAAAATAAATAAAAGAATAAAAAAAAAGTTATAAATACTGATGATTGAAAACAAATTATATTGAGCTGAAAACAATTTAATAAATTTCTCCAAAATTTTAAGCATATTTAAAACAATTGGTAATGAATAGTTGGTTTAAGCTGTTTAAACTTTAAACAGCTTAAAAAAATACGCCTTATATGATAAATCTATTTTCTTTATTTAAAAGATAAATTATTGAAGTAGTTTAAAAATTTCATAGCACAAAGTGTTGTCAATTTGAACATTGCCAGGTTTGCCACTCAATTGGGTGTTGCTTTTTCTAAAGTTCGAAATCGGCTGCAGTTGTACATAAAAAATTACTAATCTAATTTTAAAGAATTTTTTTTGATTTGTAGATGATTAAATTCTCTAGCAGTTATCGTGGCCATTTTTTTAAAAATATAGATTTTTGTTGAAGTTTTGCTAATGAAAAGTAAAAAAACTGTAAAAATCTATTTTTCTTCCTTCACTAAAAAATATAATTAGTTCACGAAAAGACTTTCTGGGTCAGAACTTTTTTTTGTGGGGCTGTGTAATTCATATTGCGCCTTAAGTGTCGCAAATATAAAAAAAGTTAAAGATGAAATGCACTAACGAACATTTCATCAGATGTGACGAAAACACAGTTTCATACACCGATATGCTGCAAAAACAGTCCAAAGGAGGGAAACTTTAACCCTCCCCTAAATTAAAACTCTGATGAGATCTTGCAAAATGCCCACGTCAAAACCCTGTAAATTTCAAAAAAATTTAAATTGTTGTATAGTTTTGTAATTAAATGAATTATGAACTTTAAACCTCTGCTTTTACCACAAACATGGAAACACACTTTGTTAGAGAAAAAGTTATACAACGAAATAAAATCTGGATTTAACCTTTGGCAATTGAAAGTGTTTAGAGCACGTAAGGCAGATAATAATGATAGTATTACAATATCTCTTTTATTAACACTCTATCAAAAAATGGAGTTATACTTACTTGGTCATTATTTACGTAAAACCTTAATATATTGATCGGAGACCACATAATGTTTAAAAATGGGGCATTCAATGCCAAATCGCACACTTTTGGATCCGACCCTCCCTCACAGAGAAAACAGTTTAATTGTGCTAGCCGAATTTAGAGCCAACTACAAAGTTTAATTACAACAACCGAAATTTTCGGTTGCGATTACCGATATTTATTTGAAGCAACAGAAATTAAATTTTCAAAACAAAAATTTGGTTATCGCAACCGAAATGTTCAGTTGTTGTTATTAAACTATGCAGTTGGGTCTAAATTCGGCTGGCATAATTAATCTGATCTCTCTGTGTTGATTTCGCTCATTTTTGGATATGTTTTTAATGCAACTTGCATACCAATTTTTAGGCTTTTATACCAAGTAAGTTTTGAGTTTTTGAATTTTACAAAATGGAGATTTTTTTCAAAAAAAAATTAAAAATTTAAAGTTTTCAATTAATTTTGGCCAGTAAAAATTTCGATATCATAAAAAAAGCTGGGCAACATTTTGTTGGTACTTAAATGTAGTTTTTAGAAAAAAAAAATATTTCGAAGTAATATTCACTTAATTTTAAACTTTTAAAAATTAAAATCGACTTTTTGAAAAAGTCGAAAACTTTAAATTTTTTTTTTTAATCTTAAAATTCTACTCTAACCCAGCAAAAAATAATCGAGATTGTGTAAGCAGACATAGATATTTTTGAATTACAGTAGTGCATACTAGATGCACTACTTTTCAAAATTGCCCTTTTTTTACTCTGGTTTATTTTATATGGTGCTCCAAAAAATTAAATTGGTAGATATTAACCCTAACTTATTAATTTGTGGGTAAAAATATGTCTCACAAAAATTTAGGTTGATCGGACATGGGTAAGGCGTGCCGCATCGGCCTTGGATTTAAAAAAAAAAAGGATTACAAGGAAAAATATAAAATTTGTTTTCCCAATTTTTTTGGTATTTTAAATTAAACTTGAATTCAGGTGGTTACAGAATTTTGATTTGAAGTCAAATGCCTTTCTAATAAGGTGCTAAAAACTAAAAGCGGTTAAAAATCAGCCAAGTTATTAAAGCTTCCCCAGGCATCTAACGTGTGGCAGACCACTTCATTAAGGAATACAATCCGATTTATGAAATTCATTGAAATTATCTACACTCAAAGAATTATGTAGGTAAATTCCAGTGAATATTCACTTAAAACAAATGAAATTTTATTTAAAAACCATTCCACTGTTTTTTCATTTAAAATAAAAACACATTACAGTCAATTTTAAATGTTAATTTAATGACTAACCAAAACATTAAAAAACTAGTGAATATTCAGTTATTTTGTACTGAAAAACAGTAAAACTATAGAAGAAATTTTTTACTGCCGAAATTAAATGTAACAGAAAATTCGTTTTTAATACAGTAAATTATTTTTTTTAAACTACAGAAACAGTAAAAAAATTAAATCCTTTATAAAATAAGTGAATTTTCTTTTAAAATGACTTTACTGATTACTTTTTAAAATAACCTACAAACAGTTAATGACATAATTTTCTTAGTGTAGTGTAAAAACATATTTTTTTTTCCTCAAGTTCAAATGTAATTAGATGACAAGTATTTTTCATATTGTGTTTTGCTAAATGTTTTTAATTAAAATTAAATTTGCTAAATGTTGCATTATTCAACACCCCGAGTAAAAATTTTTATATGATGCAATATATATTGATATGTAATACAATATATAATTAAACGCAATTTGATCCGAAAAATGGTGGATGTTTTTGCATTAAAAAAGATCAATTTGTATAAAATATGATTTGATTTCATCCGAGTTTTGACCAGACATTGCCATATATTAGTGGATCTAATTAGATCTAATTGCATAAAAACATGTAAAATCCTGGTGTTTTTTGGTTTGGGTTGAGTTACACCACAGGTCAAGGAAATGTTTAGGAACATTTTAAAAAGTTTCTTATACTTTGCCTTAAAAACTTAGAAAATTGTTGGTTAAATGGAAACATATAGTGTTATATATGGAACAGAATAGGATATATATAATTTTATATTAAATTATACAAAAAACAAATTTTGTATTGACCCTCATGTAATTTTATATAATTATATCAACCGTACACATTTTAATCCGAATCATGATTCAATTATATATTACTACATATGACTGCATTAAAAAAATTTACAAAATATCTCACGGATGTATAATCATATATAATTTATTATGTTTGTATCAAGTTATATATTGTAATATATGTTTATTTTTACTCGGGACTTTATTTTTAAATTTGTATTTTTTTTTTTAATTTAGAAAAACCAAAAAAAATATTACACTGGAATATGAATAAAAAATGTTACTAATTTTTTTTTTATCTGTGTGTAACGAAAATTCATATTATTTTATATATTTACAACTACCCAGTTGGCAACGTCCTCGAGCCATCCTCAGTGACGGAGCGGTGACATGTTAGAGTCACTGCTGACATTCACAAGACATCTCTATGTACTGGGTTGAGGACAGTTTCATACAAATTTTCAAAATGTCCTCACTTAAAGTCAGCAGTGGTCAGGGCTGACCTTCTGGGGACATGTCACCTAAGACTTCATTGGGGAAATGTCTGATTAAGGTCATGCGAAAATACAAAAAAATTTACTTTAGTTTTTACTTTTATCCGTTTTCCTTCATAAATTATCTTTCTCATATTTAGAAAAAACTTTTCGCCTTTTTTAGTTCCAACTGGATTTGAACCTGGAACCTCCAGTTTATTAGTCCCACACCTAACTACTTGTTCCAAACTTTATTTTGAAAATTGTTTGTCTATTTATTACTTTTATTCTACTTGTTAGATTTTGATTTTATTTTAAATAAATCGATAATGTTGCAATTTTTTTCTTGAAAATTGAAGAGTTGCCCAGATTTAAAATTCTAATTTAATATACTGCTATTCTGAAGACATTTCCTTTAAGACGTCTAAGAGAAATTGTCCACACTCTTAAAGCAAACATTCAGTGCTGACAATGTTAGGACATGTCATCAAGGATTACATATGATTTGTCAGAACCTGAAGACATTTCCTCAAGGAATCACTGTGGAAATTTCTTCAGTGACACATTTGCCAACTGGGTAATTTGTTCAATAAATTCAACCTAACCGAGAACTGGTAACAATAACCGTCGTCTCGTTGTAGCGAAAAAAACCAAGGGTTCTGGTGGGAATCGAACCCACTACCCCCACGTTGAAAGGCTAGCACGCTACCAACTAGCCTACGGACGTGCTACAAACTAGCCCGTGGGCTAGAGTTAAAGAAAAAGAGTTAAAGAAAAAGAGTTAAGAGCACTAAAGACATTTTGCAGCTAACAAAAATTTATCGAATTGGACTTGGACCAAGTCACTGAAAAATAATATCTGCTTCAAAATTTGATGCAGAGTTTAAAAGATTCTGCACAGCCGAATTATTACTATTTTTTGCTATTAAATAAATATTATTATGTATTGTTGAACATGTTGCTTGTTGCAATATATGTAAGAGAAAAAAATATAACATTTATTCCAGCAACATATTTGTACATATAATGCAACAAGAGAAAAAAAACATCTATATCTATGTGTACACTCAAAAAAAAAAAACTTGTCAAATTACAAGAAAAAGTCTACTAATCTCATTTTAGCAATATTTAACAGTTTTCCTTGTTAAAAAAAAATTCGATCGAAGTTTATATTTTTTTAGGTAATTTTACAAAAAATAATCTTGTAAAATACATAGAAATTCTTGTAAGTTTTATTGCATCAAAAAAGTTGTAAATTTACAATTTTATTAGCAAAAAGCTTGTAAAATTAAAAAAAAAATCTTATTTTTTACTAGCAATTCTCGTAAAATAAGAGATAGCACAAAATAAACTAATGTCACGAGAATTCCTTGTAATTTTTATCGCTTAAAAAAGTTGTTAATTTACAATTTTATTGGTAAAAATTTTGTAAAGTTACAAAAAAGCTCGTAAATTAGGAATTCTCGTAATAGGCCATTTACATATACCTCGAAATCCAAAAAAAAATGGGATTTCAATGAAAATCCAAGTAAATCCAATTACTTTTTTGGATTTCAAATGTCAAATCCCATACAAAAAAAAACTTGGATTTTGGGAAAATCGTAAAATCGCAATTTAAAATCCTAAAAAATTTCTACTACTTAATTGTACAACGATGGGTTTTCCCAAAATAATCATCCCTAATGCTTTTTTTACAACGCTGCACACGATTTGTTATCAGCTGTTGTTGTTTTTTATAAAGTAAAAAAAACAATTAAAATTTATTTTTTTAAAACTATTAAAAGATTAATAAAAACAATGTTTAACAATGTTTCATTTAAAACTTACCATTGCAAATGGTAAACGCACAATTTAGTTGACCAATTTGGTCTTCCTAACAAAGAAAAACACTCAATGGTGGCGGCCCCAAACTGGGCAAAAATGTTAATTTTCTTGCATTTAAAGAAGCAGCTCTACATAAAAATACATTTTTTGATATTGTGGTCCCAACACATACTAGTGGGATTGAAAATATTGGCTCCGGCAAAGAAAAATCATTGTTTTTAGAAATATTTATAAAATTGGGTAATTTTCCAACTAACAACCCTGTACACAAATCAAAAGAAAATACAGAGTTAGTACAAACAAAATCCCGCTAAATGTCAAAAAAGCATATGTAAACGGTATAGATTTTAATTGGATTTGAAATCCAAATTTATGTGGATTTCGGGTTATATGTAAATAGCATAAGATTGGGGTAGCAAAAAATAATTTTAACAAGTTTTTTTTTGTCATTTTACAATTTTTTTGAGTGTATTTACTAACTACATTGTGTTCTACTTGACTATAGTAAATATTGGTATTAAAGTTTTGTGTTGAAATGTTATTGGTTGCAGCTTACAGGGAGAAATAAAAATAATGAAATAAACATGTTGGGAATGATAAACAAAAAATATACAGTGATAACTCAAATAATTCTGAATAATACAATGGAAATAAAATTTACTCAAAAATTAAAAAAAAAATGAGCAAAAAATTTAATAAAACTTTAATAATTTAAATTTGTTTTAATTTTTAAATTAATAAAAATTATTTATTAATCAACCTTTAAAATTCTATTTTGAGAAAGATTATTCTAGCTCAAGGTCATATATCTTTAACTAATCATTACGACAGTAACAATTTTCATGAAACTATTTATTAAATTGTTTGTATTCAAATGGTTGACCAAACTGGTCATTTTGCAAGACTTACTCGACACGTGTTTTGGAATAAGTCAAATTTAATTGTGAAGAGTATTTAGCAAGTATAGTAAAAGTTAAAGATTCTGAAATAATTTTCGATAGAAAAAATATCAGATTTTAGACATTTTTCATCCAGAAATTCATACATTTGATCAAAGAAAAACTTTAAGATTCTGTGACATTTCTTAATGAAAAAAATTTGTGAAATTCCCGCTAAATAAAAATTCTTAATAGTCGCACACTTTCATATAGAAAAATTCTCAGATACTGAACAATTTTTCTCACCGAGAAATTGTAATATTTCGAAAAATTTACAGGCATCATTCGCATAGAAAAATCGCCGGGCAAATAATAGTTCGTTTTGGTCTAAAAACTCTATGTCTAAAAATTTAGTCAATTCGAACCAAACTAACCCGTGCTATGGGGAGTTAAAGTTTTGCCCCAAAAAAAAAATTGTTCCCATACAAACCAAAAAATGTTTTTTTTTTTGATTTTGAAAGTTTTTTTTAAATTATTATTTTACTTGATTAACGAAAAAAAAAAAATTTTTGTGGGATAAACACTTCCGTTTCAAAATTGACTTTGAACAAAATTTAAGACTGTTGGGTCCTACTCTAAAAATTAAAAAAAAAAAAATTTAGTTTCGACTTGAAAGAATTTTAGCTGAGTTGTTGCTTTTAATGATACATATCCACAAAAAAAATGTTATTCCTATCTGCGACATCTTTATCACGTACTAAAATGTATCAAAAATGCACTTTT
This sequence comes from Pegoplata infirma, assembly GCA_963921195.1. Taxonomy (NCBI): domain Eukaryota; kingdom Metazoa; phylum Arthropoda; class Insecta; order Diptera; family Anthomyiidae; genus Pegoplata; species Pegoplata infirma. The sequence goes on along the minus strand of OY992536.1, from coordinate 261,273,548 downwards.
TTACCCTTTTTATGGTTGACCAAACGTCCGACAAATTTAAAATTTTGGCTGTACACAAAAAATTCTGAGAGAATGGCCGAAAATTAAATACCCATGTCTCCCAGTTTTTCTTGATTAATTCGCGTTTTCGCGAAAAATGCAAAAAAAAATGGGTTTAAAAATAACATTCTCGTGTCATTCCGGTTTTTTAAATCAATTAGCGTTTTCGCGAAAAATGCAAACAAAATATGATGGTAATAGGGATTCACATTCACAAAAGAAGCATTAAATAAGTCGAAAAAATTTAGTAAATATACTTCTGAGAAAAATAGTGTTAATAGATGTCTTAAGTAAAATTTAATGGCGGTTCTTTTCTTGGAACATATTAACCCTCTATCTCCAATTTTTAGGGGTACTTTTTTGTCATTATTTCAAATACTCTCCTAGAAAACCATTAAATCGGGCGTTTAAAGGGTTAAAACGTTCCATAATATTGGTTTTCATCAAATTTGCGGAAAAAAGTGAAATTGTAAAGTATCACATTTTATTAAATTGTGTTTCACCAAAGATACTTCCCGAGTAAAAATTTTGATATGAAGCAATATATAATGATATGTAACACAATATATATTTAAACGCAATTTGATCCGAATAATGGTGGATGTGTTTGCATTAAAAAAGATCAACTTGTATAAAATATGATTTGATTTCATCCGAGTTTTGACCAGACATTGCCATATATTGGTGGATCTAATTAGATCTAATTGCATAAAAAAATATAAAATCCTTGTGTTTTTTGGTTTGGGTTGAGATACTACACAGGTCAACGATACATTCACCAAACATTTAAATGTTTGGGTACGCTTCGAACCAGATAGGTGATATACATAACCCTAACAAGAAATGTTTAGAAACGTTTTAAAAAGTTTCTTATACTTTGTCTAAAAAACTTAGAAAGTTTTTGGTTAATTGGAAACATATATAGTTTTATATGGAACAGCATAATCTATATATAATTTTATGTTAAATTATACAGAAAAACAAATTTTGTATTGACCCTCATATAATTTTATATAATTATATCAACCGTACACCTTTTAATCCGAATCATGATTAAATTATATATAACTACATATGACTGCATTTAAAAAATTTAGAAAAGATCTCACGCGATGTATAATAATATATGATTTAATATGTTTGTATCAAGTTATATATTGTTATATATGTTTATTTTTACTCGGGTTTACAATTTTACTTTTTGCTAGCATCGCGAAAATTACACTGTGCTGGAATTTGACATTTTTTTTTCAACAAGCTGGGCCTACTTTACCCTACTGGTAAAGTTAGTTCGAGTACGCTGAATTCAATTGTGCTAGCCGTTTTTCGAAGTTAGCGCTCGTATTCGAGATATTCGTGCTTTAAAATTTTGATGCTCAAGTACAATAAAAACGAAAACGCAAAAGTTTAAAAATATTAAACTTTTGCGATAATTTTTAAATGTAAAACCATTCAAGTCTGTTAAACTTAAATAACAAACCATAATACCGTTAATTTTTTTGGCGAAAAAAATTTCTTGTTCGTTAAAAATCTTTAATAATATAATAATAATAATTTGATCCAATGATCAGTTTTTTATTTATTTTTCCAATTTAATTACACATCATTTTTAATAATTTAAACCTAAACGAGAACTGGTAACAATGACCGTCGTCTCGTTGTAGCGAAATCGACCAAGGGTTTTTGTGGGAATCGAACCCACGACCCCTGTTTCATAGGCTAGCACGCTACCAACTAACCCACAGGGGCCCCCTTTAAAAATCTTTATTTTCGTGAAAAAAATGGTTCAGTACAAATGAGATTGCTAGAAATAGAATTGTAGTGTTAGAAACTGTCAAAATTTATTCTGTAGAAACTGTAAATATTCACATATATAAAAAACAGTTTTCATTAACAAGACAAACCGACATTTAAAATCCTACTGATGATGACACTAACTGGGGTGTTTGAAACCGGTATGGGAAATACCAGAAATGTTTATAATTTTTAGAAATTCAATTTTTCTTCTGCATTTTTTCAACTTGAACCCTTATAACAAATATAATTAGAGCCCGTGCTCGATCTGTACTTACAGAAAAAATCAAATACAAATATTTTTAGTTTGATTTAAATTTACGACAGCCATCTGGTAAAGCTAGTTGGTGTACACTAAATCTCATTCTACACTCAAAATAATACATTAGTAGATTTACAAATTTTTTTTTTTGCTAATACTGGTTAGCTAACTTTTAGCAAATTTTTAGTTGAGATTAGCATGTTAGCAAAAATATCTTGTAAACTTCATTTAGCGCATTAGCAATTTTAAACAAAATTTGAACTAATTTTTTTTGCTAAATTTAAAATTGAGTTGACCAAATTTTTACAAGCTTTTGTGCTAATATTAGCAAAAATAAATGGTAAGTTTTTTTTTATTTTCAGAGAACTTAAAATGGCGCTATCTCGGAAACTAAGCCAGATAGAGCAAAATGGAGGCCATTTTTGGTTCTCGGGCTCTCCATAGTATCGCCGGTCCTCTACACATGTGTGGACCCTAATAGGTCCTAACTTTAAGATCCAAAAAAGTTTGCATTCCCGAAAATTTTAAAATGCTCATATCTCGGTAATTATTGCCGACACAACAAAAAGTCCAAAACCATTTTTGTAGCTCTAAAAACGTAGAACAAGACCGCAAAATAATCAAAAGCTCTCCGAGCAATATTTTTGAAGTTATAGAGTTTTGTAATTCTCAAGACCCCGTTGGTCCCCTAAAATCACGTTTCTCAAGATCTAAGCTAGGTAGAGCGAAACGGATCAAAAAATATGACGATTTTTAAGGAATCCAACTAGGTCTAGGCCCATCGGGGTCTGGACCTATCGGGCCCAAACCCAATGGGGTCCTCAAATGTGTATGAACTAAGTTGAATTAAAAAAAAATCAGTTAACTAATTTTTGGAAAAAAGTAAATAAATAAACCAATTTTTTGTAAATTTACAAAACAAATATGAAAATTTAAAAAACAAAATTGTATCCTTACGAAAATTGTTGTAATTTTACAAAAATAAAGTAGAAAATACAAAAACAATATTGTAAATTTACAAATTCTGTTTTTACTGCAAAAAAATAAGAAAAAATGGTATATATACAATAAAAATTGTAAATTTACCACTTTTTATTGTAAATATACAAGTTTTTTGCCATAAAAAACAGTAGTTTTACCAAACAATTTGTATATTTACAATTTTAGTTTTTGATTTTCTACTTTATTTTGTAAGTTTACAACTTTTTTTGTAAGTTTACAATTTGTTTTGAAAATTTTAATTTTTTTTTTTGCAAATTTACAATTTTTAATGTAAATATACGTGTTTTTCAATATTTTTTGAGGTAAAAACAGTAGTTTAACCAAACAATTTGTTTATCTACAATATATTTTTTTCATTTTCTATTTTTTCTTTGTAAAATAACAACCTTTTTCTGTAAGTTTACAATTTTGTTTTGTAAATTTACAAAATGTTTTATAAATTTACAAAAAAATGTTGACCTCGAAGTTAATATTTTACAAAAAAAATTGTAAATTTACATTTTCTTTTGTTAAATCAATTTACAAATTATCCCCGTAACATTACGGGGATTCTTGCTAGTACATATTTTACAAAACCTGCCCCGTAAAATCACGGGGATTTCATGTCATTTTACAAACTTTTTTTTTTGAGTGTAGAATACGATACATTACAGACACAAAACTTTTCGAAAAAAATTGTTTTCGCGTAATTTTTCGCGGAAACATTTATTTTTTCGCGGAAACAACGGATTTTGAGTCGTTATAAGCTAATCAAGTAAAAAAAAAAAATTAAAAAAAAATTTTGGTTTGTATTGGAAAAATTTTTTTTGGGGCAAATCTTTAACCACCCAAAGGCACGGGTTAATTTTGTCAGATTTGGCTTAAAATTTAAACATAGAGTTTTTATATCAAAACGAACCATTATTTGCCCGGCGATCGACGAAATCCGAAAAAAATCATTTTTTGTGCCTCCATTATGTCTTTCATTTTGAGAAGTTTTTAAAGATGTGTATTTTTTTATATGTAAATATTTTTGTGGTCCAATTTTTTTTGTTAACACACTGTATAATAGGATTTATTAAGCATGTTTTTATAAAGCAACAAAGTACCATTTATTGAGATAATACTTCAATTTTATTTTAAACAAATACCATATTTTTATATAAACAAGTTATCACTTAATGTCATATTTTTATTTTTTAAGGCAACATGTCCTTTTTCAATTGCTGCGTTTTTTTTCATCAAAACCACTTTACACAATTGTTAAAAATATTGACAATATAAGCCAAAAATGTTATGTTGTTTGCTTTTGTTTCCGCTACAGTTTTTTTTCTCGATTTCAATCTCTTTGTTTTCTCTTATTTTAGCCATTTTTATTAACGTTTTTATTATTTTTTTTTTCTTTTTATACCCTCCAATCACACTATGGGGGTATACTCACATTGTCATTCCGTATGTAACGCATAGAAATATCGGTCTAGGACCCCATAAAGTGTATATTTTATTGATCGGTGATCGATTCTAAGACATTCTAGCGATGTCCGTCCGTCCGTCCGTCCGTCTGTTTGCTGTAGAGGACACGATACAGTCCAAAATAAAATATCTAGACTTCCGCTCTAAAGCTAAAATAAAATAGCTAGACTTTGGCACGAATATGTCTTATATTCCTAGGCAGGTTATGTTCGGAAATGGGCAAAATCGGACCAAGGGGAAAAAAGTTCACCCTTGAAGAACTAAACTATCCTAAGAAAAACCGCTTTTTTGCAGGGTTTTTTGTACTTTTGCTAAGCAAATGCAACTTTCTTATCTCAGAAAAAGTTCAAAATCGCAAGGGGAAGGTGCCCCCAAATGTCACCCACCAATCCCCAAAAAACGACAACTCTGAATTTTTTTTTATATTGTTTCTTACATTTTGGAGGGTATAAAGAATTCGGCACAGCCGAATATAAGACTCTCACTTGTTTTTCTTTTGTTTGTTTTCTCCCTCTAAAAAAAAATGGAAAAACGTTTGTATTCAAGTTGTGTCAACAATCGATACCAAATTTGAACAATGTTAAGCCTCTTTACACAAAAGAGGATTTTATAAAAAAAAAAAAGGACAAGCGAAAGCTTAATATGGGAATTTTAAGCCAAAATCATGTTTGATAGGATGGTAATAAAAACTAAAAAAAAAAAAAAATGTAAGACATAATGGAGGAGGAAGATTTTTATGGTAATTGTTCTGAAGATTATGTCTTAAGGTCATGGTGGGAAATAATTGTTTTTTTTTTTTTTAAATGGGAGTATGCACACTTGGGTGGCACGAATAATGACCTTTTTTAGAATTTAGAATTAGAACATAATTATTTTTCGACAAAAAAAATTTTTTTTTGTTTGTTTCTGTAAGTAAAGATCGAGCTCGGGCTCTAATTATAATTTGTATAGGGGTCAAATTGAATAAATTCAGAAGAATAATTGAATTTCTAATAACTATAGACATTTCTGGTATTCCCATACCGTTTTCAAACACTTCAGTTAGTGTTATCATCAGTAGGATTTTAAATGCTGGTTTGCCTTGTTAATGGAAATTGTTTTTTATATGTACATATTTATAGTTTCTACAGAATAGATTTTTGCAGTTTCCAACACTACAATTCTTCTTCTGGCAATCTAAACCTCACCTCATACTTTATTTAAATTTTTTTGCCTCTTACATTATATCGCAAGGGTTATCAACATGATCTGGAATTGCAGACACAAATGAAGGAATTATCATTATATGTTTCTGTTTTGTCTGTAATTTTATTAGTGTTTTTTCTGTAAGTACAGATCGAACTCGGGCTCTAATTATATTTGTTATAAAACTTTTTCTTTCAAACTTTTTTTTTCTTTTTCATTAATTTTTTTTTATGAAAGTTTTTTGTTTCATGAAATTTTTTTTTTATCAAAATTTTTTTTCTTCCTCAAAAAGTTTTTTTTCACCACAATTTTTTTTTTTTCATCAAAACTTTTTTCATCAATATTTTGTTTTTCATAAAAAAAATGTTCTTTTCATTTTAAACTTATTTTTTTCACCACACTGAAAGAATTTGGTTCATTATGGCAATGAAAACGCACATTGATACTATGAAAAAAATCATTAGAAGTCAGCCAATGATGCCCTTCATAGAATCTAACAAATTCATAGAAACCAAATACCTATGAAAAAGTTAATAGGCTATGAAAAAAAATTGTTGTTCAATTCTATTTTTATTTATTTTATTATTTTATTTTTATTTATTTACAATATTCTATTTTCATAAATTTATTTATTTTTAACTTATGCCCACCGAGATTAGAACACAAAACCAGTTTTTCGTGATGCTTAGTCTCTAGCCACTGACAAGGAAAGTCTCCCTGGCGTCACCTCCGATCTACATGAAATTTGGATATGTTGTTAAGAACGAAAAAAAAATCGACACGTATTTTTTTTAGCGGCCCAAACTCATTTTTAGGGGGGGGGGGGGTCGATTTGTACGATTTAAACAAAATTAATATAGGCATATGTGGTATCAGATTAAAGGTATTAAAAATACCTATCTCGTGGTGCTAACAACGGGCCAAAGAAATTAATATTTTTTGACTTATTAACAAAAATGTCCTAAAATTTTGTTATTTTACTCAATATGACGAAAAGTTGTGCGTGTTTGGACACGTTCTTACCACATGTAGAGAGGTTTTCCAAAGACCTTTTATTTGGTATGTAACATGACTAGGGTTCTTTGCATAATATAGGAGATAAACGAAAAAAACTGAAAAAAAATCCTTTTCTTCCCCCCTCCCTTTCACCCCCTAAATATGAATTTGGGCCGCTTAAAAAAATACGTGTTCCTTTATTTTTTCTGCTCTACAAAATAAAACCAATTCCATAAAGATCCACTGGTGACACTAGGGAGACTTCCCTTGTGAGCTAAAGTGTATAAATTTATAGCCATCTAAAGTGAGTCCAAAAAGACTACAAAATAAAAGGGAAATTGTTATACAAAAAAGTAGAATCCAAAACGACTCCAAAAATTTGGGAAATTAAAGTGTTTTTGGAGCAATTCAAAAAATAATTGTTTTTGGAGCTAATCGATTTTTTCAGTTTTCAAAATATTTATTTGTCAATAATTTTCATAAATATTTTTCTTAGTAAAAAATTGTTTAAATTATCAATTTTAACGATTTTCGCGTGTAAAATAAAAATAAGAATCGCAAAAATAATCTTAATACATAACTAAAGATTAATCTGATGAAACAAAAATTTATAATTTGTGCAAATGATGAATTTCCGGAATGAAGCATGTATATGTATTTGGAGAACAACTTTAAATCCGGCTACTTGTGGAAGATGTTACATGATGGGAAAATGAAAAACAGAGAAATATTAAGTTCTAGTGTATTTTTATGTAATATTTTCACATATTCTAGTGTATTTTTATGTAATATTTTTACATATTTTATGTTGTATTTATGTATTGTTAATGTGTTTTTTATTATAATATTAAATAAATTATCTGCCGATGGATAATCTGCAAATACAAGTCAAATAAATATTCAATTTTTATAAACGCATTTTTAAGTAAAAAAAAAAATCATCAGAAAAAGGGACGAACCGAACTCCAGTTTGTGCTCCTTAAAGGCTCCAAATGGACTCCAAATGGCTACCAATGGATCCGAAATGTGAGGGAAATTTGCCCTTCTACACTCTTTTTAAAGAGTCATTTTAGAGCCTAAAAAGAAGGCTCTTTTGGATGAACCACTTTCATACAAAAATTTGAAATTTTTGTTATATCTTTAGAGCCCATTTTGGAGTCTTAAATGAGTCTGATTGTTTGCTGGGAACACTTAAAATCCATTTTGTTTAATATTCTGCTTTAACATACTGAGTTTGTATCTATGCTCTGCCACAATGATCTGCCAAAATCTGTATGTGTGTTTATAAAAAACAAAACGTTTGTGTATTTGCAAAAAAAAAATAACGAACATTATAAAACTAACAAGGGAAGTATCTCAACCCTTATGAACCGATTTGCATGAAACGTAAAAAATATATAAAAGAGACCATTCTAAGGTTGGGGTGTCTCGGCTTATCGGCCATATCGGGGATTAAGGGGTTCAAAACATGGGTCAAAAAATGGGGAAAATCGTGTTTTTGTATTTTTCAGCCATTTCTTCTTAAGAAACTATATGATGTTTACATATGAGAAGAAAGGATTTTTTAATGCCTATCCAATAGTGGCATAAGTTTGGCTTCATTAAATACTTTTTTCATGAAAATGTGCAAAATTTAGGGGGTAATTATACGAAGACATAGTCCTACGATGTCCATATGAATACGAAATAATCTTTATTAAATTTAAGTTGACACGTATTTTTTTCTAGAGGATATTCCTGTTAGTTCGAGAGTTATCGAAATTTTCCCGGAGGTCCACATTGTTTCATAAGGGGACAACGAAATTTTGAAACACTGATATGGCCGATAAGCCGAGACACCCCAACCTTAAAATCGTCTCTTTAATATATATTTTAAGTTTCAGGCAAATCGGTTCATAAGGGTTGAGATACTTCCCTTGTAAGTGTTAGTCGGCGAGTTTTTCGTCTTTTGGTGGCGCTGATAGCTAAGGCGTCGATTATAAATTTCCCAGCCGGTAGGTCTTGGGTTCGAGTCCCGCCCGGGCAGCAATATTTTTTTATGTTTTTTTTTTTATATTTTATATATTTTTTTAATATTATTTTTTTTTAATTATTGTAACATTATTTTAATTTTTCTTATTGATGACATTTTTTTTCTATAAATAACATTCATTAGTTCAATGAATTTTTTCTATGAATCGAACAGAATCTATGAATAAAATTCTATGAAATATTTCACAATATTAATGCATTTTCATTCATCCAATGAATTGTTTCATAGATTCTATGAATTTGGTATTATGAATTTTTTTCATAGATATTATGAACAATAATTCTTTCAGTGCAAAACTACTTTTTCACCAAGTTTAAAATTCTTACATAAAAATGTTCCATTTGTTTAACAAACGTGCAAAAAGTGAGAGTGTTAAATTCTTCTGTGCGAATCATTTATGCTCTCCAAAATGTAAAAAAAAACTTTTTTGCACTTAAGTAATGCACTCATTTACTAAATTTACAGCCCTCAATCTCTGACCAAGCCCTTACAACCGATTTTTTTATTTTGCAAATATTTCTGGATATACTCATTGGATTTAAACCCCAGGTTCTCTTTTTTATAGTGTCTTCTTTACATTTCTGCTTTAAACAGAAAATTTCTAGCAAAATTCGGACACTTGGTCCACAAAAATTGAAAATGCCTATATCTCGACTACTTTTTCACCAAATCTAAAATTCTGACTTAAAAATGTTCCATTTGTTTAACAAATGTACAAAAATTAAGTGGGAGTATTAAATTCATCTGTGCGAATCATTTATGCCCTCCAAAATGTAAAAAACCCTATTTCGCACTTTAGTAATGCACTCATTTACCAAATTTACAGCCCTCAATTTCAAACCTTTATTGGAGTGTCTTCCTTTCATCTCTGCTTTAAACAGGAAATTTCTTGCAAAATTCGGACACTTGGTTCACAAAAAAATGAAAATGCATAAATCTCGAGAAGGTTATTTGATACAAATTTTCTGATACTTTAGAAAATGTATTCAACATGTCTGGTCAAAAACCGAGTAGAGTAGTGTAATATATTATGAGAATATCATAAATACAGTTTTTTGAGACTCGAGCTAGAATAATACTCTAATCAAATATTACTTCCTTGTTTTATTATTTTTTTTTTCCTTAAAATTTATAAAATTTAAACTAATCCCCTATTTAAATCCTTCAAACTAACTACTAATTTATTTTATAAAATTAAATAGGAAAAAAAAGAAAATCTTTTTTAATTTTCTTGACATTCATTTCCGTTATTTGTTGCTGTGGTCGTCGTTTTGTTGTTGTTTGTGTTGTTTGGTTGCATGCCTCACTCCTTTACAAAAATTCTAAAGGTTATTTATGTAGTCAGTATGCATTTAATTAGCTTTTATGTTAAGTGCAACTAAGACTATTTATTAATTTCTTGTTATTTCTTAAAGTTTTGCTGTTTTTTCTGCCTTCAATGTTCTGCTTTACTGACTCGGAATAGAAAAAGTGTGTATTGGTTTTAATTTATTTTTAATCCTTAGTTTCATACCAATGTCTAGGAAAGAAACACTGGATATAAAACGATGATGATGATGATGATTTCTTGTTGTTTCATAATTAAAAGTCATGCTATAAAATGAGCTTGTATTTTCAGGAAAAGCCCAGTAAAAAGTTAAAATGAAAATGCAAGTTGACAAAAAAACACAAACACAAACAAAGTAAAGATGGTGAGTGGTGAAGACAAATTGGAAAACTCATTTGTCATATTGTATTAACAACAACGACAACAAATGTACAAATAATATGCATTTGATATTAGTTTAGGGTGAGCATTCGTACTGATTTGATCAGTACATGTACTGATTTTTGATAAGATGTACTGATCAAAAAACTTTGTACTGATTTGTACTGATTTTTTTTGAAATATGTACTAATTGTACTGATTTTTGAACATTTCACCATAAAAAACTATTTTATTTGAAAATTCTATGCAAAAACTTGGAAATTCAAGTTGTCAGAGTAGATTTTTAAAACTTATAAGTTTGAAAATGAGGTAATTTTAATGAGTTAATTCTAGGGATCTTGGAGTTCGTGAATCAAGAGGTTCTGAGCATGAATTTATTTTGATCTTCATATACCCAGTCAGAAAAATACAATCGCAAAAGCGTTGTGAAAGCGCTGTGGACGGTTGTACGAGCGTTCTGTATACCAACTTCAAAGCGCCTTCAGATGATCCGAATGATAACATCGATCTACGCTAGGTTTAAAGCGTTTTAAAAGCGCTGTAAAAAAGTGCTTTGAGAACGTTTTTTTAAAGTCATCAAAGCGCTTTAAAAACCCAAAGTAAAGAATTTCTGTTTTAGTTCGGTTATAATAATTTGTTTGATACAAAGTGAAATCCAAAAAAAAAGTTTTTGTACTCAAAAAAACTTAGAAAATTTTTCAAAAAAATTAAAAAAAAAATCTAAAAACATTTTTTATAATTTTTTTACTTAAAAAACCTAAAAAAATTGACAAAAAATTGTTATTCAAAAATAGTTTCGGAACTTAGAATTTTTTTTCAAAAAAAAAAATAAATAAATATAAAGAACTCTTAAAACGCTTTTCGAATACGCTCGCAAAGCGTTCCAAAAAAACGTTTTGAGATTGCTTTTTTTTTGTTATAGAGCTTTCAGAACACTTTTCAAAAACGCTCGCAAAGCGTTTGAAAATAGCGTTTTGAGAATGCTTTTTTTTTTTGTTACAGTGCTTTCAGAACGCTTTGTTTTTAGAACCGTCGTCAATTTCTGCTTGGGTATTTATATAAAAAGGCGTACAGAATCTTTGAGGTTTTCTACAACGAAAAGTTTAAGGGATGATTGATTTTCTATATTTTTTGAAATATAATGTAATGCAAGTAATTCTGATATTTTCGATGAGGTAATGTCATCAGAATTTATTGAAAAATGCGCTTGGAACATAAGGGCTATTTAAAGAAACATGTGCATATTTTATGGGAAGTTTTCGAAAAGGAAAAGTTATCAAAATTTAAGGGGAAACGCACTAAGAATTGAGGGACTTTATATTTCTCAAAACATGTGGGGTTTTTTGTTATATTTTCTGAACTGAAACAATCAAATTATTCAAATTAAGTTCTTTGAAGTCACATAAATTTTCTGCAAAATAACGACAACTATTTATGGCAGTTGTTTTTTACAGTTGCTTTTACAGAAATACTAATTGAACCCTAGTTAGTTTAACCGAAATTTTTTGAATGTGGAAAAATCATCAGTGTTTTCCCATAGAAAACAATTTTCAGAGAGTTATTTCTAAAAAAAAAACTTGGACGTACTGATTTGAGTTCATGAATAAATGGTCACCCTATATTAGTTAGAATTAGTTTTCTTACATATATATTTTCTAAGGATTTGAGAAATATAAAAAAAAAAATAGTTTCAAGTTAATTAAAAATTCTATACCCAATTAATTTTTTATTAGCTAGAAAGACAGGCTGAATTAAATTTTATAAACCAGAAAAATGTTTTAGCATTTGACACTTAAATATTAAATGAGACAGTTTCTTTATAAAAAAAATGTTTCAGAATCTGAATCGTTTTCTTAAACATTTAAATCAAACCTTAAATAAAAAATCACAAAAATATATTTTAAAATTCTATAAAAGTTTGCAAACTAAAAAGGTCTCTATCCCCTCCCAAATAAAAAGGACCATAACACATTTAACTAATCCAGCATTCCAAATAACTATGATAATTGACATTTTGGCAAAGATTCGTAGACATGTTAAGCCATTATAATGAAACCCTTTGAAACGTAAAACAAAAGTAACGAATAAAAAAAGCAATGCGACATAAAACAACTCAAAACTTGAACTTAACATAATACTTAGTACGTGTTTAGCAAACTTTTTTTTATAAAATACACTAACTGCTGCAAAGTCAGGAGCGGATATATTTTTTTGATTTGTGGGAGAGATCTTTTTTCAATTACACAGGTTGACAAAATTTGACCTTTTTCAATTTGCCTGACCTTTGACAACTGATTTATATGGATTTTAGTGTGCTGATTCCAAATCTGTTATCCATTTGTTTCCATCAGCTCGCGTTCGCGAACAATTCGCTGTTAAAGAGTCGAAAAAGTGCGTTTTTTACAAATTTTGCTTGGCTATAATTTCCAAAAAAAAATTTAGTGCCTCAGTTTTAAACACGAACTTAACTACATTGGATGCCAGGATTCCAAAACTGGTATTAGTTTTTTTCTGACAGCTTTAGTTTTCGAGTTATTAAAAAGGGCATAAATATTCAGACAAAATTAACGAGGGAATAAATTTAAAAATTTTATTTTGCGATATCTCCAAAACTAAAGATGACTCAACAAAAGTAAGAGCAGTTTTGGAATCAGCATATCCAACATACCTAAAATCGTCATTCACTTTTTGGATGTAAGACAAGTGTTGGGAAATATGGACTCACAAACATGCCAAAAACAGCCTATTTTCAAAGTTTCCTTAGGCTATATCTCGAAAACTAGAGCTGACCCAAAAAAAAAACGGTAGCCAGATTTGAAATCAGCGTACCCCTAATACCCAAAATTAGCTATCAGAACCCGGGCAAAAAAAAAGTGTTGCCCTGTGTTATCAATTGTATTTCAAAATTTATCAATTCTATTTCAGAAATTATTTTTAAGACTGGATAGGATTTTAAAGAATGCACATAATGATACATATCCACAAAAAAATATTATTCCTATCTGTGCACACAAAAATTTTTTTTTTCCATGACCGATTTTCATAGTATTTATGAACAAATTCATATAATTTATTAACTTTTCATAATATTTATAAACTTTTTCATAGTATTTATGAATATATCATAATATGTGAAATTTAAGAATTTTTAACATTTTTCATAAATACTATGAAAAAGTTTATAAATATTATGAAAAGTTAATAAATGGTATGAATTTGTTCATAAATACTATGAAAATCGTTCATGGAAAAAAAAAATTTTGTATGTGACATCTTTATCACTTCCATAAAATGTATCAAAAACCAGCCAAAAATTCACTATTTCACCCTTTGTCCACATTTTATGTAGTATCACAAAAAATTACTCTTGTTGAATTTTGTCGATTGCCGAAAAATTATGGCTCGTTTTTGTCTAAGAACTCTATATTAAGGTGTTTATCCAAATCGGAAAATTTACACTTTTAACCCCCAGGCGCACGGGTTAAAATTTTCCGTGTTTACGAAAACTTTAACATAGAGTTTTTAGACCAAAACAAACGATAATTTTCCAGGTAATTTGAAAAACCGAAAAGAACGGACCTTATTTTTTTTTTTTTTTTCAAAGTTAATTTTGAAGCGGAAGGGTTTACCTTTACCGAAATAAAATTTTTAGTCGTTAATAAGCTTATCAAGTAAAATAATCAATAAAAAAAAATTAAAAAATCTAAAAAAAACAAGTAAGAAAGCTATATTCGGCTGTGCCGAATCTTTAAATACCCTCCACCAATGTAATGATTTAAAAAACAAAAAAGTTTGTTTTATTTGTACCTCAGGAAATAAAAAAGTACCAAAAAGTGTACTTCCGGTACTTTTAATAAAAGGTACTTTTTATAAAATGTCTTTTTATAAAAGGTACTTTTTATAAAAGGTACTTTTTATAAAAGGTACTTTTTATAAAAGGTACTTTTTATAAAAGGTACTTTTATAAAAGGTACTTTTTATAAAAGGTACTTTTTATAAAGGGTACTTTTTATAAAAGGTACTTTTATAATTGGTACTTTTTATAAAAAGTTATTTTATAAAAGGTACTTTTTATAAAAGGTACTTTTATAAAAGGTACTTTTTATAAAGGGTACTTTTTATAAAAGGTACTTTTATAATTGGTACTTTTTATAAAAAGTTATTTTATAAAAGGTACTTTTTATAAAAGGTACTTTTTATAAAAGGTACTTTTTATAAAAGGTACTTTTTATAAAAGGTACTTTTTATAAAAGGTACTTTTTATAAAAGGTACTTTTTATAAAAGGTACTTTTTATAAAAGGTACTTTTTATAAAAGGTACTTTTTATAAAAGGTACTTTTTATAAAAGGTACTTTTTATAAAAGGTACTTTTTTAAAAGGTACTTTTTATAAAATGTACTTTTAATAAAAGGTACTTTTTATAAAAGGTACTTTTTATAAAAGGTACTTTTTATAAAGGAACCTTTTATAAAAGGTACTTTTTGAATACGCTACAGAATTTTCGGAAAGAACTTGTTCTAGAATGTTTTATTTTACTAAAGGAACTTACATTCTAAATTTTAAGTTTGAATAACCATTATTTCAGTAAATAAAAAAAAGTACCAAAGGTACTTTTTTACCCATTAGTGAATCTTTTTTCCGGAAGGTGAACCGACATTGCAAATTTCAATTTTCTAGTACCATTATTTAAGGAAATATAAAGTGTAACAAAAGTACATATTTTTACCCTTTTTACCCTATTGGAAACATCATTCGCAAAAATCTTAGGGGATCTTTATTCCGGGAGGTGAACATACAGTCCAAATTTCAAGTCTATGTGACAATTTTTTAAGGAAATATAAAAGGTACCAAAAGTAAAGATTTTTTCCCTTTTTACCCCCCTAGAATCAACATTGGAAATAATCCAGCCGTACTGGATCTATATTCCAGGATGTGAACATACTGTCCAAATTTCAAGTTTCTATGACCATTATTTCAGGAGATATAAAAAGCACCAAAAGTACAGAACATACAGTCCAAATTTCAAGTCTCTATGATCATTATATCAGGAGATTTAAAAAGTACCAAAAGTACAGTTTTTTACCCTTTTTATCCCCTTAGAATCAACATTGGCAAAAATCCAGCCTTATTGGATCTTTATTCCTGGAGGTCAACCTACAGTCCAATTTTCAAGTCTCTAACTTCAGCGGTTTGGGCTGGGCGATGATGAATGAGTATGTCAGTCAGTCACATTACTCTTTTATATATATAGATTTTCCGGATTTAGGCGATTTTTGCCATAAAGTTTATTTCTGTCTTTTATTATTTAACAAAATTTATTTTTTTTAAATGAAAATATTTTTTTTTTTTTGAGAAATCTGAACAAAATTGAATTTTGGCGATATTTTCCATCCGATTTGGCGACACAGCCAAAAAAAAGGTCTGGCAACCCCGTTAATATGACGAAGCAAAAAACGGACACACACACACTCATGCTATGTATGTACATAGAAATAACTCAATTTTTTTATTATTACTTAACGAACTTTTTTTTTATTAAATTTAGATTTTGTTTTACATATTTTAAAGTTTTTTGTAAAGATTTTTTTCTTTATCTCCGTTTTTTTTTTATTTCCGTATTCTTTGTTATGTTTGTATCTACACAAAATATGAGTTAATTTAGGGTTATGTTAAAAAAAACTATGACTTTTTTCAGAAAATCACTCATAACTTTTAAACTACTTAACCGATTTCAAAAAAAAATACACCAGTTTTTGCCTGGCAAAATTACGCAACTTTTGGTACCCCAAGCGTTTAAATCGGTTCCGGATTATTGCCAAAAACGTGATTTCAACAGACAGACAGACAGACGGACGGACAGACAGACAGACAGACAGACAGACAGACAGACAGACAGACAGACAGACAGACAGACGGACATCGTTAGATCGACTTAAAATCGATCAAGGATCATGACTATATATGGGTAATTCCAAAAATTTTCGCCCCACTGTTCGGAAACATGCCTTTGGACGCCACTGAGAATTTGGCTCATAGATATCCACGTTTATATGAGATATGTTGCATTTTTGGATTTTCAAAATTTGCTGTAGTTTTCAAATTATCGCGGGTCAAAGTTCGACTTTTTTAGCAAAAGTCAGAAAAATACATGACGTTTAACGTGCTCTAACTTTTTAACTAGTAATCCGATTATCACAAGTAATAGCTCATATGAAAGCTTAATTCTTCTTCTTTTAGGAAATATTTTCAAAAAAATACGGTTTTTTTTCAGAAGTGTTGCAAAAATTCAAAAACATTTTTTTTTTGCGAATATTTAAAAAAACACATCTTCGATTTTTTAAAAAAAAAGTTTGATGATAAATAATACTGTTTTGTACAACATATCCAAAATTCAGAGTGGGATCTCAATGGGATCAAAAAATATTCTGGTTTTAGTACGAAGTTCTTAAATTTTACCTTAGAAAATTAAAATTTTATGTTTCTTCAATATAAAAATTTAAATTTCCAAAGAAAATTATACTATTAAAATTTTGAAAACATTCAAAACATTAGAAATTTAAATTTTCTAAGGGAAAAATATGAGAACCTCGTACTTAACACAGAATATTTTTTGATCCCATGGAGATCCCACTCTGAATTTTGAATATGTTATACAAAACATTGTTATTTTTCACCAGAATTTTTAAAAAAAAAATCGAAGATGTGTTTTTTTAAATATTCGAAAAGAAAAAATGTTTTTGCATTTTTGCATCATTTCTGTAAAAAAAAACTCTGTTATTTTAAAAATATTTTCTAAAAGAAGAACCCCAGCTTTCACATGAGCCTAAATTTGTGAAAATCGGGTCATTGGTTAAGAAGTTACAGCTCTTTAAACGTGATGTATTTTTCTTACTTTTGCTTAAAAAGTCAATCTTTGACCCGCCATAATTCGTTAAATACACCAAATGTAAAAAAACGATATATGGTACATATATCATATTTATGAGGGCTATCTATGTGTCAAGGTTCAAATAAATCTGAGACACCATTTCCAAAAATGACTAAAATTTGAGCTAAATTTTTTGGAATGGCCCATATACTTTATGGGGTCCTAAACCAATATTTCAATGTGTTACATACGGAATGACAAACTTATATATACCCTCTATCACCAGAGTGGAGGGTATAAAAAAATTAATGGAAAAAATTTGCTTGGGGCTAAATATTAACCCCCCACAGGCACGGGTTAATTTTTTATGCTTTGGCCAAAAATTTAAACATAGAGTTTTCAGACCAAAAGGCGGCATAATTCGCCCGGCGATCGAGGAAATTCGAAAAAAGTCATTATTTGTGCCACCCTAATATACATCAGTGTCGGGTACAGCTTTTGACTTTGGAAGGGTCGTAAAAATCGTAAATTAACCTTTGTCGGTCGAGCAAAACCAAAAATACGTTTTTTTTTTTTTTTTTGAGAAAGCTATAAAATCATCAAAAATATTAGTTTTTGCCGAAGGAGCTTTTTTTCATAATCATATTTCGTTGAGATCAATTTTTGTAATTTTTTTTTTCAGATTCTCAGACGGTTTTCCTATAGAAAACGTCTCAGACTCTGAGAGGTTTTTCTTATATACAAAAAGTCTAAAATTCTGGCACTTTCCTAAAGAAAAAGTGACAAATTCTGAAACCTTTTTCCTATAGAAAAAGTCTCAGATTCTGAGAATTGTTTCCATTAAAAAATCTCAGAGACCTTTTCTTTCAGAAAAAGTATCAGATTCTGAAACCTTTTCCTATAAAAAAAGTCTCAGATTATTAGACCCTTTTCCAATAGAAAAAGTCTTTCCTAAAAAAAAAGTCTCAAATTCTGAAACGATTTTCTCAGATTCTGAGATCCCTTGAAGAACTAAAACATAATTTTTGCTTAACAAATGTAACATTTTTATGCCATATTATGTTCAAAGACCCGCACATGGACCAAGGGGATTACAAAACTCGATTTTTTTCAGTCCGCCCCCCTTTTGGGGGCGTAGAAAATAATTAATAATAACAATAACAAGTGAGAGTGTTAAATTTGGCTGTACAGAATCTTTTATACCCTCCAAAATGAAAAAAAAAATAAAAAAAAATTGGCAGGGGCGTTTTTTTTTTTTGGCGGGCGTGATGAGGTCAGTGGGGGTGTTGAGAGCACCTTCTAATCGCGATAAATATACCAAATGTTTCATTTATTTAACAAAACACATGTACAAAAGTGTATTTTTTTAGAAGTTGGTTCAGTTCTTCAAGGAGGAACTTTTTTCCCCCTTGTCCGATTTTGCCCATTTCCAAACTTAACCTGCCTAGGACCATAAGTCATATACGTGCCAAATTTCAGGAGATTGGCTCTTTTATATTGAACAGCATCATGCCATCTACAGACAGACGGAAGGACGGACGGACAGGCGGACATTCACAGAATGTCTTAGAATCGATCATGGATCAATAATATATATACTTTATGGGGCCCCCGACCTATATTTCGATGCGTTACAAACGGAATGACAAAGTGAGTATACAACAAATTCTTAGCAAATAAAAAGTCATTGGTTTTCCCGATAATCAAAAAAAAAATTACAGCTAAATGCAAAAAAAACGCTCCATTAAGTCGAAAAAACGACAAATTTCAAAAAAAATTTTTTTTTCATTTTTATTTTTGTTTGTTCATTCGTCCTCTGTAATAGCATAGTTAGCCAGAGAGGGTTTCCCAGAAGTTGAGTGACTTCAGATATCTTTATTATTGAGAGTCTTTGTAAATATTCACATACGTATATTAAAAACAAATTCCATTAACAAGACAAACCTACATTTAAAATCCTACTGATGATAACTGGAGTGTTTGAAACCGGTATGGAAATACCAGAAATGTCTATACTCAAAATATTTTGTAGGCAAAAACAAATGAAAAACACACTTACAACCAGTGAATAAACAATTGAAAACCATCCCAGTAATTATTCATTTGTTTTAACAAACATCAACATTTATTTTTTACTGTTGACAAAATTTTCTAAAATAAATAACATTAAACATTAAAAAATTACGTTTTTTTCACTCTTTTTTTACCAACAAATTCGAAAAAAATAACCAACGAAAACATTAAAAATTAATGATAGTTCTGTTATTTTTACCAACAAATTTCAAAAAAATAACCTACGAAAACAATAAAAATTAATGATTTCGTAGGTAATTTTTTCCAATTTTTTATTGAAATATTTTTTTTTTAAATTTTTAATAAAATTTTGGGGAATCGATCCCGCAATCAACTACATTCTGGCCGGACACTCTACCCATCGTGCCTAAGTCACTTGATACAAACATGTTTTTATATTTCTATAAATAATTTTTTGATTTTTTTTTCTACAAAAAAATAACTGACTTGTGTAGGTAAAAACTAATGATATTTCATTAAAAAATACCAACAATTTAAAAAAAAATTACTTACACAAATCATTAAAAATGAAAAGAATAATCAGTAGTTTTTACTTACAGAACAAAAATAAATGACTTTAAAAATTAAATGTTACTGAAAGTCTTTATTTTTTAGTGTGTTATTTTTGAAACAAAGGATTGAAGTAGTCATTAATAAAAACTGAACATCAAACAAATGTTTTTTCTTTTAAAAACGACTAAACGGAAAATTTTTTAAATAAACTACAAACAGTTAATGACATAATTTTTTGAGTGTATAATTTTTAGAAATTAAATTTTTCTGCTGCATTTTTTCAACTTGAACCCTTATAACTATAAATTATATTTAATAAAATAAAATAAGTGTTAATTTTTTGTTTTAACTTGACAAATTATATTTTAACTGGAAACTGAACCAGGCCAAAAATAACGGGACAATGCAAGTCATTCCAGTCCGTATAGTAACCCAACATGCATATGATTTCTTGATGTTGCGTTTACAGAAAATCTATTAGATTCTAAAAAAAAATTCATATAGAAAAATAGCCCATTTCTGAGATATTTGCAATTAGAAAAATGTTTAGATTTTAAAAGCTTTTTCATATGAAAAAGTTCTTTAATTCTTGGTGGATCCTATTTTATGTAAAAAAAATTCTCAGATTCAACACTTTTCTTATAGACATTTTTTAAATTCTTAAGACTTTTTTTCTATAGAAAGAAATTATGTTTTCAGACTTCAGATAAATAAATCCCGAATTCAAGAAAGTTAAGGATTAAAGTTCCCATATACACATAAAACTTTCCCCTACGAAAAATTTTATTTATTTATTTTTTTTACGTTTAAGTTTTTCCCAAAAACTGTTAATAATAAGCAAAAAAAAACTAAAAACAGCTTCAGACCTATAGGTATAGTTTATTTTAAATGAATTTATGCTATATTTTTTTTTTTTTACAAAGCAAGTAAACTGAAACTAACCTGAGGCATATTTCATTTAAGTTATAATCGTCTTATTTTACTGATTTTTTTTTTTTTTGCTTTAGTTGTTAAACTTATTTTATACAAATTAAAAGGTATTAAGTAGAGTAAGACAAATTAAAAAATAATTTAAATTTAAAAATTTTAAAGTTAAAATAATTTAATTTTGAAGAAACGGAGTTATGACTGAATATGAATGTCATAAGCCAATTTTATTTGTCAATTTAAAAACCATATGGATAGCAAGTCTGGATTTTTTTTTAAGTTTTCAAACAAAATTAAAATTTTCTATTATTGTTGAAAATGGAAAAAATTCGGTTATGACTGACAATATGATTGTTTTCTACAAATAGACCCCTAAGAATGCTTATTCGTCTGTGCCAAATCAAATAAATTGTAATACATTATTTAGGATCATAAATCTAACAAAAAAAAAAATATTTTATATTTAGACTTTTAACTTTGTAATAAAAATCTTTTCCAAAAACTGTAATATCAATAATCCTATTATTATATTTTATATAAGTACAACCCGTGTAAAAAAATAATTATACCAAAACATATCTCCTTTGATAAAAACATATATGGATTATATATGGATTATATATAAATATATGATATCAGATCTACTCCATATATATTCATATCTGCTTCAGATATGTTTTGATCCGTAAATTGAGTCTATCTGACAATTTTACATATCTGATAAAATCTGATCATATATGCCATATATGCCAGATAGACTCAATTTACGGATCAAAACATATCTGAAGCAGATATGAATATATATGGAGTATATCTGATTATATCCATTTAGATATGATCCATATATGTTTTTATCAAAGGAGATATGTTTTGATATAATTATTTTTTTACACGGGAAAGTATATAAATTTTGTTTTTATGTATATTTACAAAACATGATTCTAAATGTTGTTAAAGTTTAATTTAAATAATATTGTTACTACAAAAAATAATCCTACTTCCTTTTTATGTAAATTTCATTAACTAAAAAACAAAAAAACAACTTGTAATTTATTAACATAAAAATATTAATCCCTAAAAGTAATTGTGTTTACAATCTTAAGTAAATACACATTGCGTATTATCTATCTATGTACTAAATTAAATGGAAAAACAAAAAAAGGGGGTAATCTAAAGAATTAATTTTTTTTGGCAGACAATTGGCGACGCTTTAATAATGTTAAGACAGTTTAATAAAGTGCCTCAAGGTTGATGATAATAACATTGAACAATATTGGATTGGAAAAATCACGATAAGAAATGGAAAGTAAATTGAAAACAAAAACATTTTATTAGAGTTTGAGTTGAAAAATGTAGAAGAAATTTTAATTTCTAAAAATTATAGAAATTTTTGGTATTCTCAAACCAGTTTCAAAAACTCCAGTTATAGTGTAATCATCAGTAGGATTTCAAATGTCGGTTTGTTTTGTAATTGTTTTGTTTTTATGAGCACTTCCATGGGAAATTTAAAAAAAAAAACTTATAAAAACATTTTTTTTTATAAAATTATGAAGATTTAAAATTTATAAAAAAAAAATTCAAAATTTCAACAAACAATTTTGAAAACCATATTTGAATGTCCTTGTTTGCTGGAAAGGACACCATGGATTTCCAAAAACAACATTTTGTTTTAGAATGTCCTTTTAACGCTATTAAAATTTCAGAGAGGTGTTTTTTCGTATTGTTGAGCAATAAATTTTCAAAGTTTATTAGATAGCCAAATATTTGATTTTTTTTTTTTAATTTCGCAAAAAATCAAAAATTTAGCTATGTCACCAATTTTGAAAATTTATTGCTCGACAACACGAAAAAGTACCTCCCTGAAATTTCGGCAGCGTTAAAATGATGTTCTAAACTTAAATAAAAAATTTTGGTTTTGGAAATACATAATGTCCTTTAAAGGAGAAAAGGACATTCCAAAATTTTTTTTTTTAATTTTTTTTGTTTATAAATTTTAAATCTCCATAATCTTATCAACAATATTGTCACTGAACGATTTTCGTACAACTTACGGTTTTCGAGTAAAAAAAACACAAAAGAACTGTCCAAAACCAATTATTTGATTTTTTGCCAAAATTTTGAAAAAAATCACATATTTGACTTTCAAACAAACTTTGAAAATTTATTACTCAACAATATGAAAAATACCTCTCTGAAATTTTAATAGCGTTAAAAGGACATTCTAAGCTTAAATACAAAATTTTATTTTTGGAAATTGATGGTGTTCTTCCCAGGAAAAAAGGGCATTCAAATATAGTTTTAAAAAAATTTTGTTGAAATTTAAAAAAAATATATATTTTTTTCATAAACTTTAAATTTCATAATTTTATAAACAACTAGCTTACAATCCCGGTACTTCGTTACCGATTGCATTGAATACCGGATAATAGAAGGATCAGGATTACTCTATCGATTTTCAAAAAATTCCCCTACGTAGTCTTTGTTTTATTTACTTGTCGACGTTTAAGTCTTCTATAAAAAAATATTTCAATGAATAATATAAACAATAAAATTTTAAAACCTTTGCTGGTACGTTATCATGTTCGTTCCGGGGGAAAAATATAATGACAATTTTCGAGCCCTTATGTCGGGATTTTGGATTTTGAGTGAATAAATATTTCAGTGAAAAAAGAAATTGGAATAAAAAAAAAATATGGAGTAAAAAAAAGCTAAACACCAAAAATTTGAGTTAAAAATATCATTCCATATTGATCCCTGCTCTATTCCATATTGTTCCCCGTTCTACTCCATTTCATTTCCAATTCCATCTCCATCTTCTAAGGTCATTATTATAGGCACAGAAAAAGTACCAAAAGTACACTTCATTACCCCCATTAGAAACGGAATTTAAAAAAAGTACCTCTTTCAGAATGTTTTTTCTTCACCGAAGGATCCTAGAATCCATATTTCAATTATCTAGGATCATTGTTTCAGCAAATATTAAAAGTACTTTTTATCCCCGTTAAGAAACGGAATTTCCAAAAAAAACTTTTCCCAATCTCTTTTTTCACCGAAGGATTTTACATTCCAAATTTTAAGTTTCTGGGGCCATTATATCAGGAAATAAATAAGTACACTTTTTTATTCCTTTTAACCCCATTATTTTCCGAGAGGCGAACATTTTCCAATTTCAAGTTTCTATGTTTATTATTTCAGGAAATAAGAAAGTACCAAAAGTGTACTTTCGGCATATTTAACAAAACGTACTTTTTATGGAAGGTACTTTTTATAAAAAGTACTTTTTATAAAAGGTGCTTTTGATAAAAGGTACTTTTTATAAAAGGTACTTTTTATAAAAGGTACTTTTTATAAAAGGTACTTTTTATAAAAGGTACTTTTTATAAAAGGTACTTTTTATAAAAGGTACTTTTTATAAAAGGTACTTTTTATAAAAGGTACTTTTTATAAAAGGTACTTTTTATAAAAGGTACTTTTTATAATAGGTACTTTTTATAAAAGGTACTTTTTATAAAAGGTACTTTTTATAAAAAGTACTTTTTATAAAAGGTACTTTTTATAAAAGATACTTTTTATAAAAGGTACTTTTTATAAAAGGTACTTTTTATAAAAGGTACTTTTTATAAAAGGTACTTTTTATAAAAGGTACTTTTTATAAAAGGTACTTTTTATAAAAGGTACTTTTTATAAAAGGTACTTTTTATAAAAGGTACTTTTTATAAAAGGTACTTTTTATAAAAGGTACTTTTTATAAAAGGTACTTTTTATAAAAGGTACTTTTTATAAAAGGTACTTTTTATAAAAGGTACTTTTTACAAAAGGTACTTTTTATAAAAGGTACTTTTTATAAAAGGTACTTTTTATAAAATGTACTTTTTATAAAAGGTACTTTTTATAAAAGGTACTTTTAAAATGTACTTTTTATAAAAGGAACTTTTTATAAAAGGTACTTTTTATAAAAGGTACTTTTTATAAAAGATACTTTTTATAAAAGGTACTTTTTATAAAAGGTACTTTTTATAAAATGTACTTTTTATAAAAGGTACTTTTTATGAAAGGTAATTTTTATAAAAGGTAATTTTTATAAAAGGTACTTTTTATAAAAGGTACTTTTTATAAAAGGTACTTTTTATAAAAGGTACTTTTTATAAAAGGTACTTTTTATAAAAGGTACTTTTTATAAAAGGTACTTTTTATAAAAGGTACTTTTTATAAAAGGTACTTTTTATAAAAGGTACCTTATTTCAGTAAATTAAAAAAAGTACCAAAAGTACACTTTTTCCATTTTACCCCCGTAGAGTCCACATTGGCAAAAACCTACATTGCAAATTTTAAGTTTCTAGGACCATTATTTAAGAAAATATAAAAGGTACCAAAAGTACAGTTTTTTACCCTTACGTACTTTTTATAAAAGGTACTTTTTATAAAAAGTACTTTTTATAAAAGGTACTTTTTATAAAAGATACTTTTTATAAAAGGTACTTTTTATAAAAGGTACTTTTTATAAAAGGTACTTTTTATAAAAGGTACTTTTTATAAAAGGTACTTTTTATAAAAGGTACTTTTTATAAAAGGTACTTTTTATAAAAGGTACTTTTTATAAAAGGTACTTTTTATAAAAGGTACTTTTTATAAAAGGTACTTTTTATAAAAGGTACTTTTTATAAAAGGTACTTTTTATAAAAGGTACTTTTTACAAAAGGTACTTTTTATAAAAGGTACTTTTTATAAAAGGTACTTTTTATAAAATGTACTTTTTATAAAAGGTACTTTTTATAAAAGGTACTTTTAAAATGTACTTTTTATAAAAGGAACTTTTTATAAAAGGTACTTTTTATAAAAGGTACTTTTTATAAAAGATACTTTTTATAAAAGGTACTTTTTATAAAAGGTACTTTTTATAAAATGTACTTTTTATAAAAGGTACTTTTTATGAAAGGTAATTTTTATAAAAGGTAATTTTTATAAAAGGTACTTTTTATAAAAGGTACTTTTTATAAAAGGTACTTTTTATAAAAGGTACTTTTTATAAAAGGTACTTTTTATAAAAGGTACTTTTTATAAAAGGTACTTTTTATAAAAGGTACTTTTTATAAAAGGTACTTTTTATAAAAGGTACCTTATTTCAGTAAATTAAAAAAAGTACCAAAAGTACACTTTTTCCATTTTACCCCCGTAGAGTCCACATTGGCAAAAACCTACATTGCAAATTTTAAGTTTCTAGGACCATTATTTAAGAAAATATAAAAGGTACCAAAAGTACAGTTTTTTACCCTTTTTACCCCTTAGAATCAACATTGCCAAAATCCAGCCTTAGTAGATTTATATTCCGGCAGCTGAACCTACGTTCAAAATTTCAAGTGTCTAGGACCATTATTTAAGGAAATATAAAAGGTACCAAGGGTACATTTTTTTTACCCTTTTTACCCCCTTAGAATCAACATTGGCAAAAATCCAGCCTTACTGGATCTATATTCCAGGAGTTGAACATACAGTCCAAATTTCAAGTCTCTGTGACCATTATTTCAGGAGATATAAAAAGTACCAAAAGTACAGTTTTTTACCCTTTTTGTCCCCTTAGAATCAACATTGGCAAAAATCCAGCCTTACTGGATCTATATTCCAGGAGTTGAACATACAGTCCAAATTTCAAGTCTCTGTGACCATTATTTCAGGAGATATAAAAAGTACCAAAAGTACAGTTTTTTACCCTTTTTGTCCCCTTAGAGTCAACACTGGCAAAAATCCGGCATTACTGGATCTATATTCCGGGAGGTGAACATACAGTCCAAATTTCAAGTCTCTATGACCATTATTTCAGGAGATATAAAAAGTACCAAAAGTACAGTTTTTTACCCTTTTTGTCCCCTTAGAATCAACACTGGCAAAAATCCAGCCTTAGTGGATCTATATTCCGGGAGGTGGACCTACAGTCCAAATTTCAAGTCTCTAGCTTCAGCGGTTTGGGCTGGGCGATGATGAATGAGTATATAAATCAGTCAGTCAGTCAGTCAGTCAGTCAGTCACATTACTCTTTTATATATATAGATATAGATTTTACAAGTTTTTTCGTACGACTTAATGTTGAAGAACTGTCTTAGAGTCAATATTGTCAAAAAAGCTCTTTTTTAAACGCCCATATCTTCCAAAGTATTGATAAAAAAATAATAGGGTTTTTAATCATTTACAAAGCTATATCAAATAAACAAATTAACAAAATCGGTGATACGTCAGTTAAATTTCCCATGGATTTGCTCTTATACAAAATCTCTTTAAAAATAGTTCAAATTCCAAAAAAAAAATAATTTATGCCCTCCACTCTAGTGATAGAGGGTATATGAGTTTTTCATTCCGTTTGTAATACCTCGAAATATTGGTCTAGGACCCCATTAAGTATATATATTCATGATCCTCGATCGATTTTAAGACGATCTAGCGATGTCCGTCCGTCCGTCTGTCTGTCTGTTGAAAACACGCTAACTTTTAAAAGACCTCACGGAGGCTCCTGAAGTTTAGCATATATGTTGGGCATTTACCTGGTCAGGTTGGTATTGAAATTCAGCGAAATCGGTCCTGTGGTTCAAAAGTTATAAGCAAACGAGGGAAGGTTTTTCGTAAATTTACGAGATAAAACATACGGTAACTTTGGAACGACACTTCGGAGGGTGCTGAAGTGTGGCATATATATTTTTCGTTCCTCTAGTCCGGCCAAATCAGTCCAGTGGTTCAAAAGTTATAAGCAAAACCCTGAATTTCAGTTTGGTTTCATATAAAATTCACGTGTTGAAAAACCCGAGTTTTAAAAAACAAGCTGTAAAAACAATGATAAGTCACAAAATTACTTTACAGATTATTTTTGTCACTCAGAAATATTTTTACTCGAAAAAAAAAATTACACTCGAAAAAAATTTTACACTCAAAAAAGAAAATTAGTAAATTATTTTTTTTTTTACAAAAATGACAAAAAAAAAAGTTTTTTAATCAAAATAATCAAAATTGTTAATTTTTTTCACAATAAAAAATTTACTATCCTTTAAAAAGGGCATTGTGGAGGGTATTCATCCCAGCAAAACTTAGATTACCAAATAAGGTATAAAATAAGGTATAGGATCTCTTATTTTATACATTGCAGCATTGATGATTTTAACAGGCGATGAGAGTCAAAGTAATGCATCCACATTATCACAAAGAATACCAGTAAGGTATAAAATAAGTCATAAATTTATAACGAAGAATACGAGTAAGGTGTAAAATATATGATATTTCATTGGTTACGAGAAATGAAATAATATAGCATACCAGAAGATAATATATGAGGAGTTCCGGCTAAGACTTAAATTTTGAGGTAAAAAATATGTGATTTTTGTTTTGATGGCACATCGATGAAAGTTGGCATAAATATTAGAAGCTATTTAAGAATAAGGAATTCGTTCGCGTCAATTAAATCGCGCAAGGGGGTCAAAAGTTATGGCGGTCTTAAGATTTAGCAATTTTAAAAAATCTTAAAAATATTTTAAATATTTTTTTTCTACACATTTGTTGCATGCGTTATTAAAACATGCCAGGATATATCATTTCTTCTAAAATATTTGATATAAATTTAACCCTTTAATGACCAAACGATTTAAAAAAAAATATCTAAGTACCTAAAATCGCGATTAATTCGCGGTAAAAGAAAAGTTTCACAATTTTTTATAACATATTTAGGCAATGCGCGTTGGTTTTACTGAAAAAAAAAAATCACGGAAAATCGTATCTTTGAACCAGTGTTTAAAAAAATTGGTGATGCTTTTTTATAACAAGAAAATTTAATATGGTCCAAAAAATCTATAATCATCAAAATTTTTTAACCCGCCTCTGATTTTATGATGACACATCAAGTGGGCTTTCATTTAAAAAAAATTTCATCCGATTTCGTGTAAAGCCTTAGATGTGCCAGATCAAAACAGGTTTAGATAAAATCATCGCGCTTTCCGCTCAGAATGACTTAAAGTAAAAAGTCAAAAAGCAAATCAGTTCTACTCGTTATGGCACGTCTTTTGGTGTATTAAAATGAACATGATGCATTAATTGCTACTAAAAAAAATTGAAAGCAGATTTGCAAATTTCGCTCAATTTTCAAAAATGCCATAAAATTTTTGCAATTTATTTTTTATAAACCCGCCAGTGATTTTTTTATGTAAACTCCTAAAAAACTCGGTTTACGCAAGAGTCCACCAAATTTCGAATGAAACCGCGAATGTGCCTCGCGAAAAACTGGTATTTTAAAAAAATTACGTTTTTTAAATTCTGATTAATTTTTATTAATAAATAAAAATTGTTTTATTCGACCTTTAAAATATTTTAAAACGATCTGTCATTAGACTCGTTTGCTACTTTGTAGTATATCGTTTCTATTTTTGCTAAATAATCTTGACAATGGAATCTTGACAAATTCCGAAACACGTGTCGATTAAGTCTTGCAAAAATGACCAACATAAATAAATTTAAAACAAAAAATAATTTTCTTGAAAATTATACTATGAGAATATCATGGTTTTAATTAGTAAAGAAAATAATGACCTCGAGCCAGAATAAACATCCTCACAAAATATAATTACGTTTTTTCTTTCGAACTTTGATCTGCTGAAACGGGGGGGGTGAAATAAAGCCATAGGCAATAAGGCCATATGGCCTTATTTCTCAATTCAATAGGAAATAAGGCCATATGGCTTTATTACCAACACAATTGAGCAATAAAGTCATATTGATTTTGCAACCAAAGTGGAAATAAAGCCATATCAGTTGAAAATGTGGAAATATATTTCCCCGTAAATCCTGCTACCCAAAAAAAAATTTATTTAGCGAAGCCGCTAAATTAATTTATGGAGTTTGTAATCCCTAAGCCCGGCCGAAGGCCGGCTACGCGGAAAAAATATTTTTTTTTTGACTATCTTTAAATTAAAAAACCACATATACCAGGAACCTCGGAACTTAGAGGGGTCTAGAGGCACCAATTTTTTATTGGCAGGGTTTTTAATTTAAAGATTGTTTAACAAAAAAAGTTTTTCTGTGTAGCCGGCCTTCGGCCGGGCTTAGGGATTACAAAATCCATGCATTAAACCCACCCTCTCCGCAAATTAAAGTTTTCTAGGGTAGCAGGCCTTTGCGCTATCAAATTTGTTATGCCTCAAAAAGGCCTGATAACCAAAATAGCTTTGGTTTGCAGAGAGGGTGGGTTTAATGCATGGAGTATGTAATCCCTAAGCCCGGCCGAAGGCCGGCTACGCAGAAAATCTTTATTACAAAAACACAAATCATAGAAGACGTAATTTCGACATTTCGCCAAAAAAAAAATTTTTGGGATTTTTTGACAATTTTGTTTTGCGAGAAATAACATTTTTAGACCTATCATTTTGGGCTATATGTCTCAGCTTGGGCGATATGACATTTACGGTTTTGGGCGATAAGACCTTGGGCGCTATATCCGTACGCCATTTCAAACTCCATAAATTAATTTACCGGCTTCGCTAAATAATTTTTTTTGGGTAGCAGAATTTACGTGGAAATATATATCCAAACTCTCCGCAAAATAATGATGAACATTTTAAAAAAAAAATTTAAATGAGTAACAAAGCCATATATGGCTTTATTTCCAACAGTGGTTGGTAATAACGCCATATGGCCTTATTTCTCAACTCTTTGGGAAATAAGGCCATATGGCCTTATTGCCTATGGCTTTATTTCACCCCCCCGCTGAAACTCCTTAACTATTCGTGGCACATTAACGGGATTAATTCCAAAATGTTAAGAATTACAACAGCTACCAACTCTAGTTCATTTTTTTTCATTTTATAGAGGGGGCCGAAATCCCTGAACAAAAAACCTCGAAAATTTAAAAACTCTAAATTTTTGGTTTTAAAACTTAACCGTCTTATAACTTCTTACCAAGCGATGAAGCATCTATCAAGCCAACATTAAAATAATCTTTTATATGTACTGACTTTGTGTTATGCCGGAAAAGATTGAAATATAAGGAGAACTTAAAAAAAAATGCGAAAGAATGTAAAAACTATGGATTATTTCAAGCCATTTTTATCGATTTTTCAACTTTAACCCTCTGTAACTTTTACGGATAATGCGGGGTAATCCTTAAACATTGCTCAGTGATGGTTCAAGGTCTTGTTTACACAACTGCATTTACAGTTTTTCTAAATTCCAAAAACTGCCGGTTTTTTTAAACATTTATTTCAGTTTCACTGAGTTGAAATTTAAAAAAGATTTCATGATATACAGACATACGGAAGGACATCGCTAATTGCCTTAGAATCAATCACTGATCAATGGTATACTTTATGGGGTCCCCGATCAATATTTCGTTGCGTTACACACGGAATGACAAAGTGGATATATCTCCATACTGTGGTTGGGGTATAAAATCAAAAAGAAAAATGAAAGAAAGAAATAATCACAAAAGACCCGCATTATATACAAAAAAAAGTATATTTTATAAACAAAAGTACAAACACATCTATAACATTACATGTGGTTTAAGATTTCTGTCGGTTTTACTTGTGGCACTAGACCGGTATTTTTTGTATAATAAAAAATGTTGTGGCGTGTGGTACAAATTTGAGGCCAAAGGCGGTCGGTGATTAAAATTTTGGATTTTTAAAAATTAAAAAAAAATGTCTTGCGTTACATCATAATTATTAATTTCTATTTATTGTAATTCGTAAAAGATTAATTGTAATTCGTAAAAGATCAATTGTAATTCTAGGATTCCATTGATATTTTGCGAATTTCAATTGGAATCTTCGAATTACAATAGATCTTTTACGAATTACAATCGATCTTTTACGAATTACAATTGACATTTTACGAATTACAATTGATCTTTTTCGAATAACAATTGATCTTTTACGAATTACAATTGATTTTTTACGAATTACAATTGTTCTTTTACAAAATACAATTGGAATTTTCGAATTACAAATGGAATCTTCGAATTACCAATGGAATCTTTGAAAATCAAATGGAATTTTCGAATTACAAATAGAGTCTTCGATTTACAAGTAGAATCTTCGAATTACAATTGATCTTTTACGAATTACATCTGTAAATGGTGTAGTATTCGATTTTTAAGTTTTAAAATTTAAATCTCATTTTTTGAAAATGTATGTACTCTTTGATATTTGTGAAATTTTTTTGTGTAAAACTTCTATCGATTCTACAAATTTTTTGCCCAGTAGATCCTGAGATGACAATTATTACTATTGTTAAAAATTTTTCGAAAACAAATTATTGTTATTTTCCAATATTAAAATCATTTTTACTGCTCCAATGGTGCGTCATAGAGGGGTAATTTCCATGACTGACCCCCATTATTTTTTACGTCTTAACATTTCTTCGGAACAAACTAATACCCTATCTCCAATTTCTAAGGGGGCTCCCACACAAAATGACATTTTTTAAAATTTACTCCATCCGATCTAACTGCCCTACGAGTGCCCTTAGATAGTATGTTTTACAAAAATGTTGGAGGGTAAAAAAAATGGGGATCGGTCTCACTAATGACCCCTCTCGGACACACCATTGGACCGGTAGAAGCTGATTAAATAAAACAAATTTACAAAAAATGAAAAAAAATTATATGGGGAAAATTATAGGTGTGGTCAGAGAAAATGTTTGGACTAAAAAATATTGTGGGTCGGTCATACATTTTATTGCTCTAAGGGCACTAATAGGGCAGTTAGAGCGGTTGGAGCAGATTTTTAAAAATGTCATTTTGTGTGGGAGCCCCTTAGAAATTAGAGATAGGGTATTAGTTTGTTCCGAAGAAATGTTTAGACGTAAAAATTAATGGGGTTCGGTATTGGAAATGACCCCTTTATGACGCACCATTGGAGCAGTAGAAATGATTTTAAGATTGGAAAATTACAATAAATTTTTTTCAAAAAATTTTAAAAAATAGTAGTAATCGTTATCCACGATCCTACTGAGCAAAAAATTACACAAATATTAAAGATTACATACATTTTCAAAAATGACAGTTAAATTTTAAAACTTAAAAATCGCATACTAGAGCACTTTTTAGAATTTTTCTGGATTTTTTTTTTTAAGTTCGTAAAAAAACAAAAATTTTGAAAAAAAAAAATTATTGTAATTTGGACCATTATTGAAGAAGTTATGAGTAAAAGAAATTTCAGTAAAGGAACAATCTACCAGTTTTTAAAAATTCAATATCTTTTGAAAATTCAATATCATCAAAAAAATCTGAAAATTTACCACGAAGGAGTTTTCAAAGCAAACAAATTGGAAAAATTAAAAAAAAAAAAATTATTCAAAGTGTCCGATTTGACATGGAATACCCCATATATATATTGGTTCCTTTAGTTCCTATAAGGAGCATAGGGCCTCAACTCGGAAATCGTAAGTCGTACAAAAAAATTTAAAAAAACAACTGCGTTTATAAAATTATGAAGATTTGGAATTTATAAAAAAAAATTTAAAAAATTTCAACAAACAATTTTGAATACCATATTTGAATGTCCTTGTTTGGTGGGAAGGACACCATGGATTTCTAAAAACAAAATTTTGTATTAAACTTTAAAAAGTCCTTTATCAGATAGGTATTTTTTCGTATTGTTGAGCAATAAATTTTCAAAGTTTGTTAGAACCCAAGTATTTGATTTTTTCAAAATTTTCGCAAAAAATCAAAAATTTAGATATATAACCAATTTTGAAAATTTATTGCTCGACAACACGAAAAAAACACCTCCCTGAAATTTAAGCAGCGTTAAAAGGACATTCTAAACTTTAATAAAAAAGTTTGGTTTTGGAAATCCATGATGTCCTTGACAGTGAAAAGGACATTCCATTTAAAACATTTTTTTAAACATTTTTTTTTAATTTTTTTTTGTTTCTAAATTTTAAGTCTCCATAATTTTATCAACAATATTTTCACTGAAAGTTTTTTCGTACAACTTATGGGTTTTGAGTAAAAAAAACACAAAAAAAAAACTGTCTAAAACCAACTTTTTGATTTTTAGGCAAAATTTTGAAAAAAAAATAAAATCAAATATTTGGCTCAAATGCAAAAAGCATCGTAATTGAAATCCCAGGAATTTCCGGAAAATATTTTTTTTTTCGTTTCCCAAGAAATGAAAATGTCCAAAAATTCACAAACACTAGTGAAAAGATTTTAATTATATATTTAAAGTGTCTGCTTATAAAATTCCACCATAATCCCCGACACGTGATGGGTGACACAACTTTACATTCCAGAATTCCAGAATTCAAGTTCATATTTGTTATAAAATATTTTATGGTCTGTCTGACCATGGAATTTAAACACATACAACAAAACTAAAGAATGATGAAATTTTTATGGTAAAATATTTAAATATTATTTTTTAGTTTCTTTCCTTCTATGTTATTAGTAAATAAACATCCATATATAAATACATACGAGTATGTATTTGTGTTCTAATCCATCTCTTTTCAAGGTAAAAAAAAAGAAAAAAATCCATAGACAAACTTGTTGAACCACTTAAGCATTCCAAATCATGTGCAATTATTTGCAAACCACAATTCTAATACTTGTACTTCAACTCATTCATTCATGACTAAACATTTTCATTATAAAAAATCTACTCTATTATAGTTTATTTTACTCTATTCTCTACTCTACTCTACATAGTTTACATTACAACAATTCACTTTAGAAAAGAAAACATTGGAGTGGACTGAAAAAATTGGGAATTTTTGATAAGTTTCACCTTGAGTTAAAGAAATGCAAAGCACAGTTTTTTGTTGCCACAGAAATATTTATCAAATTATAATGGTATACACCACAATCTCAAAAAAAAATACAATCTTGCATTTTTTGTATTTTTGAAGAAATCGCATTTGAGGATTTTATAAAAATTCTGTAATTCTCTTGTAGTTTATTGTGTCAACATCGCGTATGAGTAACCTGACCAACCATCCCGCTTTTGGCGGGATTATCCCGCTTTTTGATGTCTCATCCCGCCTTGAATTTCTATCCCGCTTTTTAAACAAAAGTCCCGCTTCAGCCCGCTTTATCCCGCTTTTTGACTTTTAAATAATATTTTTAATTTTTTAAATAATATTTTGAGCATTATTGCTCTGAAGTAATTTTAAGCGATTTTTCCGATTTTTGAGCATATAAATATGGTAACAATTAGAATTTCTTACCGTATTTAAAAAAATGTAGAAGAAATTACTCCTAAAATTGTGTTGGAACTCCAATAACATTTTAAACGTTTATTTAAAAAAAAAAACAATGATTTTAGTTTTTGAAAGTTAAAAAAAAATAAAAGAATTTATAATTCAGAAATGAATTTTTATGTTTGTTTGAATTTTAATTAGTTTTTTAATTTAAAAAAAAAATCTATTTTTTGTTTTTCGAGACTTGTTTAATAGGGTGGTCTACATTTTGAACATTTTTTAATGACCTGAAATAAATACCAGGTAAAATTTTGCGCCAAATATGTTAATTCTTTCACCCCGCGAAAATCAGTCAAAGTTTCGAGTTTTGGATTAAATTTAAGAACAACTTTTATGAATATGCTCAAAACAAAATAATTTTTGTTTATCGTTGCCCAAACATACTCAGATAAGAAATATATAATTTTCGAGATATCGGTAACCCATATAAATTTGGTACAAAATATAATTTTTGAATTTGACACATTTTTCAAATCTGCACTATTTTTTTTTTAATTTCCCCAAACAGAATTAGCTGGTGTTTCAGCTCGTTTAACATATCCAGTGTTGAGGAGCAGCAAAAATCCAAAATTTTCTAAAAAAATTCACCCTGTTCGAAGACTTTGACTAGGAATACATTTTTTTTAAGGAAAAAAATTTGTATATATTTTTTTATTGAATGTAAATTTTTTTAATGCACAATTTCTTTTAAGTGACAAAAGTATTTTGAAGCTATTTTTGTGGCTTACTAATGTCTTTCGAAGCGTGTGCAACGTTTTATTAATCACGTGAATTGGAGGCGAAACCCATCCAAAATTCACGGTTTTGCTCATAAATTCTAAACGACTGGACCGATTTCGCTGAAATTCAATATCAACCTGACCCGAAAAATTACAAACTACTTTCTTTCGAAAGTAAGTGTGTTTTAAACAGACATAGAGACAGCCAGAAAGACGGACGGACATCAGTACGTCAAATTAAAATCTATTGAAAATTATGAATTTTTATACTTTTTCGAACTGTTACAAACTTACTATCACTAAGTGGAGGATATAAAAAAGTCCCGCTTTTTAGGCCAAAATCCCGCTTTTCCAACCTCTCCATCCCGCTTTTCAGACAAAAACAGTTGGTCAGGTTACGTATGAGTAATATTATTTGCGAAATTCATTGGTTTCTCAAATATTTATTACTCATACGCGATGTTGACACAATAAAATACAAGAGAACTACAAAATTTTAAAAAAATTCAGTATTTAAATGCGATTTCTTGAAAAATACAAAAAATGCCGTCCTGATTATTTATTAAATCTAATATTCGAATGCGATTTTCTTGAAAAATACAAAAATTACCTTATTTATTTTATGTAGATAAACAAACATCTATTTTTTTTATAAATTGACTTTTTTAAAAAATAAAAAAATTTAGAACATGTTCTGAAAATTTTCCAAAATAAAAATTTGAATCGGAAGCCCATAAAAAACTATACAAAAATGAAAATTTGAAGAGAAAATATTTTTTTTAGTTTAATAATTCCGCGTTTAATAATTCTGCTCATGTGCCCATCTCTCATAACTACAGACAAAGTTTTAACCAAATATTTCCAATTTTTATGAATTTTGTAGCAATTATGTGAATATCGGAAGGGTGGTTTGTATGGGGACTACAAAAAGGACTGACTCGATTCCTTTGAAATTTTGAATGATGATTTCATCTAGAGATGGGATCGTGAGTGGCTTTTCAATCACGATCACGCACGCTCACGAAAAAAAATTGTAATCACGCTCGATCACGCACGAACATTTTTTTCTGCTCACGCTCACGCACGGTCACGTGAGTAAAAAAAAATTAATCACGCTCACGACGTAATCACGAAATACTCACGAATTAAAATATGCAAAAAAATTTATGTCATATTTTTTTATGCATTACCCAGTTGGGAAAGTCCTTGAGCCATCCGTGGTGACGACTTGCTGACATGTCAGAGTCACACCTGACATCCCCATGACATCTCCAATTACCGAGTTGATGACAGTTTCATAAAAAAATTCAAAATTTCCTCAATCATAATCGGCAGTTGTGAGGGGGTGTTGACATTTTCCCTAAGTCGTCTTTGTGGAAATGTCTGATATAGGTCATACGAAAATGCAAAAAATCTTCGTATTTCCATTAGTTTTTACTTCCCTCCATTTTCTTTATAAATTATCTTATTAAGAAATAACTTTTCGACTTGTCGATGTTTTTCTCAGAAATTAAAAAGTTCCCATATTCAGGGCCGTCTTAAAGTATGACGCTGGGCACATAAGAACTTTGGGCTCCGCTGGAAAGTAAAAAGTCGCACGAAAAAAAACATTATTTTGGTGCAAATAAAATTCGTGTTATTACCTGTTTTAAGAAAAAGAAACTAAAAAAAAATATTTAGGGTAGGGAGGTAATTTTTCTTAACATATTAAAATCATGAATTTCGTGAAAAAAATTTCCTGTACGAAAAATGTCTCAGAATCTGAGAATATTTTTATACGAAAAACGTCTCTGAATCTGAGAGTTTTTCAATACGAAAAGTGTCTTAGAATCTGAGAATTTTTAGTTTGGAAAAACTTCTCTGAACTTTAGACTTTTAAAATCTCAGAATCTGAAACTTTTTCTGTACGAAAAATACTTCACATTCTGAAACTTTTTATGTAGCAAGTATTTCTATGGATTTGAGACTTTTGATAAATTACAAATTTCTCCTATAGAAAAAGTCTCAGTGTATACGAAAAGTCTGTTAGATTCTGAGATTTTTTTCTGTAAGAAAATAAGAAATTTATTTTAAAAGATATTAAAAAAAATCTTTATTTTTGTATAGCCGAATTTGTTGGCATTTCGGGAACTTTATGGTTAAAACGGTGCTGCCCAGGTAGATGTAAAAGTTTAGTTTGATATACTGCTATTGTGAAGACATTTCCTTATAAATGTCTTAGAGGATTTTTTTACAATCTTAAAACATACATTCATTGATGACAATGTTAGAACATGTTCTCAAGAAATACCTAATATATGTCAGAATTTGACGACATTTCCTGATGGAAGCACGGTGCAAATTCCTGAGTGAAAAAACTTATTGAATTTATAATTTTTTTTAAAGACCATGAAAAAATCAAGAAGCGTAACCGAACAATAAAATGTGGGAAACAATTAAAATCACGAAAAATTTACGCAAGAATTTTACTCACGCACGATCACGAACGAACTATTTTTGGGTACTCACGCACGCTCACGTGAGTAAAAAAAAATTTACTCACGAATCACGTGATTCATGCGTGATTCATCGTGATTCATCACGTGAGCAGCGCCCATCTCTAATTTCATCATACGAAATTTAATTACCTGTTTATTTTCAAACGATACTTATTATTAGGGATGCGATTTTCATGCACTAAAAAATCAAAAATATGTGCTTAACATATGCCCTAAAAAAATTAAAAATATGCACTAAAACCCTAAAAATATGCACTAAAAAATAAAATTTGTACAATAAAAATTTTGTTTTCATGCGAAAAACTTCTAAAAAAGTGAAAAATAACACCGGGTTTGAATAGTAACATTTAAAACTTGATGTAAGCAAGATTTTATAGAAACTAAAACAATGTAAAAAAATTTTAAATAATAAAAAAAAAAAAACTTATTTTCCAAATAGTTTTTTTTTCAAATTTTAAACAGTTTTTGAAACAAATAAATTTGAATTTGTGTTTTTGCTAATTTATGCCAAAATATGCAAAAATATGCACTTAAAATATGGAAATATGTGCAAAATATGCATTTAAAACCAAAATATGCATTTTGATCAACATATGCAAAAATATGCAAAAACAAAACGATGCGATTTTAACGCAAATGTCTTGATTCGGAAAGATAACACTGTAAGTAAAATTTAAACTTTTGAAATGACACACAAAAACGCTGAGACACCCCAACTTATTTTTTGCCATGCAATCCAGTGGTATACTCCGTTTTAAAAAGTTAGCTCAAAATAACGAGATATTTCGATTTTAAATTTGTAAATGTAGAGTAAAAATTTAATAAATCCAAAAAAAAAAATTATAAAATTCATCAAAATGAGAGCAAGTATTGTTCTACGCCCGCTTGAAAATGGACGTCCATTATTTCTAGACATAAATTTTGACCAATAACAAGTTTTTAACAAGTTTTTTCATTCAAATAAAATGAAAAATCGCCTTAAATCTACTAACTTTTCAAAACGGGATACACCACTGGATTCTACACAGAAAATAATATCGTGTTTTCTTTTTTAATTAAAAATGGATTTGATATTAAATTTAACTTCAATTAAACATTTTAATTGATCCAATTAATGTTTTAATTGAATTCTTTACTTTACTGAAAATAAAAATAAAATAAACAAACGAAACCGGTTTTGTATGCATTAGTGTTAGTAGCAAATGAAAAAATAAAATGCAAAAAACAACAAAAACAAGTAAGAGTGTTAAATTCGGCTGTGCCGAATCTTTTATACCCTCCAACATGCAAATAAATAAAAAAAAAAATGCAGGGGCGTCTTCTTTTTTTTTTTGGGGGGGGGGGGTTCGGTAGTGGTAATTGGGGGGGTACAATTCCTCTCGAATAAGTGTTAAAAAAAAAAATTCTTATGCTTTTTGCACTAAAGAAATACAAATTTATCATTATATAAAAAAAAAATTATTCCACGCCCATGAAAGGGGGGGGCGGACCGTAAAACGATATTTTCTAATTCTGTGGGTCCAAATGCAGGACCTTGAGATTCTTGTAGCATAAAAATATTGGATTTGTTAAACAAAAACACAAAAAGTCATGTAAAAATATGATATTTTTCAGAGGTTGGTTTAGTTCTTCAAGGGGGAACTTTTTCCCCCCTGGTCCGATTTTGCCCATCTCCGAACTTAACCAGCCTATGAACATAATACATATATGTGCCAAATTTCAGGAGTCTATAACTTTTATTTTGGACTGTATCGTGTCCTCCACAGACGGACGGACGGACGGACAGACGGACGGACGGACGGACGGACAGACGGACATCGCTAGAATGTCTTAGAATCGATCACTGATCAATAATATATATACTTTATGGGGTCCTAGACCGATATTTCGATGCGTTACACACGGAATGACAAAGTGAGTATACCCCCATACTGTAGTTGGAGGGTATAAAAACTTTTGAACTATTGTTTTGTATATTTTGGTGGTAGCAGCCAATGAATACATGAAAGCAACAAAAAAAATTTAGTTTTATTGTTTTCTTTAAGGCGAGTGGTCGTTGCGGATAAATTGTTTTGATAATAAAATGTGTACAGTTGTGTTTTGCACATTGAAATATAATACAATTTTTTTTTGATTCAACTTTACTAAGGCGACAAAAATGCATGCAATAACAAGATTTAAAAATAAAAATGTAATTTTAAATAGTTATTGATATTTTAAAATACTACTATAATGTTTCTATGCAAAACTATACCAAGTGTTTATATTTAATAAAGAAAATAAATTTATTAATAATGTAAAACAAAAACATTCTATGTTTATTTATTTTAGGGCATTTTTTGAAGTTCAACTTTTAAAATTAAATTGAGTTTTGTCTTTTTTCAATTAAAAATTTTATGTGAATCAATAAATCTATATTATTGATTTTCAATTTTATATTAATTTTTTTTAAATTTATTTAATTACAATTTTAATTGGTTTTCCATTTTATTTTCAATTAAAACTTTAATTGATTCAATTAACAATTTAATTAGGTTTTAAAACTATTTTCAAACAAAATGAGTAATTAATATGCGCATTTTCGTGATACGTCCGAAATCAATTAATTTTTTAATTGAATCAACGAATTTCGTAATTGAAATTCATTTTTATTTTTTTCTGTGTACGACCTAAAATTAGGTTGACGTGTCTCGCCGTTTTGGTTGTCCTTTTCACCTTCTTACAGTGTAATTAGTCGATATCGTTTTTAGACTATCGACAAAAGACATGCATTTGCATGGAAATCACATCCCTACTTATTTTAATACGATTACTAGAGTCATTTCAGCCAAATTTTAAGGGGGCGTTTGTATGGGGGCTACGTCTTTAAATAGCCCAATTTCTTTTTTCATTCTCAATACGATTCGTCCTTGGGCCAAAATAAGCTTATTTTTCCATATGAATATTCCATCATCTTTGATAAATATAAGTTGGCAAATACTTTTGCTCTGGACGAGTTAGTTTGAGAGTTATCGAAGTTTTCCCGAAGGAATAAGGTGACAATGAAACTCTTAAACACTTATGTGGCCGATAAGCCGCAAATCGGTGTATAACGGATCGGGTAAATTCCTTTTTAGACAATTTTTCCTATCAAAAAAAAATATCAGATTCGAACTCTTTTGTGCTACGGAAAAATCTTAGATTTTCGGACTCAAAAACTGAAATATAAATAATTTCAGTTTTTGAGTCCGATTGTTTTTTAATGAAAATATTTCAGAATCAAGTTTCGCTCCAAGAAAAAAATTCCAATGTTTTTTTCAGCTCACTATAACAAACATTCCTTGTACTTGGTACCATCTAAACTGACAACATGACGTTTCCAAGATTGACTGAATGAAATGCAAAGAAGTGTTAAAGGAATAAGTAAAACAAAGCAAAAAAAAAAAAAAAAGAGTTGTTTGTCGGTTGTTTGGTGCTACAAATATGTGCAGTATATTTCTCTTATACAGATTTGAAAAATAAACTAAGCTGTCAAGTGCACATGTTACTTATTTTCATTTATTTATTATGGAATTTGTTGAATTAAGTAGATTTATAGATAAATTTTCTACAATTAATCCATTTCTGAGATAGACTTGGATTTTATAAATAGCATTAGAAAACCTACACATGAATAAGTTAAACAAGTGTAACACATTTACTCTTTCGGTCTGTCTTTCCTGGCAGACACAATTATATATGTATTTTAATATTTGCACTAATTATAAATGCTAATTTTCTTTAGAAAGAAAAAAAATGGAGCAATTATAAAGATTAATTAAAGTTATAATAAGATTAATTATATTGATTTTTTAAAGATAAAAACCATTAATAATATACATAAATGTTAAGATTAATACAATGTGTATTATTTATGGTATTTATGGTTTTAAGGGCTGATTACTAAATGTGCTGTTAAAGGACAATTGCCACGATGAGATTTTCTATATTATTTTTAAAATTATTTGTAAAAAAACTTATCTTTTTTAATGCATACATTTAGGCAGAAACAAAAATTATACATTTTTCTTTAAAAAGCTTTTAACTTATTCCTATTTTTACAATATTAAGAAAATATTGTCTTATACCACAGAGTCGAACAACTTTCGGTAGTTTTAGAAACGTTTCTAAATTTGTCTAAAATCATACGTAATATAAATGTTTTCTTCAATCCTAAAAGTATGCACTCTCTTTTTACACAAAACATTGAAAACCATTTTATTCAGTATTAGGCGTATTTTGTTGGCATAATTATCAATGTTCTACCACACAAAGTTCAAGTCAGTGTTAACGCACAAAATTTTAGAAGTTAAATATTAACTTACATACATTGTGAATGATTCTCTTATTGTTAATGGCTCTCTTTGGTATTAATAAAAAAGATAAATGTTTTTGTGTTTCTTTCACGCTAAATTGCATTTAATAAACCAATTTTATTAATATTTCATCGAAAATGTGTAATATTTTAAAAAAACTATTCCAAACGAACGTGTGGTTTTTTTCGTTTTGACGCATGCTAACAATCAAAGTTTGCCAACAAAAAAGACATATTATAGTCACAATTGACCTTAAAAAGTAAACCTTCGTTTAATTTAACTTTATCGTTTATCTGCTAACTGCTCATTGTCAAATCAGCCTTAACTATAATTTATGCATTTGAATCAGATTTAAATAAATTTTAAAATTGAAATATTTTTTATATACAATTTTAATTCACATTTATCCAACCGATTTGTTATTAGTTTAATTTTATTACGTAGTTTTTACAAGTTCTTGCAATAAACAAAAATCGAAATTACAAATCATGCTACGCCATTTCTTAAACATTTTGACGCCACTTAAACACTCATGTATGTATTTGAAAAAATACCGCTTGTATTGAGAAATTGCGTTATTATTAACAACAATTTTATAAATTTTGCGTGTTAACAACTAACACCGACTAAATAATACTGTACACTAGCATGTCCCAAAAACAGGAAATGTCCGAATTTGTCTAGAACGATGCTTATAGAAGAGCTGCTTACGGGGGAAAAAATAAAAAAAAAAAATAGAAGATCAACTTTAGAGCGCATTTTTTTAAAAGTTTTCTGAATTTTCTTTTAGATTTACTGAAAATTTTTAACAAACTCTTTTAAGAATTGTTCGTATTAATCTGAATATTTCTAATTTTTTCTTAGTTT
This sequence comes from Pegoplata infirma, assembly GCA_963921195.1. Taxonomy (NCBI): domain Eukaryota; kingdom Metazoa; phylum Arthropoda; class Insecta; order Diptera; family Anthomyiidae; genus Pegoplata; species Pegoplata infirma. Next base: position 261,230,049 of record OY992536.1, on the reverse strand, counting down.
TCCTAAATTTTAACGATTTTTTTAATTTTTATACACTCCACTTAGATTGAAGAAGGTGTGGGTATTAAAGATTCGCCACAGCCGAATTAACCGCTGTGCTATCAATCATTATTTGAAGCTTTGACGGAATCCTATTCTAACAAACGATAAATCCGATTTTCCCAAACTTATATTTTTCAACACATTTGGAAATGGGATAAGTAAGTATTCAATTAAAATTTAGCTGTTTAATGTGTTTTACGTAGTGTTTATAAAAACCCGACATTTTGGAAAACCGGTTTGTCGGTTAACCGAAAACTAGCTTTTTCGGTTAACCGGTTTTCCGGTTAAACCGGAATGAAAAAACCGGTTAACCGGTTTTTTTTTCTTTAACTGACAAACCCAAAAAATACTTTAAAATAGCTTAATTTTATCAAATACAAAAGCGAATATATAACTTAAGTTAACATATTTGTTTCTTTCAGCAAAGTTGGCAACTGATACCTTTTCAAAATAGCGGTATTTAAACACGGTGATTTTATTTTCCCATATTCTCCGGGGCATTAATTTAACTTTTACTAATTTTATTTAAAAAATACATCACTTCGTTGTAAATTGCAGTACCGTATTTTATATCGATGTTCTTTTATTGGCATTCTCTCCATTAACAGGAATTTTACTATCTGGTTAACAGTCACTTATAAAATTTTCAATGAAAGTGCCCAAAACTTGCTTACAACAATGTGATTTTTTAATATTTACCAGATTCGGAATAAAATTCCTATTTGGAAAATTGTTTCTAGTAGATAAAAAATATTTTAGACTTTCTTTCTCACGAATTTTCAAGGTTTTTTTTAACGAAATTTTGAAAATGTCATAAAAAATAACTAAAAACCCTTAATAATTGCAAAAATAATCGGTTTTGCATGTATTTATAGAAACCGGTTAACCGACAGAAAAAACCCGGGTTTCGGTGCACCGGAAATTTTCAATTCCGGTTAACCGGTTTGCAAAAAAACCGAAATTTTGGGAAAAAACCGGTTTTTCGGTTAACCGGTTAACCGGTTTATAAACACTAGTTTTACGGGAGCTTTGTAAAATTAATTAAATCTGACTATTATTGAACAGATTTCGGGTCGAGATAAAAAGAATTGCCCATTATTCACTTTATTCCGTTTATAGGCAATAAAAATAAACCTACTTTACTCAATTTTGTTTTGTTAGTATCGGTTCATGTTTGGACCAGGCAAACACTGTTGTATCCCATCCCCAAATATGGTCTCATTTGACCGATTATATTTTTGCGGTTTAAATCGATAAATAACCTATCGAACTAAATAAATGGTCTGGAAAATGAAGAAAGCCATTGACGGGATATGAGACCATATTCCATAATCAACCAAGGAAAATAGCTACCTATTTAATACCTGTCAGAAAGAATAAACATAGTTTGACACGTGCCAATGCATTACGTAGGGTATAGTTAAACACACTTATTATGGCAATAACATGTTATGTCGCCATTGATCAGCTGTAATAAAGAAATATTAATATCAATGTCTTGTAATGGAAAAAAATCAAATACTACCTATGTATTATCAGTTATAAAGACCCTGAACAACTTAACACCTTGTTATTGCCGCAGGTCATTATAGAACAGTAGCTGTTCTGTATACTTTAAATGGAATTTCATCTAATTAACTCACATAGCAATAACTCAATTTTAGAAAATCTTTAAACTTAAACTTAAAGTATGTACTCACAGTCAGAGTACATAATCAGGGTGACCTGATTATGTACATTTTCTATAATGTAAGAAAGAAATCGAAGAAATTCTTACCGCCAAATAAATTTCGCTAAATTTATGAAAAAAATATCTTGATTTTTAAGAAATATTCTTCTTCTTTAGTTTTAGGACATAATTTACTATCAATTAGTTCATCATATTTATCTTCTTTAATTTGAGAAGGTTTTTCCACTATTTAAGTAAATTTTTTACAACTTGGGGAAATATTTTTTTTTTTTTTTCAAAAAACTTTATGTCTCGAAAACTAAGCAAAATTCAGGCCATTTTTGGTTTTTAGAATCTCCATGGTATCGCATATCCTCTTCACATGTGTGGACCCCCATGGTTCCTAACTTTAGATCTAAAATAGTTGGCATTCCCGAAAATTTTAAAATGCTCATATATCGGTATATATAATCTCCAAGTAAATTTTTAAAGTTATGGAGTTTTTAAAATTCTCAAGACCCTATTGAGACCCTAAATTCTCGTATCTCAAAAATTAAGCAATGTAGAGCGCAACGGACTAAAAGTTTGGATCAAAAACTATGACGATTCTTATTCGGGTCCTTAAATAAAAACCTAGAACTAAATTGAAATAAATTTTTTCCCATTTTTTTATTAAAATTTTCATAATACCTACTAAATATTTTTTTTCTCTTAATTTTTAGAAAAATATCAACTTAAAAGAAGGAAAGCTTGGCAATGGAGCTAAATCATTATCAACTTTCCTAGAATTTATATAATTTTCCAATTTTTTAGTTAATTTTTTCTGATGAGTGTCCCAAAAATTACACAGCTCAACATGAAAATGCGTATTGGATTCTGGTAAGTGATTTAGGTAGTGTTTGTTGCGCTGACTCCAAGTCTGCGACCCAAATATGTCTATCACGTCAGGATTATGAGTTATTCGCGGTTTAAGTGACGAAAAAGGCCATTTGGATCCTTTTTGAATGCATATCATATAAGATCTTGACATGCGATTGACTTGGTATTAAGCTCAATCAAAAGTATGTGATTTTCTCTATAAGACAAGATAAAATGTTCTTGAAGTTTAATTTTCTAAAATGGTAAAAAAAAATCATTAACAAAAAACCTTCCATTTTTTAAATATTTAGTTTATTTACACAGTGTTTTTTAACAAATTTCCATACAAATACACACGTAAATATTGGATTTAAAGCACTTGTGGCTAATGATTTTTTCACCATTATAAAAAATTGAATTCCAAGAAAATTTTATTTTATCTTAAGGAGAAAATTAAGTACTTTCGAATGAGCTTGATATCAAGTCATTCTCATTTCAGGATCTTATTTAATAGGCGCTCAAAAATGGCCAAAATGGGCCTTTTTTGACACTTTAACCGCGATTTTCTCAAAATTGTGACGTGATGGCAAAATTTGAGTGACCGTTTTGGAATCGGGAAACCAAAACCTATAAACTTTTTTTGGTTTCATTTAAAAGGCAGCGACAAAACTCAGATTTGTAGAGCGGTGTTACATTTCGAAATTAAAACATTGCGTTTTCTGTAGAAAAAGAAATAATTGAATTGCAATTTGAATTGCGAAACTCAAATTTCTTTGTTTACTTTGTTTTTTAGATTTAATTTTTAGATTAACTCGAAAACAAGTCGCGGTTAAAAAAAAACTACTTATGAGCAAAACTATTCCTTGCAAAAAATGTAATAAAATCGTTCAATTAATATTGTTTAAGGGTTTTATGGAAGAAATGTAAGCTATTTTCCAAAATTGGAAAAATTTTTAAACCCGTGTAAAAATTGATAAGATCTTATCTGATATGGTTATATCAATGCATATGGTCTGATTCGAGATCTGCTTATATCTCTGATTTGGCCAACATTAGGACAAGTTTGACATCTAATTAGATCTGATTAGACACAATTTTAACCAGTGTTGGCTACCGTTACCCTTTCAATACCGTTACCGATTAAAAACCCTTTAATTTTGACTACCGTTACCGTTACCAATACCGAAATAAAAATATTTAAATACCGTTACTGATAAAAAACCATTACCTTTATTCGGACTTTTACCGGTATTATATCGGTTTTGTTTCGGTTGTCATAAAATACGGATAAAAACAAAGTCAGATATTTTTAATCTACTATTCGTATTGTTATATGGACAAAAAATAATTAGGAAATCGGCCCAACCAATGTCACATTCGCAATTAACTAAATCTTGACAAAGAATATGTGAAAATCGGTCCAACCAATTATCACATTCTCAATTTAAGAAAAGTGAGTGCCACGTAATGTTAAAATTTTTTAGTAGGAAGATGAAAGAAGAGATAAACCTGAATTGTACCAAATCGCTGAAGCGTTGTTGGCGGAGTTGTTTTAAAAATAACAAAATTTTTTTTGTACTTTTACTAACTTCAAAATATTTTTTGTTCAAAACTTATTATTTTGTAATTTTACAAATATTTTTTTATGTCAATTTTTGTTTAATTTTTGTCTAATTAAAACTAAAAAATTTTCAAATGATAAAAAATCTGATGATTATTTGGATAATTTTACATAAATATTTAGTTGTCAAGTTTTTAAGAAAAATTTCTTGAAAAAAATTTAAAAATTTTATTAAAAAAAAAAAAAATTAATTTTATTGAAAAACAAGCAGCATAACAAAAAAATAATTGTTGCTTTAAAAAAATCGAAGATTTTCTTTCTGTAAAATTTTTGCGTTGCTAATTTGTTTTGCTCTGTTTTCCCCCTGACTTTTTTGATAGCTCATAGCGGATGAACCCGATGTGATAGCGACTTCAAAATAAGTCAAGGGTAAATCTTAAACATTGCTCTTAAGGATGCTGAACTCATTTGGACAGTCGCCTTAACACTTAGGGCACCAACTGTCAATCAATGATGTCTTAGTTCCAAAAAACATTTTTTCTGCTTCAAATCATACGAAAAAAAAACTTTTATACGAATGGAACATCACCTTATGCACATGATTGCAATTATTTATTGGCCACAAATCCGGTGGATAAGATTCCATTATATCACGTATTTGAGAAATTTTAGATACAAAAAACCGCGTCTTCGGAATTATTTGACAACTCTTAGCGGATGAACTCGATGTGCTGACGACTTAAAAATAAGTCAACGGTAAATCATAAACATTGCTCATTAAGATGTTTAACTCATTTGATCAATCGCTTTAACCGTTGGAGCTTATTGTAAGTATTTTCCCCGACGTCATTGAAAGACAATTGGTGCCCAAAGGGTTAAGGCGACTGACCAAATGAGTTCTGAATCTTAAAGAGCTTCACCCTTGATTTTTTTTTGGAGCCACCATCCCATCGGGTTCATCCTCTATGACTTTCCAAAAATGCCCCAAACTGCAATTTTTTTGAACTTTGATTTCTAATTTCTCAGAAACCTGAAGTGATGGAAAAGTTTGGAGAATGGATTTTGACCAGCAAAACTATTGTTATTAAGTGTATAAGGTCGCGTCCCAGTCGAATTTTCGATGTTTGGTAGTGTAATTAATAGTTAGTATAGTTAAAAATGCACTTAATTTAACAGTTTTTTTTAATTTTATTAAATACATTTTTGATTTTTTACGTGTTTTTAACAAATTTGTGACTTTTTAACACTTTGGGTAAATTTTTTCATAATACCGGTACGTGTTTCGGTAACGGTTTATCGTTACCGAAATAATCGAAAATACTGTTACCTTTACCGTTACCGATATAAAAAATATGTAATACCAATACCGTTATTCGTTTCGGTTGCCAACCCTGATTTTAACTAATTAGATGCAATCATATATTATCAGATGAAATCAGATACATCGTCGTTCAGGGTGGACAAACAAACATAAAATTAAAAATCTCTCAATTTCTAAAATGTTATTAAAAATATTTAAAATTGTCCATTAGCATGGGCTTCATCGACAACGACCACTTTTGGCTAAAAAAAAACCTACGATATCAAAATCTCCGAAACTACTCGTCTGATTTCAAAATATTTCGAAAAAATAACTTTTTGAAAATTCCGATTGTGCACTTGAAATAAAACCTATGCTGAAAATACACCAATTTTAAGCTATATGAGAAAATCTGCCAAGACAGCGAAAAAATCCACTGATTACAGGTAAAAAAAAATGCTGAATTTAGCCGATAAATCAGCTGATTTAAGCAGAAAAAGCAGCAAAGTCTAATTTCCGATTACCAGGTTTGGGAAAGTATTTATAACTTTTCCATTTTTTATCTGATTTTATTGTCTTTTAGAAAGTTAATTGTATATTAAAAATTTAGCTTTTTTCCTTTCATTTAAGCAACAGTTCTAATGGTCACTAAAGGTGTCCTAACGACTAAGGTAATTTTTCAAAATCACTTTTTAATACGTGGTATGGTCCTAAATTGTAGTTTTGTATCTAAAAATGAGTGAGCCAAAATTTGGAGACAATCGGATAAAAATAACTCGTGCCGAAAATGGATTGAAGTTTTGGGACACTCTTATCTGATGAAAAAACACGTTTTTTCTAGTTTTTTGAAAAATATTGGTATATGCTATTTTTTGTTAATTTTTTTGTTAAGTAATATGAAAATGGTAATAAATTACCTTTCCAAAAAGCTTAAAGAAATTCAAATCGGATGAAAAATAAGCATTTTACGCATACATGCCCCAGACCATTGCATGGTTTTTAAAGCCAAAATTTTAAAATTTTCTAAATTTTTAGGCAAAAAAATAAAAAAAATTAAATTTTACTTTATAATTATATTAAATACATGTTATAGATAAAAACTAACAGATATGGTAGTCTAACTTTTTTTTCATTTGGCGTGGGTAGTGATATAATTTCCGCGGATTCCAAAGAAAATGAGTTTTTCTAAAATAATTTAGCAAATATGGGAAACAATTTTCTGTATTGTATTATACGAAGTGAAATACATAAATTCTGTAAATTTTTTGAGAATTCGGGCATCTTTAACCCCTTTTCGTCGAGGTGAAATGACAAATTTGAGACGTTATACATTTCTATAATACAAAATATCTGCATATATCCGATTTCTCAAAAGTTACAGAATTTACGTTTTACACTTCGATCCGCAAAATAGAGCAAAAATTTTCAAAAATTTCCTTAATTATTGTAGAAAAACGCATTTTATTTGGAATCCGCGGAAATTTTATCACTACCCGCGCCAAATAAAAAAAAAGCTTGACTACCATATCTGCTATTTTTAATCTTAAACATGTTTTCAATTTGATCATAAAGTAAAATTAAATTTTTACTATTTTTTTGCCTAAAAATTTTGAAAATTTTGAAATTCTGGCTCTAAAAACCATACAATGGTCTGGGGCATGTATGCGTAAAATGCTTATTTTTCATCCGATTTTAATTTTATTAGTCGTTTTGAAAAGGTAATTTAGTACCATTTTCATATTATTTCACAAAAAATTTAACAAAAAATATCAAATACCAATGTTTTTCCAAAAACTAGAAAAAACGAGTTTTTCGTTCTTATAAGAATGTCCCAAAACTTAAATCCATTTTCGGCACGAGTTATTTTTAGCGGATTGTCCCCAAATTTTGGCTCACTCATTTTTAGATACTAGTGAACAATATAGGACCCTACCAGGTATAAAAAGGTGATTTTCGTTTTTAAGGACACCTCTAATGGTCACTCTTATCATAGAGTAAGATACATGTGTCTTGTTTTGACATATTGGTTATAAACTGTTGAACAATTTCAAGTTCATGTCGAAATGAATAAATTACAGAAGAATTAAATAAAAATATTTATGCTTTTGGTAGAATATAAAATTAAGATTTATTGAGAGTAAGTGCTACCAATTGTAGTTAAATTTTTTTTTAAATGGTATAGAACGAATTAAAAAAGAACTATAAATTTACTTAAGCCTGATAACGATATATTTAAAAAAAATTCAGAATTGTTAAACCCAATAAATTAGAAGTAAGAGACTAAGATTGAAAGAATCCGCTGACCAACTTGGTTCTGTTTGAACTTTTAGTTATTATTACTCACCAAAATTCGTGATATATCATTTCGGACAGAAAAACATTCGGCTTAGGGTTTTTAAATGTTATAGCTTTTTTACAAAAACATACTTTTTTGCATTAATCCTATACCCTTTAACCACATTATAAGCACCTTGTCACTTTTTGACTTCGAAATATTGGTCTAATACCACATGCAGTACATATGTGTGTATATTATTAATCCTTGCTCTATATCCGTCTGTGGAAACCGCACTGTAATCCAAACCAAAAGAGATGGACATTCAAAGTTTGCCACGAATATGTGTTGTAGTCATAGGCTTGGTTGAGTTCGCAAATATGTTAGAGCGGACCAGTACGAAAAATGTAACTCTTGCAAGCACTAAACCAGCCTCTGAAAAACTCTGTTTTTTGCGGGTTTTTTTTTAACTTTTGTTAAACAAATGAAACATTTTTTGTCAAAAGCAGTTTAAAGCCCTACATATGGGCTAAAAATTATATTTATTTTTCATTGGGCTGCTGTTTGTAACTAACCTAAATATTGGCCATAGACCCACAGTACGGTATATCCAATCGACTGAGGACCACCTTTTGATTCAACCAAACATTTTTTGCTTAATCTCGCAGAAAATATACTTGGAGAAAACCCTCCTGACCAGAAAGTTCCCAACTACATATATTATCTCAGAAAAACTGTTACAATAAATTTAAATAAAATTTATGATTTAATAATCTAATTCATTATTTAATTGAAAATACCTTAAACAAATTGTAGTTCTACCTACACCACAATATTTAGTTCCAGCAGCAGTTACGAGAAAAGAGTTTCTAAATCAATATTATTCTCTATTGTTATAGAAAAAATTATTCAATACTTGTTCAAAAAAAAAAACTGGTACTTGTACTTGTCAGTAAGCACTGTTCTGTAATGTGACAAACCTTGAATTCTATAAATTGCATTACAAACTCTAAAAGAACTCACAGTTTTATTGATCTCTAAGTACATGTAACAACGTAATTTTATTAAATAAGATTCTTAAGCGTAATAATTTTAAATTAATAATATAAAATATAGATTATATCAATGTTTTCAACAAAATGAGGACATCATCGGTAAGTTATTGGATTACGAAAGCCCCAACAAAGGACATTTCTGAGACTCATCTTCTAAAAAAAATTACAGGTTCTGTTATTAGCCGTTGCTGTTGCCGTTTGTGGTGGTTATGCCAAAGCAAGTATAATACCGTTGGGTTTAGTACCATCGCCACAATATGTTATATTGCAACATCAACCACATGTTATAGTGTCAGCAGTACCATCACCGCCCTCAGATGATGGTTCATACAGCCCACCGCCAGGAGTTGATGATGGCTCCTATAAACCAATTGTAGAACCAGAGGGCGCTGACAACTCACCACCTGCTGCCGAAGCTCCAGCTCCAGAATCACCAGCAGCTGATCCAGATGGTTCAGCAGCTGTTGCAGCCGCATCAGAAGCAGCAGAAAATGCAGCTGCAAGTGTACAAGAAGCTGCCAATCAAGCTGTGGTCAGTGCTCAAGTAGCTGCCGATGCTGCTGCAGTTAGATCACAAGCAGCAGTAGATGCTATACAAGCCGCCAACGAACAAGCCAGTGTTGATGCTGCTGCAGTTGCTAATGTTCAAGTTGCTGTAAATAATGCTGTAGTTGCTAATGCGCAAGCGGTTGCAAATGCTTTAAATGCTGCAAATGCTCAAGTAGCTGCTAGTGCAGTAGCAGCAGCCAATGCACAAGCTGCAGCGGCTAATGAAGCTGCCGCTGCTAATGTGCAAGCTGTTATTGATGCTGCCGCAGCTGCTAATGCTGCAGCTGCAGAAGCTGCCAATGCACAAGCTGCTGCTAATATTCAAGCTGCTGCTGATGCTCAATCCGCTGCAAGTAGTGGATTAGTTGTTGCTGTTATACCCGCTGTTCCTGGCTCACCGGGTGCTCCTGGAAGTCCTGGTGCTCCAGGTGGTGGTGGTGCTCCCGGAGGACCAGGTGGTATTGGTGGATGGCCTATAGGAGTTTCTGGGGCTGGAGGTGCAGGATCTCCAGGTGGAGCTAATGGAGGAGCTGGTGGATCTGGAGGATTTGGTCCTGCTGGAGGCGGTGGTGCTGGTGCAGCTGGAGCAGCAGCAGGGGGAAGTGGAGGTGGGGGTGGTGGTGCCGGTTCTGGTCCCTTAGGAGGAGGCGGGGGAGGAGGTGCTGGAGCTGGAGGAGCCCCAGGAGGCATTCATATATCCGGTGTTAATGGTGGTAATGGCGGAAACGGTGGTGGTTCTGAACCATCTGGATGTGGGGGTGATGGTGAGGATGGGGCCGACGGAGCCGATGGAGCTGATGGCCCAGATGGGTCTAGAGGCGGAAAAGGTGGACGCGGCGGTAAAGGAGGCAAAGGAGCTTGTAATGGAGGCGGTGGTGCCGGTGGAGCTGGTGGGGCTGGTGGTGCATCTGCTCAACCAGGACCTGCTCCTGTATGGCCAGATTCTGATCCCATTATTGTAAATCATTTAGTGTAAGTTAATAATCTTCTCTTATAATATTTAAAAAAAAATATGTAAATTTGTTTTTCTTCTTTATTTAATTTCAGTTGGTAATTTAATTTATTGCAACTTTTTGTTGGTTCTTACATTACGGAAATTTCACTGAGGCCACATAATTGAGAATATACAATTGCAACAAAACTTGTGTGATTTTCTATCTTCTTCCAAATACAAAACGAAATGAAATGAAGGTGCATACACATTATTTTATTAAAATTTTCGTTTTAAGTTAACATTAGTTTAAGTCTAGTCATAATTAACCTTTAAACGTAAACATCATTGTGTTTGTCTTTGCATGCGAATATAAAAATATTCAAAAGAAGTAAAATTTCCGTGTATTATTTAATTTAGTACATAGATCAGAGATGTTAGTTAAAAAAAAAAAAACATAACCCATTAACAAAAATGTGTAAAATGGCTTAAAACTCAAAAATTTTCGCTAAACTTACAAATTGTTCATGAACAATTTCCATAGTGACTTCTGTTGTGTGGCACGTAGCCAAGTCCTGCTATTTATTTTGGTCAAAAATAAGTCTCTTTTTATTTCCAAGGCATATGATCGTGTGTGGCACGGTGCACTCATTTCGAAGCCTATTTCGTTTGTCGGTAGTAATTTCTCTTGAGCTTTCTAAGAGACCGCTCTATACGTGTTGTTATAGATGGGTACTTATCGGATGAGTTTCAGTTGAATTCAGGGGTACCGCAAGGTTCTGTTCTTTCTCCTACACTTTTTCTTTTTTTCTTAACGACCTTCTATTTAGTTTTAACTTCCAATTCTATCTATTCTTTCGCTGATGATGGCAACATTTGTCATTTCCCTTTAATCAAGCAAGTCTTACTGAGGTTAAAGCTATGAGGCAGAATATGAATAACACACTCAATCTGCGGAGTCAAAGACTCCTCACATAGACCGAATGGTACATAGCGAAACCACAATAATTCCTCAGCGACGCTGATAGAACGTGTAAACCCTTATCGCGAAGATATGTTTACAAGCTTTTGAAGACACGTCTGCCCAATATGTGCAGGGAGGTTCTGGCCAAAGCAGGACAGTGGCAAAAAATATGTTCGACACTTTCCTCAGTGTTATTTCTCCTACACCACCTCCTACAGCTGGCATCGAAAATGAGTCCCATTTTCTTTCTATAATAACCTATAAGACAGTGCCCGGTGATCACTTAAGTGAGTGTACGACAGTTCCATCTGGTAAATGAGAGTAAATAGTTAGTTTTCTTAAGACTGTTGCATGACCACAATCTTCTACTGATCGTACTTGCTGTTAGATCTTTCCACTTTCTGATAGCCATTGCGGAATTTAAATTATCGCGTAGCGATTTGAAGTGATGGATCGGTGCATCGATACACAAATACCAATATCATCAGGACCTTGTTACGAAACGCGTGATTCACGCGAATCACGCTCTAATCTGTGTCCATCCCTACCAGGTACCCATATTATTTTCAAATTGTTCTTGCTCCCTAAACTTTGAAAGTTCCCGAAGCATTGAAAAACTAATTTCGACTTAATACAAAAGCTTCTAAGAGATTTTAGAGCAGCTTGGCTTTCAACATAAAGGTTTAATTTTCAGTTTGTCTCATCGCCGAACTCTTATTCTGCCTCGCTTATGGCAACTATTTCGGCCTGGAAAATTCTAAAGTCCAAAGGAAGAATAAAAACCTTATTATACCCTCCACTTTAGTGATAGAGGGTATATATAAGTTTGTCATTCCGTTTGTAACACCTCGAAATATTGGTCTAGGACCCCATAAAGTATATATATTCATGATCCTCGATCGATTTTAAGACGATCTAGCGATGTCCGTCCGTCCGTCCGTCCGTCCGTCTGTCCGTCTGTCTGTCTGTTGAAAACACGCTAACTTTTGAAAGACTTTACGGAGGCTCCTGAAGTTTGGCATGTATGTTGGGCATTTACCTGGTCAGGTTGGTATTGCAATCCAGCGAAATCGGTCCAGTGGTTCAAAAGTTATAAGCAAATGAGTGAATTTCGGCAAGGGTTTTTCTGGAATTTACGAGATAAAACACACGGTAACTTTCGAACGGCAATTCTGAGGGTGCTGAAGTGTGGCATATATATTTGCCGTTCCTCTGGGCCAGTTCGTTTTAAATTTCAGCAAAATCGGTCCAGTGGTTCAAAAGTTATTAGCAAAACCGTAAATTTCAGATTCGCCTCACCTTAAATTCACGTGTTGAAACCCCGTTAAACAGGTTTTAAAAACATTGGTAAGTCACAAAAATATTTTACAACGCATTTTTGTCACTCAAAAATATTTTTACACTAAAAGAAAAACAAAATACACTCGAAAAAAATTTTACACTCAAAAAAAATTTTACACTCAAAAAAAATTTAGTAATTTTTTTTTTTTTCAAAAATTAGTTAAAAAAAAACGTTTTTTTAAACAAAATAAAATATTTCTAATCAAAAATGTTATTTTTTCACTCTAGAAAATTTACTATAACTTAAGGCATTGTGGAGGGTATTCATAGATTCGTCCAAATCGAATTTAACTTTTCTACTTGTTCATGTTACGGGGTCTTGCGAATAGGGTCGACAGTGCTGCCAACTTTTTTTTGGAGAAATCGACAATTTAAAAAAAAAATCGTCAAGTTGAACTAAATTTGACGTCAAAAAATCGTCATGACAAAAATACGCTAATAAATGCTAAAAATGTTAATACCTCAGACCACTTTATGGTCCAGTGTGTAATGAGTTTCTCTTGATGTTTGTAACTTTTCAAAATATTGGTCCTGTCCTGTCATTAAGTCGCAATTATCAAATAATTGACCTAAAATTTAAAACTTTAGAAAAGCTTAAGACCAAAGGACGAAGACTATTGAAATTGATTTTTTGTGCATTGTCCCCATATCAAAATTCCTCCCGATATTGGAGCGTTGTAAATTTAACGCACAAATCTACATTAAATGAACAAAAACTTTTACCACTTCTTATAACAAACTAATCCATTTTTCAATTAAAAAACTTTTTTTTATGTTTTTTTCATCAAAATCGGTTCAGTAGTTCTTGTTGTCCGATTTTGTCCTTAAAAAAAACATTCTACAATTGAGTGCAACCCCGGAAATTCTAGTTGACCAAATTTTGTGATATAAAATTTTAAAAATATAACAATAATATATCGAGGGCCTATATTCAAAACCCTCTATCTTCCATTTTCACGAAAATGACTTTTTGATGACAAAATATTCAGTAAAACCGCCCTCATCTATGGTGTAAAATTCAGAACAAAAATATTTTTTTTTGCTATTTTATTTGCATTTTTGGTTTTCTCTATCTCTTACACAATTAATTTTTCTGAATGCAAAACCCTCTATCTTTTCAAATAAGTAATTTATAAATATTTTTTTTGAATCATTTCATCATGCATTACATGTTTTCATACTAATTTTTGCATGCTGAACATGAATTTGTCAACAAAATTCCAGAATCACGATTTTGGTCCACTGATGCTAATTTTTTCTCAAAATTCTTGTTTGACTTTTTTGAAAAATATGACTCAAAATTTAGATGTTTTGTGTACAATATGAAACAAAAAGTTTAATATTTAGTAAATAAAATAATCGAGCTCGAGGTCTTGGGTTTGTATAAATAATTTGTTTTTATTTATTTATTTAATTTTTCCAATATTTCGCTTTTCACTGAAAAGCATCATCAGGGGGGTATTTAATGTGTGTCACAAAACTTAAAAAATTAATGTTTAGCTTCCATCGTCTGAGTTATTACTCAAAATTATTACAAATAGTAATAACTCAGACGATGGAAGCTAAACATTAATTTTTTAAGTTTTGTGACACACATTAAATACCCCCCTGATGATGCTTTTCAGTGAAAAGCGAAATATTGGAAAAATTAAATAAATAAATAAAAACAAATTATTTATACAAACCCAAGATCTCGAGCTCGATTATTTTATTTACTAAATATATATAACAAAAAGGTCGAAGAAAACTCAACATTCTACAAAAAGTTTAATCTTAAAAATCGCGATGCTGATCAGTATCTGTGGACCAAAATCGCGTTATTAATTTTTTACTATTTTTTACATAACATACTCAACAGTTTGTCATCTTTTAAGATAAATTCGGTAAAAAAAATATTTTTTTTCTCAAAAATCAGCACCTGTGGACCAAAACATCGATTTTGGAACTCTTTATAAGCCGTTATCATTAATAAATCACGTTAAAAATTTACCGATGTCGTAAATGAAATCATAATAATTCATTTTTTTTAAAATGCAAAACCCTCTATCTGATCATTTTCATTCATGTACTTAATATTTTTGAGAAACAAAACCCTCTATCTTTCATTATATCACCAATAGTGCAAAATTTTAAAAACGAATTATATGTGAGATTCTGTAGTTGATTTATAAAAATATTGTAGAATATCGAATTTTAATTACTCTAACAATACGCGAAATAAACAGTTTTTTGGCTCTCCTGAAAAGTTGTGTTTTTTAAGATAGAGGGTTTTGAATATAGTCCCTCGATATCTTTTATATAGAAAAAAACAGAACTTAAAAATCATTGCGGATTTATTTTTTGTTTAAGCTTCCCCTTAACTCTTTCCGGGGCTACAACTTTTCCGAACATTACTTTGCGATATTTAAACATTTAGATGGTCAAAATTCTCAAAAAAATACAATTTCCCTATACGATACTTACTAACTTCGTCTTAATTTCTGAATATGGCAAAGTGATTTTCAGCGAAGTTATTAAACTTAACGCTGGCTACAACTTTGCTGAACATCCAGAGCTTCGAAGGATTTCACTCCTTAACTCGATTTGGCATTCTGAATGAAAATTTAGTGATTGCGTTAACCAATCACATTTTAGCGAATTGAATGAATTCACTTTAGACTCATTCGATTTATAAATATCGAGTGCATTCGATTTATTTTTCTTTCGACTTTCAAAAATCGAATGCATTCGATTTTTTTCATTCGACTTTTAAAAATCGATTGCATTCCATTGTGAATGCAATCGATTTTCTATTCATTTAATTTTAAAAATCGAATGGCTTATTCATTCATTGCATAAAAAGCTTAAAAACTAAACAAGATAGAGCAAAATGGAGCCAATTTTTTGTCCATAGTATCGCCAACACTCTTCACACTTTTTGTCGTGTAGACAGTTAAATACTGTGTGATATGTGCATGTTTAAAATTTTCGGGAATATCAATTTTTTTAGATTCAAAATTAGGGCCCATTAGGGTCATCACATGTAAAGAGAGTCGGCGATACTATGGAGCAAACTTTGGCTCCATTTTACTCTATCTATTTAAAAAATCGATGGCATTCGCCGTGGAATGATAAAAAATCGAATGCATTCGATTTTTCTAAATCGAATGAACAAGAAATTGAATGCATTCATTTTTTTTCCATTCAATCGAATGAATTCCAAGGACTGCATTCAATGTTGATTTATGAAATCGAATGCATTCACAGACTATGAAAATTGAATGGATTATTTTGAGAATTTATTCGAAAAGGACTTCATTCTTCAAAGCTCTGTGAACATCATTTTGCGATATTCGGACATTTAGATGGTCAAAATGTACGAAAGAGGCACAAAAAACTACAATATCCCCTAATACTTCAAATCGATATATCTCGATTACTAGTGCTAACCCAGCGAAACGCCAGGACAGTTACAACTTTTTTTGTTCGATATAACAGAACCCCCGCCGATTTGGAGCGCGACAGCCAAACATTTTTCATAAAAAAAAATTCAACTCCTATTTGTCAATTTTTTTTTTTTTTTTTTGTCATCAAAATTTAATTTTCATCAAAATTATTTTTTCATTTAACATTTTTTTTTTCATAAAAAAAAAAAATTATAAAAATTTTTTTTCATAAAACACTTTTTTTCCTATATTTTTTTTTTCATTAAAATTTTGTTTTTATTATTTGCAACCCAGCAAAACTTTTAAAATGGTAACAAATATGTAATGCTTTACCATGTAATGCATAGCCAACAAAAAATCTAAAATATACATTGTTTTTTCCATACCGCTTGATGATTTTTGTTTGGGATGAAACACAAAGTAATGTATGAGATTTACATAATGTATGAAAAATTCAAAAATGTAATGTATATGGTAAGCGGTAGGAACAAAATAATCCATATTTTTGCATTTTGTTTGGCTAAATTTGATTTGAGTTGTGCTAAACGAGGTTCTACTGTATATTATTCATATTTGAAAGCTTAATTAAAGCTTTAATTTTCATTTAAAGCCACAAAGTATGCCATTAATATTTTTCTTATGCATTTCATTCATTTAAGTGCACCTATTTTAAATGTTTTTCAAGCAAAGCACCTAGAAATATCATTTAAATTTCGAAACAAACAATGCTTCATAGTGATTGATAAGAGTGTCATTATGTTTTTCATTAAATCCACTTTTAAAATTTCATGTCAAATGCATGTCAAAATTTTATGGCAGAAATAATGAAAATTATTTTTGACAATCCGTACATATTACCATAAGTAATTACAAATATTAAATTGTATACAATTATACACATATATGAATTTGTTAAAATATACTTATACTAAACGTTTTTAGAATATGACTACACCAAGAAAAATCTGTTGAATATTTTAGGAAGTTAACTTTCGTAATAAGTTCTTCCCCTTATTTTAGTTCTTCCTATGTAAATATCATAAATTTTATTTTTAAACTACACCATTTACAGATGTAATTCGAAAAGATCAATTGTAGTTCGAAGATTCTATTTGTAATTCGAAAATTCCATTTGTAATTCGAAGATTCCATTTGTAATTCGAAGATTCCATTTGTAATTCGAATACTCCAATTGTAATTCGAAGATTCCAATTGTAATTCGTAAAAGATCAATTGTAATTCGTAAAAGATCAATTGAAATTCGTAAAACATCAATTGTAATTCGTAAAAGATCAATTGTAATTCGAAAAAGATCAATTGTAATTCGTAAAAGATCAATTGTAATTCGAAAAAGATCAATTGTAGTTTGTAAAAGATCAATTGTAATTCGTAAAAGATCAATTGTAATTCGTAAAAGATCAATTGTAATTCGAAGATTCCATTTGTTATTCGTAAAAGATCAATTGTAATTCGTAAAAGATCAATTGTAATTCGAAAAAGATCAATTGTATTTCGAAAAAGATCAATTGTAATTCGTAAAAGATCAATTGTAATTCGTAAAAGATCAATTGTAATTCGTAAAAGATCAATTGTAATTCGAAAAAGATCAATTTTAATTCAAAAAAGATCAATTGTAATTCGTAAAATATCAATTGTAATTCGAAAAAGATCAATTGTAATTCGTAAAAGATCAATTGTAATTCGTAAAAGATCAATTGTAATTCGAAGATTCCAATTGTAATTCGTAAATTATCAATGTAAATTCAGTTGATGTTTTTCGAATTACAATTGGAATCTTCGAATTACAATTGATCTTTTACGAATTACAATTGATCCATTTGTAATTCGTAAAAGATCAATTGTAATTCGTAAAAGATCAATTGTAATTCGAAAAAGGTCAATTGTATTTCGAAAAAGATCAATTGTAATTCGTAAAAGATCAATTGTAATTCGTAAAAGATTAATTGTAATTCGTAAAAGATCAATTGTAATTCGAAAAAGATCAATTTTAATTCGAAAAAGATCAATTGTAATTCGTAAAAGATCAATTGTAATTCGAAAAAGATCAATTGTAATTCGTAAAAGATCAATTGTAATTCGTAAAAGATCAATTGTAATTCGAAGATTCCAATTGTAATTCGTAAATTATCAATGTAAATTCAGTTGATGTTTTTCGAATTACAATTGGAATCTTCGAATTACAATTGATCTTTTACGAATTACAATTGATCTTTTACGAATTACAATTGATCTTTTTCGAATTACAATTGATCTTTTACGAATTACAATTGATCTTTTTCGAATTACAATTGATCTTTTACGAATTACAATTGATCTTTTTCGAATTACAATTGATCTTTTACGAATTACAATTGATCTTTTACGAATTACAATTGATCTTTTACGAATTACAATTGATCTTTTTCGAATTACAATTGATCTTTTTCGAATTACAATTGATCTTTTACAAATTACAATTGATCTTTTACGAATTACAAATGGAATCTACGAATTACAATTGATCTTTTACGAATTACAATTGATCTTTTACGAATTACAATTGATCTTTTTCGAATTACAATTGATCTTTTACGAATTACAATTGATCTGTTTCGAATTACAATTGATCTTTTTCGAATTACAATTGATCTTTTACGAATTACAATTGATCTTTTACGAATTACAACTGGAGTATTCGAATTACAATTGGAATCTTCGAATTACAATTGGAGTTTTCGAATTACAAATGGAATCTTCGAATTACAAATGGAATCTTCGAAATACAAATAGAATCTTCGAATTACAAATAGAATCTTCGAATTACAATTGATCTTTTTCGAATTACATCTGTAAATGGTGTAGTAAAAAAGTTAAATTCGGCCTTGCCGAATGTTGTGATACCCTCCACAATTTCAAAAAGATTATTGAAAAAAACTTTATTTAAAAGGAAATTACTTTTGAAAAAAAAAAAATTAAAAAAAAATTCCGCAAAAAAAGAAAAGGTAAAAAAAAAATCCACGATTTTTTTCTTTTTTTGCCCAAAAATATGTTCGTACTTGTTTAAAAACCACTTGGTGTTCAATTACGTTCTCATATATCAACCAGCAGCCGAATTAAAGCATTTTGTATTTTTAGGTTATATTGAATGTACTAAAATTTTGGAGGTGTCCTTACATTTTCGTTCATAACCGCTGAACCGATATCGCTCAAATGCAATCTCTCGGGAGAACTTCCAATAAATATGTAAAGTTTAAGTCACCTCCGTGCAATATTTTGGCCGTGATCACCATTTCCACAGACAGACGGACAGACGGACATCACTAGAATGTCTTAAAATCGATCGGTGTTCATGAATATATATACTTTATGGTGTCCCAGACCGATATTTCAATGAGCTACAAACGAAATGACAAACTTATATATACCCTCTATCACTAGGTGGAGGGTATAAAAAATAATGAATTTGCTCTTTTAATGAAATATTTCATAAATACTATAAAACATTTTCATAAATATAATGAAACTTGTCATTAAAGTTCGTCCAATGTAACTGGGTCATATATATTATGTAATGTCTTATAAATACTATGAAACATTTCTAAAATACTATTATTTTTGTAAGTATTTTATTATAATTATGGTACTTTTTCATAGTACCAATGAAGTGGTTCATAAATAAATACTATAAAATTGTTTCCTGATATGATCAAATATTTAAGAAAAAAATTAAATCTTTGAAATGTTACATTGTATTTATGAAACATTTTATTATACTTATGAAGAGTTTATTAAAAGTTCATGAAATTTTATTCATTATATTTATGAAACCTTTTATAAATATAATTAAAAATTTCATTAATATTGATCCTATGAACAATTCTGAAACAGTTTCATTGTATTTCTGAAACTGTTACATTCGATAAACTAATGAAGATTTTCGTTATATTTAATATAATGAAGCTTTTTCTTTGAGTGTAGTGTTTTCATTTTTTAAAAAATCTTTTCATTACATCCATACTTAAAATGTTTGTTCATATTCAAATAATATACAGTGTTTAATTTAATAAATAATTGCAAAATATAAATTGTTCAAATTCAAAACATTTTATAACATGAAAAACTCATTTATTGTCAAATATAACATTATATTTGATACACAGTGCAACAAACACCAAGTAAAATAAGTTAAATTTGGTTTGTCTAAATTTTTTAAAACAAACAAATTTGAGTCCAAAAACACTGTTTTAATTGAGCAGTGAAAAAACACAAGAAATTGACTATATATATTCAATTCTATTACACTCAGAAAAAAAAAACTAACTAAAAAGTAGGAATACATTGCCATGTATTCCAACTTTTTAGTCATTTTTTTTTTTTAAAGGACAAATTTGAACTAGAAAATGGGAAAAATTTTCCCATTTTTAAGTTAATAAAAACATTTTTGATGAGGACATTTTTCCTAACAATTAGTTAATTTCATATTTTTTATTGGTTTATTTATAGAATAGCATGTAAATAAACAGAATTCTCATTATGTACATTTTTTATTATAACTATAAAAAACGTTTGTTTTTTATAGTCAAGTTATAAATTTCATTAGTCTCTGTTCCCAGACTATGGGAAAACATGCCAAAGCCAAGGCCTTTATTGTGTAGAAAAAATGTAAACATTAATTTTATTACTTGTTATACAAGATCAAACTCTTTTTTCATATACCTTAAATAGTAAACCAAATGTGAACTACACAAGCAAGCATGAAAAATAAATAAATCAACAAATTAATTTCAAGTTATGAACAATTTACTAAACTTGTGAAAAAAACTTCCTCAAATTAAACACGTAAGAGTTAAATTTGGCTGTGCCAAATCTTTAATACCCTCCAACATATAAAAAAATTAAAAACAAATTGCAGGGGCGTTTATTTTGGGTGGGTCAGTAGGGGTCGTTGGGGGACACATAAACCCATACGGTAAATGTTTAAGAATTCATTTATTATGCTTTTGGAGCTTAAGTAATATAATTTCATCATTATAACTGACGTTTTATTTATTTCGGTTTTAGTCCATATTAATTATTTCTGAGAAATAATTATTTTTGTTGTACAATGAGAAAATCTGAAAAAAATTAATTTACAACACAGGCTAAGTGGAGATGTCGACAGCTTTCGGAAGAAGCCATCCTTCCTTCGTCAGCTCTCTTGGATTGTCACTGTAGGTGTGTAAGATTAAAATCAGCTATTTAAACGTACATTAAGGTGAAAAAGCGAACGGGAATTATATTACATTTCATCACCCATATGTTACGTTTAGCACGAACTTAATCAATCTATTTTTAACTTTTTCTAACACAGTTGTAATTTCTACTACAGTGTAAGAAATTACAACTGTGTTAGAAAAAGTTAAAAATAGATTGATTAAGTTCGTGCTAAACGTAACATATGGGTGATGAAATGTGATATAATTCTACTACAGTGTAAGAAATTACAACTGTGTTAGAAAAAGTTAAAAATAGATTGATTAAGTTTGTGCTAAACGTAACATATGGGTGATGAAATGTGATATTATTCCCGTCCGCTTTTTCACCTTAATGTACGTTTAAATAGCTGATTTTGATCTTACACACCTACAGTGACAATCAAAGAGTGCTGACGAAGGAAGGGTGGCTTCTTCCGAAAGCTGTCGACATCTCCACTTAGCCTGTGTTGTCAATTAATTTTTTTCAGATTTTCTCATTGTACAACAAAAATAATTATTTCTCAGAAATAATTAATATGGATTCAAACCGAAAAAAAAATATCGTTATTTAAAAACATTTTTAATATACACGCCCACAATCTTCTCTGATAGCCAGGCAGCACTTCAAGCGCTGTCTTCTTGGGAATTTAAATCCAAAATGACACTTGAATGTTTTGATACCCTTCAGCAGCTGGCCGGGGGAAACAAAATTATTTTATTTTGGATCCCTGGTCATAGAGGTTTTGAGGGTAATGAGATAGCGGATGAGCTTGGTAGAAATGCCTCCGATACTCCTATGACCGGACCCGAACCCTATTGTGGGGTAAACTGGTCCACCTTCTCGAACATGATTAGGGGTTTGGAAAGAACCGACTTCTTAAACTTGTGGGAAAATTCAGGAGGTCTACGACAATCCAAGGCACTAATCGCTCCATTATCATATGGAAGTATACTTAATCACACCAAAAGTGACGTTAGGTTACTGACAGGTTTTCTCACCGGGCATTATTAGGTAAAATATCACTTGCATAACTTAAACCTTTGTGCATCGTCTCTGTGTCGACTTTGTCTTGAGGAAGTGGAGACAACGCAACACATATTATGTGAATGCATCGCAATATGTAGGATCAGAAGACGGTTCTTAGACAAGGAATTGCTTAATTCTGAGGATATAAGGCTAGCTTCTCCATCCTCTGTTATAATGTTCATTGGGAACATTGAACAGAGTTTGAATTAGATTAATGGATCTTGGCACAAAAGACCCATAAGGGTCGCGGTGCCGGCCGTTAGGGCTAGATCACCCCTTGAATAATAATAATACACGCCCACAAAAGAGGTGAGCAAAAAAAACGATTGTTTTATTTCCTGGGTCCAAATGCAGGACCTTTAACTTTTTCTGACATCAAATTGTTTCATTTGCTTAGCAAAAATACAAAAAAACCTGTGAAAATAAAGCGTTTTTCAGAGGTATGCTAAGTTCTTCAAGGGGGAACTTTCCCCCCCCCCCCCCGCACAGTGCCACATTTGGCCAATCTAGGACGACAAAAATCCAATTTTATTTGTATTGACTGAAAATTCGGTATACATGTTCGTTTTGTTTTCAAAAACTACATTATGAAAAATATAGGAGGCCAGTTAACGGCCACGCCCACTTTTAAAAAAATTTTAATTTTGGTTGTAATTTCTTTAAGCTTGGTATATATACTCTCAAGGACTGTAGAAATAATATCTCAAAAAAAGGGGGCGGTCAGACAACTTCCACGCCCACTTTTTAAAAATATGTTTAAAAAATATGTAAAAACAAGGTTTACATATTGCCCCACTGTAGTCGGCGTCGCAGACGGTCGCAATAGTTAGCCATTGAAATAAGTACTATAGATATTGGTCAATGTGTCTAAAAAAAGTCCGGCGACCAATAGGGACCAAACACAAAAGTTCTATTCCATCAAATAAAATAAATATATAATTTTCTTTTCAAAAATTTTTATTATGTTAAAAATTTGATAAAAAATAGAAAAAATTATTTAAAAAAAAAAGAAAAGATAAGACTTAAAGCCCTTAAATATCCTTTAAAATTACCACAGGATTTTACAAGATGCAACTTTATGCACCCACATCTTAATTACGAACAGAATTGTCGTTCTTATGTGAGTATTTCCGTGCTATTAGGAATGTTTTATAATATATACAAACAAATCATAAAAATCTGGGAACTTTTTTTTTTGATTTTTGTCGTGCTAGATTGGCCAAATGTGGCACTGTGCCCCGGTCCGATTTTTTCCATTTACGAACTTAAACTGCCTAGGACAAAAACACATATTCATGCTGAACTTGACGAGTCTATCTCCTTTATTTTGGACTGCATCGTGTCTTATACAGACGGACGATGCGTTACAAACGGAATGACAAAGTAAGTATACCCCCATACTGTAGTTGAAGGGTATAAAAAGATAAATATGATGAACTAATTGGTAGTAAATTACGTCCTAAACCTGAATTTTTTGAACTAAATTTTGTTTTAAGAAATATGTCTTAAAAATAAAGATTTTTTCTCAATTATTTAGGGAAAATTTCTTTGGAGGTAAGAATTTTTTCCATGTATTAGGAAATTACATTTAAGGAAAATTATGGACTATTTGACAGTACATGAACTAAAATTTTTTCCTAGCTGTTAAGAACATTTTCCAACTTTCAGTTACATTTAACTAAATTGTGGGAAAATTTATAAACTATTTTAAAGAAAATTTTTCCAAAATTTAAGGTAATTCCTTTTTTAGAGTGTAATCCGTTTTCGTCTATTAAAGAACTTAGCCAGCCAATAATTTCAAAACATATTCGTGCCAAATTTCATGAGTCTAGCTATTTTGGTTTGGACTGTAGTGTGATTTTCAAAGACGGACCCACCCATATCTTCATTAAAACATTATCATTGATCTAATGTTTTGGGGAAAGTTCGCAGAAATCTTTTTTAATTTTTGAGTTCGCCAAAGACAAGCAGACATTATTAAATCGACCTTTAACAAAGCCCCATGAATATTTGAATTTTTCACTAAAAACATTTAAGCTTTAAGTGATTATCCGAAACTTGTTAAACAGTGTAATTAAATTCGTTGTTTTTAAACACCCTCCTTGTTAAAATATGCACAACCAAGTATGTTGTGTTTTTGTTTAACAACTTGCAACATTTTATTATTTTTATTAAATACCAAAAAAAAACAACAGCAGCAAAGAGTTTAAATGGTGCAAGAAATACAGAAGAAAAATCTAAAACCATTCACTTAATAAATATGCAATATTTTGATATGGAAGGAAATATCAAAAAATGTGCTAACCCGAACAAAAATGGTTTTAATATATTCTTATCCAAATTGATACAATTATTTGGATTATTTCAGGCGCGGAAACAATATCAGGCCAACATCAAAAAGAGTAAAAAAGAAACAAGTAGAAAAGTTAAATTCGACTTTGTCGAATCTATGAATACCCTCCACAATGCATTTTTTTTAAAGGGTAGTACATTTTTTAACGTGAAAAAATTAACAATTTTGATTAGAAATATTTTATTTTGAGTAAAAAACTCTTTTTTTGTCATTTAAAAAAAAAAAAATTACTATTTTTTTTTTTTTTGAGTGTAACATTTTTTTCAAGTGTAATGTTTTTTTACTGTAAAAATATTTCTGAGTGAATGCATGTACGTAAGCACACAAAATATTGTAATTTTTGTAAAAAAAAAAAAATGTTTTTTTTTTGCGTACATTTTTTTTGAGTGTAAAATTTTTTTTTTTGAGTGTAAAATTTTTTTTGAGTGTAAAATTTTTTTCGAGTGTGGTTTTTAAGTTACCAATGCTTTTAAAACTAAACAAGTTTAAAAAGCATTGCTTAAAATTTAAAAAAGTTTGAAAAGCATTGTTTAGTTACCACAAATGCTTTTAAAACTTGTTAAAACACGTGGCATTTTAGATGAAACTAATTTGAAATTCAGGGGTTTGCTTATAACTTTTGAACCACTGGACCGATTGAGCTGAAATTTAAAACCAAACAGACCCGGGGAACGGCAAAGATACATGCCAAGCTTCAGTAGTCTCATTATTGTCTTTCGAAAGTTATCGTGATTTTTATCTCGAAGATTCCAGAAAACCCCTTGCCGAAATTCACCCATTTGCTTATAACTTTTGAACCACTGGACCGATTTGGCTGGATTGCAATACCAACCTGACCAGGTAAATGACAAACATATATGCCAAACTTCAGTAGCCTCTGTAAACTCTTTCAAAAGTTAGCGTGTTTTCTACGGACGGACAGACAGACGGACGGACGGACGGACGGACGGACGGACGGACGGACGGACGGACGGACGGACGGACGGACGGACGGACATCGCTAGATCGACTTAAAATCGATCGAGGATCATAAATATATATACTTTATGGGGTCCTAGACCAATATTTCGAGGTGTTACAAACGGAATGACAAACTTATATATACCCTCTATCACTAGAGTGGAGGGTATAAAAATTTGTCCTAAGTCCAAACATAGACCAATTTGATCAATATTTGGTTTTATGAATAATTTCTCAAAACCTGAAAAAAATGTTTCAAAATCGGAGAGTTTTCTCTTTAAAAAAAATTACTTTTTTTCGGAATTTAAGGGTTTTTGCCCCAGAATTTTCTTTAACATAAATATTTCACAATCTGAGAAGTTTTTTTATAGAAAAAATTTATCAGAATCAAAAAATTGTTTGCACGAAAAATTAATCCAAAACTGATAATTTTACTATTTTTTGAGGATCTGAGGCTAAAAAAAAAATCTCAGAATTTTTTAAAAAACTATTTTTACACGGTAATTCCTAAATTGCTATTTTAGTTATGGGCAAAAAAACAAACAACTGTGGCACGCGATCATATGCAGATAATTTTACCTGAACCTTAAACCTCTTAAAATTTAATATGAATTTTTAAAATTGCTTATGCTTTTAATAGTTATTTTTTGTTACTGTTTAGTTCTTTTTTAGTTGTTTCTGTATCAATTGATTTGCTTAAGTTGTTGGTTAAATTTCAGTTATACAGGGTGATTAACGGGCTTTAAGTAGTAAAATTTTTAAATTTTTAACAACCAGAACTTGAGTTTTACTGATAAAGAAAGTCTCCCTGGCATCACTCTCCGATCTTCTTGAAATTTGGATATGTTGTTCAGAACAAAAAATACTTCGACACGCATTTTTTAGCGGCCCAAGCTCATTTTTAGGGGGTCAAATTGGCCTTTTTTAGTATTTTACGATTTACGCCTATTAAAAAAAAATCGCCTTAGAAACAAATTTGTAAATCAACTAATATATTTTTTTGTGCATCACCCTGTTTATAAAAGTTCATATTCTATCGGCTGTGCTTGTTGCACAAATGAAATATGCCACACCATTATTATGATGCAAAAACCAAATATAAACACTTGTTAAACAGCAATTGCTGTTTGAATAAGTATGGCAAGATACTTAATGTTTTTGTGATTTAAGTTATTTTTTATGTATACTACACCATTTTCCGATACAATTGGTAAGAAAAACAATTTAAATTCAGCGATACAAATGAAGATTCAATTTTAGATTAAAAAACACCATTTCAAAACTGCAGTCCAAAACAAAAGAGCTAGACTCCAGAAATTTGGCCCGAATATGTCTTATGCTGCTAGGTTTGTAAAGTTCTTAAATGAACAAAAACGGATCAGGGAGAAACAGATTTCCCTAGAACAACTAAAACGCAAACTTGACTTAAAAAATATTTTTTTTTTGGTCTGCCCCTTTTTCGGGCATATATGTTTATAAAAAAATGTAATATTGTATTACTTAAGTACAATTTTTTTTTACATTTTGGAGGATGTTAAACATTCCACATGGACGCATAAGATGTCATAAGAATTTTAGACTTGAAAAAAAAACATTTTTCATGAAAAAAATAAAAAAAATTTGTTAAAAAAAATTTGACCTCGAGCTAGAATAACCATATTCAAAATTAAAAAAAAAAATGATGTAGAAAAAATAAAAAAAATGTTTTTTTCACATTTTGGAGGGTATAAAACATTTGGCGCAGACGCATTTAACAGTTTAACTTGTTATTTGTATGTTAATTAAACAAATGGAATATTTGTGTGTCAGAGGATTTTCAGACATGCTGTAAATTTGATAAAAAACTGAGAAAAAAAAGGGTGGATGAAAAAAAATTGTCCTCGAGCTAGAATACTAGAATACTCAAAATAAAAAATTTTGATAAAAAAAGCTTTTTTATGAAAAAAACAAAATGTTTGATAAAAAAGAAAAATTACTTTTTTATTCACCAGTAGGTGAATTATTATCCAAGTTACAAACCTTTTCAGTTTTAAGAAAATAAAAATTAGACTCTGACAATTTTGAAATTAAAAAAAAAAAGAAAAAGTTGGTCTTCTCTATTGTGCACTATGGTAGAGTAAATTCTGCACTATGGTGTAGTAAATTTTTCATTTTGCGAATTTTAAAAACGTCGGGGTCGGAAAAGTAGCCTTTTAGGGTCAATATTAACATAGAGTAGAAAAGTTAAATTCGACTTGGCCGAATCTGTGAATACCCTCCATAATGACCTTTTTAAGTGTTAGTAAATATTCCAACGTGAAAAAAATAACAGTTTTGATTAGAAATATTTTATTTTGTGTAAAAAATACTTTTTTTAAGTAATTTTTGAAAAAAAAAATTATTTACTAAATTTTTTTTGAGTGTAAAATTTTTTTTGAATGGATTTTTTTTTTTTGTGTAAAAATATTTTTGAGTGAACAAATATGTTGTAAAATATTTTTGTGACTTACCAATGTTTTTAAAACATGTTTAACGGGTTTTCAACACATTAATTTAAGTTAAAATTATTCTGAAATTCACGGTTTTGCTAATAACTTTTTAACCCCTGGACCGAACCAGGCCTAGGGAACGAAAAATATATATGGCAAGCTTCAGCATACTCAGAATTGCCTTTCGGAATTTAGCGTGTTTTTTATCTCGTAAATTCAAGAAAAACCTTTGCCGAAATTCAGCCTGATGCTCATAACTTTTGAACCACTGGACCGATTTCGCTGGATTGCAACACCAACTTGACCAGGTAAATGACCAACAAATATGCCAAACTTCAGGAGCCTCGGTATAGTCTTTTAAGAGTTAGTTACTTTATGGGGTTACTTTATGGGGTCCTAGCTAATATTTCGAGGTGTTACAAACGGAATGACAAACTTATATATACCCTCTATCACTAGATTGGAGGGTATAAAAATATTGCACCTGTAGGGCAATGTCGATTGATTCCTTTTATGGCTTGAAAATCGGAAAGTTCCGAACAAAGTGAAAACCAACGTTTTTTTTTGAATTTTTTTTAGTTAAAAATATTATTTAATATTCGAACATTACTAAAAAGTGATTTAAGGTCAAAACTTTTTTTGGTCTGTAAGTTTCTTATACCTCCCACTCTAGTGATAGAGGGTATATATAAGTTTGTCATTCCGTGTGTAACACCTCGAAATATTGGTCTAGGACCCTTTAAAGTATATGGGGCATTCCATGTGAAATTGGACACTTTGAAAAACTTTTTTTTTAGATTTTCCCAATTTGCTTACAGTTCTTAGTACCCTTCGAAAACTCCTTCGTGGTAAATTTTCAGATTTTTTTGATGACCCGTTCAAAAGATATCGAATTTTTAAAAATTGGTAGTTTGTTCCTTTACTCGAACTTCTTTTAATCATAACTTCTTCAATAATGGTCCAAATTTCAAATTTTTTTTTTTCAAAATTTTTGTTTTTTTACGTACTTTTTAAAAAAAAAATCCAAAAAAAATTCTTAAAAGCGCTCTAGTTAGGGTTGCCAGACGGCCTGGAATGGCCTGGATTTTCCAGTTATTTTGGGTCTAGTCCAGTTTCCAGTTAGTGTATAATTTTTCCAGTTATAAAATATTTTCTTAAATTTTAAAGAAATATTTTTTATTAAATAAATTTTACATTTTTTTTAATAAAACATAAATCAAAAGCTGCCTCTTTTGCACTTTTTGTTGCGTTTTCACTACACTCAAAAAAAAAAACTTGTCAAATTACTAGAAAAAGTCCATTTTATTAATATTTGACAGTTTTCCTTGTTTTTTAACAAACAATTTTCAATCGAAATTTAAATTTTTTTTGTAAATTTCTATGGAAATTTTCCAAAAAATTTCAGTAAATTCAGGAGAATTCCTTCCAAGTTTTATTTTGCAAAAAAAATTGTAAATTTACAATTTTATTGGTAAAAAGCTCGTAATTTTTACTAGGAATTCTCATAAAATAGAAGGTAGGAAAAAAAATCTAGTAAATTCACGAGAATTCCTTTTTAAATTTACAAAATGATTAGTAAAAAGCTTGTTAAATTACAAAATTATTGGTGAAAATCTTGTAAAATTACTAGGAATTCTCGTTTAATAGGGGTAGCAAAAAAATAAGCTTTTTTTAATGTACTTTTGTTCATACTACGAGCACATCGGCGGTCTAGGCGTGTCGAATATTTTCCTTCACCTCGTAGATGTTCTGAGAATTGTTGGCATACATTTTGCTTTTCAAATAACCCAACAAAAATAAGTCCGGATGGGTCAAATCTGTATTTGAGGGCCAGTTATTGTCGCTTTTTTGACATCGCACGTCCAGGGAACTTTAACTTGCCACATAGATTTCCAGATCCGATTCCCACTCCGGACTTATTTTTGTGGGGTATTTGAATAGAAAAATATACTCCAGCAATCCTCAAACTATTGACGAGGTCAACATCAACATTCCGACATGCTCAAAAGTTATAAATATGCTTACAAGAGTGCACGTTTTGCCATGGCCAATAGAGGCGACCATTTGATTGATTTTATATTTGAAAAGTAGTCCAAAATAAAGATATCTCACATATGAAAATCGGTTGTGTTTTTAAGTTATAAAACAAAATATGTATGTGTCCAGTTATTTTCTGAAAATCCAGCTGAATTTTTTCCATATTCCAGTTATTGGACTTCTAGTATCTGGCAACCCTAGCTCTAGTATTTCTAAGTTTTAACATTTAAATCTCATTTTTGAAAATGTTTGTACTCTTCGATTTTTTTGAAATTTTTTTGTGTAAAACTTCTATCGATTCTACAAATTTTTTGTCCAAGAGGATTGTGGGATAACGATTATTACTATTTTTAAATTTTTTGAAAAAATTTTATTGTAATTTTCCAATCTTAAAATCATTTCTACTGCTCCAATGGTGCGTCATAGAGGGGTCATTTATAAGACCGAACCCCATTAATTTTTACGTCTTAACATTTCTTTGGAACAAACTAATACCCTATCTCCAATTTCTAAGGGGGCTACCACACAAAACGATATTTTTTTTTAAATTTGCTTCAACCGCTCTAACTGCCCTAATAGTGCCCTTAGAGCAACAAAATGTATGACCGACCCACAATTTTTTTTATTGCAAACATTTCTGATGATTCTCTGAATCATTCTACTCCAATGGTGCGTCATAGAGGGGTCATTTATAAGACCGACCCCCATAAATTTTTACGTCTTAACATTTCTTTGGAACAAACTAATACCCTACTCCAATTTATAAGGGGGCTCCCACACAAAACGTAATTTTTTTAAACTTGCTCCAACCGCTCTAACTGCCCTTATAGTGCCCCTAGAGCAACAAAATGTATGACCGATCAACAATATTTTTTTAGTCCAAACATTTTATCTGAACACACCTACCCTCTATCTTTAACGGTCCCCATACAATTTTTTTTATTTTTTGTAAATTTTTTTTTATTTTTTGTAAATTTGTTTTATTTAATCAGCTTCTACCGGTCCAATGGTGCGTCCGAGAGGGGTCATTAGTGAGACCGACCCCCACTTATTTTTACCCTTCAACATTTTTGTAAAACATACCACAGCCCTATCTCGACTCCCTAAGTAGGCTTCCATTCAAAA
The DNA here is from genome assembly GCA_963921195.1 of Pegoplata infirma. Taxonomy (NCBI): domain Eukaryota; kingdom Metazoa; phylum Arthropoda; class Insecta; order Diptera; family Anthomyiidae; genus Pegoplata; species Pegoplata infirma. Next base: position 261,198,875 of record OY992536.1, on the reverse strand, counting down.
TTACATTTTTATAAAATTTGCTCCAACTCTTATTTGTATGGGAGCCTACTTAGGGAGTGGAGATAGGGCGTAGGTATGTTTTAAAAAAATGTTGTAGGGTAAAAATAAATGGGGGACGGTCTCACTAATGACCCCTCTCGGACGCACCATTGGATCGGTAGAAGCTGATTAAATAAAACAAATTTACAAAAAATAAAAAAAATTGTATGGGGGCCGCCTTAATAGTTAAAGATAGAGGGTAGGTGTGTTCAGATAAAATGTTTGGACTAAAAAAATATTGTTGATCGGTCATACATTTTGTTGCTATAGGGGCACTATTAGGGCAGTTAGAGCGGTTGGAGCAAGTTTAAAAAATTTCGTTTTGTGGGGGAGCCCCCTTAAAAATTGGAGTAGGGTATTAGTTTGTTCCAAAGAAATGTTAAGACGTAAAAATTAATGGGGGTCGGTCTTATAAATGACCCATCTATGACACACCATTGGAGTAGAATGATTTAAAGATTGGAAAATTACAATAAATTTTTTGTCAAAAAATTTTAAAAAATAGTAATAAGCGCTAGAGCGCTTTAAAGAATTTTTGGGTTTTTTTTTTTTTTAAATTACGTAAAAAAACAAAAATTTTGAAGAAAAAAAATTTAAATTTGGACCATTATTGAAGAAGTTATGAGTAAAAGAAGTTTGAGTAAAGGAACAAACTACCAATTTTTAAAAATTCGATATCATTTGAACGGGTCATCAAAAAAATCTGAAAATTTACCACGAAGGAGTTTTCGAAGGGTACTAAAAAATGTTCAAAGTGTCCGATTTGACATGGAATGCCCCATATACATTATGGGGTCTTAGACCGATATTTCGATGAGTTACAAACGGAATGACAAACTTATATATACCAACTATCACTAAGTGGAGGGTATAAAAAGATAAGTTAAAATTTTTAAATTTCAACTGAAATTCGAAAAAATATTGTTGAATGCCGAAAAACATTAGCTCAATCAAAGTCGAAAAAAATCAGTGGATATTTAAAAAAATCAAAAAATTGTTCAAGAATTGCAAATTGGATTATTTTTAGGTTTCCATATTTTTTTATTACTATTTATTCCAAATGGTGTAAGTCAAATGATTTAGTACATATAATTAAGAAATTCTATACATTTAATAGAGCATGTAATTTATACAAGTACTTTGTAGTTACTACTTAATTCAAAAATATATTTTATTTTTGTGCTTTTAAAAACCAACTTATCAAGTGATGTTTTCGCATAAGTGGGAATGAATTCTTAAGTTTTAGGCCAATCCTCTGATTTAAGTTTCCTTCATCAGTAATTTTAATTTATTTGAATTTATTTTCACAATAAACCAAACGATCTAATTATCACATGTTATACGAAAACGAGTGTTTTCGGTCATAATGTATCTTTCCTTATGATACCGTTTTTCCATAAAAATATGATATGGTTTTCGCTATCGATAAATCCAGTCATAGCGATAGTAAAATCGCCATTTTCCAGAATTTATCGAAAAACTATTGTTATTCCAGACAGTAACGATATCGTTTCAATATGAAAATGTGATATCGTTTTCGCTATCGAAATTTCCAAGAATGATTGATTATGGAAAAATAGACTAAATTCGAAAATGGTATTATAATTTTAATTTGAGCTAATACCGGTGATACTATTAAACAAGGTTGGTTACCGAAACGAATAACGGTAAGGGTAACGGTAACGGTATCTAATTTTTATTTATTTCGGTAAAGGTAACGGTAAGTGTTTTCAAATCGTTTCGGTAACGGTATATACCGGTACCGAACCAACCAAACCGGTACGTACCGGTATTATTAATTTAGTTAAAAATTTGAAAAAAGATAGAACTGAAAGCTAAAAATATTTTATAGACCCAAAAACCAGTATAGATTTGATATGATTATTATTTTTGTCATTTATTTTATGATAATTTGCAAATTATAAATTTAAAATAATGTTAGCAATTTGATTTTATTTTTTTGTTCGTTAAAATCCCTTAAAACAGGTAAAATTTTGAATACCGGTACAATACCGGTAACTTCTAATAATTATAACGGTAACGGTAAGGGTAACGGTATTCTAAAAATATTTTTAGCGGTATCGGTTACGGTAACGGTATTCGATTTGAAAGGGTTTTGAATCGGTAACGGTATAATAAGGGTAACGGTAACCTACCATGCTATTAAATAAACCAAATAACGATAAATGATAGCTAAAATGGCATCACCTGTATGATTTGGTTATCACCTAAATTAAAATTATGATACCATTTTCGAATTTTAGGCGATTTTGCTATCGTCATTCCTGGAAATTTCGATAGCGAAAACGATATCTCATAATTATATCGAAACGATATAGTTATCGCCTGGAATAACGACAGTTTTTCGATAAATTCTGGAAAATCGAGTATATATTTAAATAATTCAAATTGCACTTAAAACTGTAAATTACGATCTTATTGAAATTATATTTCTTTCATATGTATAATTATATCATATAGTAATTATTTTATATATTTTATATAATTTAAATAATTAATTTATTAATTGTGATAATCAATTTTAGTAACACACCTACTGCAATTATAATTATAGAAATAAAGATGTAAATTTTTAAATAATCATTTGCTTTTAAAAGAATTTAAATATTATATTGAATAGACATGCAAGTTTGTGCATAAAATATACATAAAATAAAATATTAAAATTGAGTGTTTAAATTAAAAAATTTATTTACAAATATTAAGATATACATTTTTCTTTCCCATGCCAAACTACAAGTATAACTTTAATGCAAATGAGTGTAAAAAAAACTATTAAACGTTTTCTGCAGATGTAAAAAATATCCGTAATAACTTTTAATTTTTGAAAAGTAGTCTGAAATTATAGAATGCTGAATTAGTCCATATTTAAGTATTTGTATTTTTATTATGACACTGGGTATGAAAATACCCACTATTACTCCAAATTTGTTAACTAGTGTAATTAATCAAACAGCCGCTTTAAATTTTATTGTTAGTTGCTTGCGATTGCTTTTCAGGTAACGACATTTTTATATTTTTGTATTTGGCACCCCCCATTGATTAGTTTAATAACTTAATTTATTTTTAAGTTTATTTATTGACTGCCAATTAAAAAAAATTTCAACAACGGCTTGTGTGAAAATGAAACACAAATATTTTCATATTTCTACCTTATAGTTAGAACAATAATAGCAATTTAAGTTTTCAAAATAAAATTAAATATATATTTTTGCAAATTTTTGGCAATTTAAGTTCTTTACAAACAAAATCGTTAAAAAATAGATTTTTTGGAAATGTAATCACTAGATGTGATCACTAGATTTCACTTTTTTGCTCTACGACAGAGTTTTAAGGAAATAATTGCAATTTAATTTGTAATGATGATCACTATTAGTTAAAGAAAAAACATAAGTTGCAATTATTTCCTATCGGTCGTAGAGCCAAATCTGGTGATCACACCAAAATATCCAAAAATCTATATTTTAATGCTTTTATGTTCATATATTTTTTTAAACTTAAATTTCATCTTTTTCCAAAAATTCCCCCATAGACCCAAAAATAGTGAAATCTAGTGATCATCATCAAAAAGATCATATTGGTCGTAGTGCATAGGACCTTTTCTAATCTAAACACCAAAAATTTATATGTTAAAGATTTCTTTGAAAAAACTTAAATTGCCATTATATCCTTAACAAATGGTGGTACAGCCAAAATTGCAAATTCTGGTGATCATCATTAAACAATTTTTTGTTTGCTACAAAAAACCTAGAAAATTTTTAAAAATCTATGTTTTTTTTTTAATAAATTTAATTCCCAATTATTATCTTAAATACCATTCGTAGAGCCAAAATAGTGAAATCTAGTGATCATCGTAAATCATTTCAGAAATATAGATTTAATCATTTCAAAAATCTAGATTTTAATGGTTTATTAAAAAAAAATTAAATTGTAATTATTTTTATGGTCGCAGTACTAAAATGGCGAAATCTGATGATCACACCAAACATTTCCAAAAATCTATAAAATCTTCCAAGCATTTCCAAAAATCTATCAACAAAAATCAGAAATCTAATTTTAAACATTTTTTTTAACTGAAATTATTTCCATAAACAACACTCTACGACCAAAATAGCGAAATCTGGTGGGCATCTTTAAAAAATTACCTCAAAATAAATTTTATTAATAATTTTTTAAAATAACATAATTGCGATTATTTTCTTTACTCATGGTCATAGAGCTTAAATATCAAAATATCTGGTGATAAATTTTTGTTAAAAAAATATTAATTGTTTCCTTTACTAACGGCCGTGCACCTAAAATAGAAAAATCTGGTAATCACCATGAAAAAAACATTCAAAATTCTTAAAAAAAACTAAAATTGCAATTGTTTTCTTGACTAAAGCTCGTAAAGCCAAAACGGCAAAATCTGGTGATCATTTTTATTAAAAATCAATCAAAAAATGTTTATTAAATAATGTTTATTCTATAAATGCAATTATTTCCTTAATTAATGGTCGTAAAGCTAATTTAGCGAAATTTTGGTGATCATCTACAAACATTTTTTTTTGGTTTTTTTTTGCAAGTATTTCCTTAACTCCAGTCATAGAGCCATAAATAAATTTGTAGTTATTTTCTTAACTTACAATGGTAGAGCAAAATAGCGAAATCTGATGAGTAGGGATGAGATTTTCATGCAAATGCATGTTTTTTTTCGATAGTCTAAAAACGATATCGACCAATTATCTTTCCGAATCAAGAAATTTGCGTTAAAATGGCATCGATTTGTTTTTGCATATTTTGGTTTAAAATGCATATTTTGTGCATATTTCCAACTTTTAAGTGCATGTTTTTGCATATTTTGGCATAAATAATCAAAAACACAAGGTGAAATATTATTGTTACAAAAACTGTTAAAAATTTTAAAAAATAATTTTCAAAGTATGAAGAAATATTTTTTTTTTTTTATTTTTTTTTTTTTTATAGATTGTCTTAATTTCTAACAAACATCTTTCTTATTTAAAGTTTCAAATGTTACTATTTAAACCCGGCATTAATTTTTGATTTTTAAGAAGCTTTTCCTATGAAAACAAGATTTTTTTGCACACTTTTTACTTTCTAGTGCATATTTTTAGGTTTTTTAGTGTATATTTTGATTTTTTTAGCGCATATTTTCGATTTTTTAGTGCATGAAAATCTCATCCCTACTGATGACCATTATCAAAAATGTCCTTACTTAAATTGTAATTATTTTCCTAAATACAGGCTATAGATCAAAAATAGCAAAACATGGTAATCATCTACAAAAAATTTTAAAAATCCATATTTCAATAATTTTATGTTTAATAACTTAAATAACAATTATTTCCTTAACTACCAGTCATAGAGCAACAAATAACGAAATCTGGTGATCACCATCCAAAATTTTAAAAATCCATATTTAAATAAGTTTTTGTTAAAAAACTAAATTTGCAATTATTTTCTTAACTAATGGACGTAGAGAAAAAATATCAAATTCTGGTGATCATCACCAAAAATTTTAAAAAATTATAAAAATATATATTTTTTTAAAACTTAAATTTCATTTATTCCTTTAACTAATTGTGAGAAATATCTTAAATTTTGTTTTTATAATAACTGAAATTGTAATTGTTTTCTAAAATAAAGGTAATTAAGCTAAATAGCGAAATCTGGGGATCATCATCAAAAATAAAAAAAGATGTTAATATATTTTTTTAAGAAAACTTTGACAATAATTATTTCCTTAAATAATGGTCGTATAGAAAAAAAAATAATAAATCTGTTGATCATCAAGAAAGTCCAGTTTTTAATGTTTTTGTTTAAATTTTAAATTGCAATTATTAGGGATTAAATTATATCCGTCGCTTTCCCAAAATAGTAAAATGTGGTGATCATCACAAAAAATGTCAAAAAATTTTATTAAATATTTTTCTTTAAACAAACTTAAATTGCAATTATTTCCTTTAAAAAAAAAAAACTATATCTGATGATCATCGAAAATCTGAAAATCACGTAAAACGAAATTAAATTTCAATTTTGCAAACGAAATCAGAATTTGTAATTATTTTTTTAACTTATAATGGTAGAGCAAATTAGCGAAATCTGATGAGCATTATCAAAAATGTCCTTACTCAAATTGCAATTATTTTCCTAAGTACAGGCCATAGATCAAAAATGGGAAAACCTGGTGATCATCTACCAAAATTTTTAAAAATCTATTTTTTAAGAAGTTTTTGTTTAATAACTTAAATTACAATTATTTCCTAAACTACCAGTTATGGAGCCAAAAATAACGAAATATGGTGATCATCATCAAAAATTTTCAAAAATCTATATTTTAATGAGTTTTTATTAAAAAAAACTTAATTTGCAATTATTTCCTTAAATACATGCTGTATATCGAAAATAGTAAAGTCTGGTGATCAATTTTCAAAAAAAAAAAAAAATTGTAATTATTTCCTTAACTAACAGTTGTAGCGCAAAAATATCCAATTCTGGTGATCATTACCAAAAATTAAAAAAAAAAATTAACTTAAACTTTTCTTATTTCTTGAACTTATGGTTAAAAATATCATAAATATTGTTTTTATAACTACTCAAATTGCATTTGTTTCCTAAAATAAAGTTAATTGAGCTAAATAGTGAAATCTAGTGATCAAAAATTAAAAAAAAAAAAAATATGTCAAAATATTTTTTTTTTAAGAAAACTTTGATAACAATTAACTGAAAGTCGTAAAGCAAAAAAAAAAAAAAATCTGGTGATCGTAATAAAATACCAGTTTTTAATGTTTTTGTTCAAATTGCAATTATAAGGGTTTTAATTGTTTCCTTAATGTGGTGATCAAAAATGTCAACAAAATGTATTAAATGTTTTTTCTTTTTAACTTAAATTGCGATTATTTCCTTAAAAAAAACGATATCTGGTGATCATCGAAAATCTGGATAATCACGTAAATCGAAATGATTTTTTGATTTTAATTAAATTAAATTGCAATTATTTCTTTAACTAACGGTCGTAGATCCCAAAAATAGCAAACAAAATAGCAAAATCCAAAAATCTTTATTTCAATGACTTTTTTAACTTAAATTGCAATTATATCCGAAATAACAATATCTGGTGATCCTCATCAAAGACTTCTAAAAATCTATATGTTAATGATTTTTTGTTTAAAGATTTAAATTGCAGTTTGTTCCTTAACTAACGGTCGTGGAGCGAAAATATCAAAATCTGGTGATCATCATCAATATTTTTTTAAACATAAATTGCAATTATTGAAATTGGTCCTAGTCGTAGCAAATAGCAAAAAGCTGGTAACCATCATCCAAAAATCTATATTTTACTAATTTTTTTTAAGGATTGTAAAAAAATGTCCTAAAATTTAAATTTTAAAAAATGTATTGCAATTGTTTCCTTAACTAACGGTCTCAGAACAAAAAAACAAAATTTAGTTATCAAAAGTTTCAAAAAAGCTATATTTAAATTTTTTTTTTTTTTTTCAAAAAACTTAAATTCCAATTACATATATCCTTAACTGACGGTCATAGAGGAAAAACAGCGAATTTTGGTGATCATCGTCAAAAATTTACGAAAATCTTATTTTTTATTGAGTATATGTTTACAAATTCCTGTAGCAATCAAATTTCATTTATTAAAATTTCAGTATACGATAATTTTTATTAAATCATTTTAACAATTTAATTTTTTTAAGCGTTAATTTACAACATTTTTAAGCATTATATTAAAACGTTTAAGTTGTCTTAAGCTTCGGTATAATGAAATTATATTCGGTATGCCTTTATTTAATTATACTAAACTAATAAATTATAATAGTTTTAACATGCTTATTTCTGTTAATACATGTAGGTTTATTTTATTATTTATAATATTAATTTTACAAAGTAATATAAATTATATACTTTTTTTATATTTTTCCTTAATCATACAGTCATAAATTTCAATTTTTATAATTAAACTTTTTTTCATAAAAAAATATCAAATAGCGTGCGTAAGAGCAGCCAAATGGCTAGAAATGTTTAAACTTTTTTTCAGTTAATTATCCATTAAATAAAAATAAACAAATCAAGTTTGATATGACCATTAAATTCCACGGCTGGCTGCAATGTTTGTATGCAGCTCTACACATTTGTAGTGTTTTACAAGACTGGTAGACGTTGTCGTCGTCACTGTTGGTAGTCCGTTATGATAAAATCATAAAAAAAATATTAATTGATTGCAGTTTTAAATAAACATTTAATAATGGAAACTTTTAAACAAATTTATAAGACTACATGGGGGTAATAAAGTTATTAAAGAGGGTAGAAATGAAACAAAGACGATAACACAGAAAAAAACGAATTGTTATGTTGGCCCCCATTTATGTGAATACAATTAATTTTTTCACTGAAAGTGCTCCTATACGGAAATTTGTAATATCAACAAACGCTTGTAAATTTTGATTGTTGAAAAAAGAATTTTGTTTTTTTTTTTCAACAAAGAAGTTTAACAAACACAAACACAATTTGTTGATCTGACAAAAGTAAAAAATCTTAATTTTTTTATCAACTAAGAAATTCAACAAACACAAACACAATTTGTTGATCTGACAAATGATTTTTTTTTCAACAAAGAAGTTTAACAAACATTAAAACTTTTTATTGACATGATAAAAGAATTTTGAAATAAAATTACTTGACTGAGTTTGTTTAAAACCAAATCGAAGTTTTGTATTATAGACTAACAGGCAGCCGTTTTTACTAAATGTTTGGTTGATATCATGTTTGGTTGATTTACAATTGATGTTTTTTAATTTAAATTTTATGATTTTATTTTCTGTGAACAGTCGAAGTGGACTAACATTGTTTTATACAACGAATTTTTCTAAATATTAGAATTTTTTGGCATATAAAATGGCTCAGGAGACTATTATCCATTAAAGTTTATCGGAATCTGAGAATTTTCTATAGCAAGAATTTCACATATAAGGCATTCCACACCAAATTTCCCGCTACAGAAAAACTTGTGTCCCGTGAATTTCTGGATGGTTTGTTTGGGTAGCCCTATATGGGACTAAGAAAATTACGTTTTTGGTTTTTAGATTTTATACAAACGTGTTAAAAAATTGGAAAAATTGGAAAATTTGTGTCGAGTTGCCTTTATTTAATATTTATCAAATTAAAATAGAATCCGCCACAATCTCAAAAATAAAGATTATTGTATTGTTTTGCATGGGCTATCGATTCATTTTTTGGAAAATTTTCAGAACCTGTTCTGAAATTTTCCATTTAAAAAAAAAACAAGTAGAAAAGTTAAATTCGACTTGGCCGAGTCTATGAATACCCTCCACAATGCCCTTTTTAAGTTATAGAAAATTTTCTAGAGTGAAAAAATAACATTTTTGATTAGAAATATTTTATTTTGTGTAAAAAAACTTTTTTAACTAATTTTTGAAAAAAAAAAAATAATTTACTAATTTTTTTTTTTGAGTGTAAAATTTTCTGAAATTTACGGTTTTGCTAATAACTTTTGAACCACTGGACCGATTTGACTGAAATTCAATACCAAACAGCCAAAAGGAACGACAAATATATATGACAAGCTTCAGCATGCCTTTAGAAAGTTATCGTGTTTTTTATCTCGTAAATTCGTGAAAAACCCTTGCCGAAATTCACTCTTTTGCTCATAACTTTTGAACCACTGGACCGATTTCACTGGATTGCAATACCAACCTGACCAGGTAAATGCCCAACATATATGCTAAACTTCAGGAGCCTCCGTAAAGTCTTTCAAAAGTTAGCGTGTTTTCAACAGGCAGACAGACGGACGGACGGACATCGCTAGATCGTCTTAGAATCGAACGAGGACCATGAATATGTATACTTTATGGGGTCTTAGACCAATATTTTGAGGTGTTACACACGGAATGACAAACTTATATATACCCTCTATCACTAGAGTGGAGGGTATAAAAAAAAACAATTTATCAAAAATTCGGCCACTTTTTTTAAATTTTTTTCTTTTAAGTCTAGATATTTGTCTATCCACACAAAAAAAATCAGACACGTGTTTTTCGAGAAAATACCATTTGAATAGTGAATTTCATAACAATTTTGGAATTTCCTTGTATTTTCTTGTTTACACATGGCGCGCCATGGCGTACGAGTAAAAAATATTCGTAAAGCCAACGAATTGAGCCCATTTCAATTATTTTTGCATTTTTGGTACAATATTAAGATGGACGTGAAAGCGATTTGACCCACGCTAGAAATATTAGAGTCACGATCACTAAAATTTTTAGTTTACTCGTGCAATCACGCGAGTCAATTTACTGTTACTCACGCTCATATTCACGAAATTTTTGATTACACTCACGCTGAAATGATTTTACATAAATAACAAAGAAACAAGTGAGAGTGTTACATTCGGCTGTGCCGAATCTCTTATACCCTCCAATATGCAAAAAAAATATTAAAAAAAATTCCAGGGGCGTCTTTTTTTTGGGAGGGGGGGGGGGTCGGAGGAAGGTAGGTGGGAGACGTTGGGGGAACCCAAAAACACTGCAAAAAATTCGGTTTTTCTTAGGTTAGTTTAGTTCTCTAAGGGGGAACTTTTTTCCCCTTGGACCGATTTTGCCCATTTCCGAACTTAACCTGCCTAGAAATATAAGACTTATTCGTGCCAAACTTCGGAAGTCTAGCTCTTTTATTTTGGACTGTATCGTGTCCTCTACAGACGGACAGACGGACGGACGGACATCGCTAGAATGTCTTAGAATCGATCACTGACCAATAAAATATATACTTTATAGGGTCCTAGACCGATATTTCGATGCGTTACACACGGAATGACAAAGTGAGTATACCCCCATACTATGGTTGGAGGGTATAAAAAATCAAATTACTCGTTTAAATGCGCAAAACTGGTAAGAGTAGTTTCATAAAAATTTTACTAAAATATCTACACTAAATTGAGTTCAAAATCTTAAGATCACTTGTGCGTTTATAAGAGTTTTTTTTTATGTAAATGCATCAATGGCCTTCTGAAATTATCTGTTATTTTGCATAAGTGCATTTAAGCGGGTGCTTTAGCCGGGTACTATATAATAGGTACATTATACCTGTTCTTAAAATCAATGTTCGTTGAATTGGCCCAGAATTGCTTATTAGCATCTAAAAATAATAAATTCAAAATTTGAAGGCAATCGGATGAGGGGAACACGTGCCGAAAATCGGTTGAAAATTTAAGAAATTGATTTTAAAGGAAAAAATCACTTATTTTTGTTTTTACAAAAAAAGGTATTTTAGAGACACTTTTTCAAACAAATCAAAAAAAGAGCTTTTTTATATAAAGTTATCTTACTAACGAGCAAAAAAACACTGAAAGCGGAGAAAAATTGGCCAAGTTATACGTAATTTTTTATGTGAGAAAAAATATTTTTTTTTTTTTTGATTTTCAATTGTTGGGCAAATTTTCATTCAATTAGGTCTTAAACTGTAGTAGAACAAATTTAAGGCCAATTGTACATTATAATTGGAAAGAAAAATTTTTTGCCATCCAAAAAATGGTCTGGATAAGTATTTTTAACTTTGTCATTTTTCATCCAATTTTGGTGTCTTTTGGCTGTTAAGAAGGATAATTGCAAATAAAAAATTAATTTGTTTTTGACTTTTTTGAAAAAGTAAATTTTGTGGTAAAAACCGAAAAAAAACAAGTAAGAAAGTTATAGTAGGTCAAGACCGACCATGTGATACCCTACACTAGTGTTTTCCGGAAAATGGGTCCCAAGTCCAAACATGGTCCGATTGGATCTGTCTTTTGTTAAATTTTTATTTAGTGTAGAAAACACATACATATCAAATTTAAGTGGAATTGGTTTATTTTTTCTCAGAAGACCGTTTAACTGAATATCGGTCGAATTTTTATATGGGGGACTAAGTCCAAAAATGGTCAAATTTTATTCCGATTTGTTTAGGTTACTTAGGTACACGTTTAACCCATAAAAATAAAATGTTTATCAAATAATTCCATTTTTATGAATTTTGAGGAAATTATGTGAATATCGGGAGTGTTGTTTGTATGGGGACTACCAGAAGGCCTGAACCGATTCCTTTGAAATTTAGAATGATGATTTGTACATACAAAATTTGATTATCTGATAAATTTCTATTATAATACTGTTATTAGAGTCATTTAAGCTGAATCAAAAGGGGGCGTTTGTATGGGGGTTAGGTCTTAGCATGGACCGATTTTCTCTAATTTCAATAGGCTTCAACCTTGGGCTTAATGCTTAAGTTTTAATTTTTAAGTTTATTGATTGAAAATTGCGACCTGTATCGTGCTTAAACCGATAGATGGACAGACGGACGGGCGGGCGGACGGGCGGGCGGACGGGCGGACGGACATCTCTAAATCGACTCAAAAAGTAATTCTGAGTCGATCGATATGCTTGAAGGTAGGTCTAGGACCAATATTTCGGGTAGTTGCAAACATCAGCACAAACTCATTATACCCTGTACCACAGAGTGGTGTAGGGTATAAATAGTTTTTCCCCTTTATAAAATTGTTAACCGATTTTCGGCACGTGTTCCCCTTATCCGATTGTCTCCAAATTTTGAATTTTTAGTTTTTACAAATTGTTTTTGGTATCAAGTTTGAACTGGTTAGTGATACCGTAAAATTTTTAAATTTCATATTTATGATCAAATATCAAAAATAATTTTTAAATAATTCTGATAAAAAAACTTTTAATTATTTTTTTAAATCCTTTTTTGCAAAAATCCTTATTTTGAGGCTCTTAGTGGGACAGAAGATAAACCTTAATCGAAATGATATTTTGCATGTGATTTACACTTAGGAAATCGACACTTTTGGCAGGTATTAGAATTTAATCAGACAGAAAAGCCCACAAACGAGCCACCTTATTTAATACCACCTTTTTTGGAGTGTATTGTAGGGTGGTAGCAATAATATTGGTAAGAATATAGACACAAAATTCTCTGCACAAAGCAGAGTAATCTATCATCGTAAAATTTATCTTTATTTTTCATTGTTCTGTAAATATTTTTTGTTATTTCTAATCAATCAATAAACAACAATTTGTGTTTTTTTTTTTTTTGTTACCTTAATTACACAATACAAGATAAATTTGATTTAAGACCCAAAACAAAAAAGCAAACAATGACATTTTTCACAAGTGTAATCAACAAGTGGCACAATACTTGAATACACATCTTTCCTTTACAATTTACTTGATTTTGGGTCAATAATAAGCCATAAATTAAATCTATAACCACAAAAAAAGGCTTTCGTGCTTGAGGCAACAATTGAAATCACAAATTACGAAAAAAGGACATAAATAATGTGCGTAAACAAAAATTAATTTTTTTTTTATAACTAAATAATATCTTTTCTTTTATAAATCGCAATTTAAAGATATTTCTTGTTAAACGAAAAAAGCAACAGAACAATTTTAAAACCCAGCACAAATTATGCTTGAACTTACTTATGCTTGAAATAAATTGTTATGTTTCTATTAGAAAAGTCAACGAGACTTCATTTATGCAGTTCTGATCATTTAAGGCGACGCACAGTGGGGAAGGATGCACTTTTTATGGCAGAATTACTCTGCAGTCTTCATTTCTTAACCGATTGCGAAAGTAAAAAAATTCGTTTTTTTTTTTTTAATTCAAAATTAAATGGATTACAATTACTTTTGGCCTAACTTAATGGTAATAATATTTTTTTAATTTCATTATTAAAAAAATATATTTTAAACAAGTAAAAAAGTTAAATTCGGCCTTGCCGTATGTAGTGATACCCTTCACCATTTTAAAAAAGATAATTACAAAAAACTTTACTTAAAAGGAAATTACTTTTGAAAAAAAAAAAAAAAAAATTTCAATTTTTTTTTTTTTTTTTTTGGCAAAAAATATGTTCGTACTTGTTAAAATACCATTTGGTGTTCTATTATGTTCACATATGTCAATCAGCAGCCGAATTAAAGCATTTTGTATTTTTAGGTTATGTTGAATGTATCAAATTTCTCGGGAGAATGTACCAAACTTCTCGGAGAACTTCTAATAAATATGTTAAGTTTCAGTCATCTCCGTGTAATTTTTAGGCCGTGATTACCATTTCCACATACTATGTAAAGGGTCCGCCATATAACTTTTTTTTTTTGAAAATGTTATAAAAAAAAACTACTGAATATTTTTTCAAATTTCTTTTTTTATTTAAAAGTACAATCCTTCCGGTTAATAATGGAAAATAATTTCATTCAAATGGCTGCCTTGGCTGGCCATGCAGTAGCCTACACGATCGGTCCAATTTTAGCACATTATCTATTGTGTGCAGCTGTATTTCACCAATGGCTTCACGAATATTGTCCTTTAAAGCGTCAATTGTCTCTGGCTTGTCGGCGTAACACTTATCTTTGACGGCACCCCACAAATAATAATCCAACGGTGTCAAATCGCAGCTCCTCTTCAATTTTTGTGAACAAAAATTCGTTCATTATGGCCCGATTTTCCATGATTTTTTTTACAATGATTTTCAAAAAAAATTTTGCAATATTTCCCAGCATTGTTGAAGCGTATTCGAAACCATATTCGTTCAGCGGAAGGATAAAACTAATTATCTGTCAAATCAGACATGAGCTAAATGTTACCATTCACGAAATAAGCACTAGTTGAAAAAAAAAATGTTAGATGGCGGACCCTATATAAAAATCAGTTTCTCCTTTATTTTTGGAAAAAAAGTATGTAAAATAGCATCCAAAACATCAAAAAACATAAAAATCGGTTAAAAAATTAATGAGTTAAGCTAAGTTTTGTGATAACATCATACTTATTAATTTTAAAAATTAATAAGTATGATGCCGAACGGTGTTCGAGATATAGCTATTTGAAATTTTCCAAAAATGGCTGTTTTTTCCTATGTTAAAGAAATTTTTTAAAAAAATCTCAAAATGTGATTCCCTTTACTCTTTCGTAGAGCTTGAGACAATCTTTTATTTAAACCTAATTTGGGCCAAATCAGATAATTTTAACCCGTGGAGCCCCTCGATAAAAGCTTTGCTTTTTACAAAAATTTTCACTAAAAATTCAAAACTTTGACTGAAGCGAGCTATGGGTTGAAATGGTCTAATTTGATTGAAGCGAAGCTTAAATGAAAGTTTGTGTCCATCTCTATAAAATGGTTAACGGAAACAATATTTTGAGGTTTTAAAATAAAATTTCTTTAACATAGAAAAAAACCCGTAATTTTTGGAAATTTTTGAACGAATTTCAAATGGCGATAACTCGAAAACCACTCGACCGATTTTAGATATTTTTGATATTCGTATTTAGCATGCCAAAATCAAAAAATATATTGTATCGCGGTATATTCTATATTTGTTTTCAAAAATCAAAAATTTTGGTGGAGTAAGAAATTTTGAGATTTTTTTTTTTTTTTAATTTCAAGAACGTACAACGTCAAATTACTAGAAACAGTCGTTATCCCATATTACCAATATTTGACAGTTTTTCTTGTTTTTTAACAAAACAATTTTGATCGAAATTTACATTTTTTTTGTAAATTTACAATTTTATTTGTAATTTAACAAATTCCCAAGATAATTTTACAAAAAAAAAAATCTAGTAAATTCACGAGAATATCTTTTAAGTTTTATTGCGCCAAAAAAGTTGTAAATTTAAAATTTTATTGGTAAAAAGTTTGTAAAATTACAAAAAAAAATCCTAATGTTTACTAGGAATTCTCGTAAAATAAGTGGTAGCAAAAAATCTAGTAAAGTAACGAAACCTCCTTGTAAATTTTATCGCGTCAAAAAAATAGTAAATTTACAATTTTATAGGTAAAAACCTTGCAAAATTACAAAATTATTTCTAAAAAGTTTGTCAAATATTTAGGAGTTTTTGTAAAATAGGAGGTAGCAAAAAAATAATTAAAAAACTTTTCTTGTAATTTAACAATGTTTTTTTTTGTTAATGTATGAAAAACCCGTAATTTTTTGTAAGTTACAAATAACGATATCTCGAAAACCGCTCAACAATTTCAACCGAAAATTTTTTTGATATTCGTGTTCAGTGCATCAAAATTAATGAGTATGATGTGTCGCAAACATATTTTATTTTTTTTTTATTTTTTAATTTTCAAATATCCGAAGTTTTGATCGCTGTGCTCCACGGGTTAATTTAATTCGATTGACCTCAAATTTGTACCATATAAGTTTTAGGCCTAGGAGAATAAAAATTTGTCCTGACGTTCAAAATCGGAACATAAACTTTTTTGCCATACAAAAAAATGCTAGTCTAATGTAGACAATACTGCACTACATTTCAAAATTTGTTTCACAGAAAAAAACGAATTGTTATATTGACCCCCATATTTGTGAATACAACTAACTTTTTCACTGAAAGTGCTCCTATACGGAAATTTGTGATATCAACTAACATTTGTAAATACTGCACTCAAAAAAATACGTTAGTAAAAAAGTTTGTAAAATTGTTTGTATCCCAACTTTACAACTTTTTTACTAAATTGTACTAAAAAAATATTTTTTTGTAATTCGTTTTAGTAAACTCGCGTTACAAACTATTAATTTTTTACTGATTTTTTAATAATTTTTTCAGTTGATTTTTTAAAAATTTCGTATTAACTTTTCGGGTTTCTTTTCTAGAAAAGTAATGCACTAATGAAATACAAAAAGAAAATGTTATTAAAATATTTGGAAATTAAAAAATGGCATTTAAAAAAGATATACAGTTAGTTATTTTTTTATTTTAATGGTAAAACTGCGCTTTGATGCGTATGAATATGTTTATTATTTTCAATATTGAATTACACTTATTTGTCTGCTTCATTGTAACTACTTTGTTTTCTTTCGAATAAAAAAATATATAAAAAGGGAACAAAATGCAGTAAAGAGAAGATGTGCAAAATTCAAAAAACACCGACCTTTTTCAATTCTTTTTTCTTTCTTCTCCACTTGCGGTCCTTTTTTGTTTTACGCTATCTGCGAATTTTTTTTTCTTGTGTACAGTGTACACAAAGGGTTGATTTCTTAATACTCAGAATAGTATTGGTAATTTTGTGTACTTTTCTTCATGCCTTTCTTTCTATTATTCAGTTGAAAAATAGCATTTGAATTGACAACGTCGCGGAGCGGAAGAAATAAAAAAATGTACAAACAACAAAATATTACAACACAAAATACAGATAACCAAATTTTAAAGTATTTTTTGTTTAAAATTAACTCTTTTTTGAGGACAATAAATAAAACAAAATAGAAAATGATGAAAACAGGTAACAACTGTATATTTATGTGTTCCATTTAAATAATATCAATATAATGTATTTTTTATTCTAGAACACCAATTTATTCAATTTATTCAACACAATTTTCAAAGCATTAATTTTATGTGATATGTAATTTATATTTTGTATTAAAAAACATGTATTCAATATTTTCTCTTACATATTTCAGATCAAAAATTCAAACAAAATCTGACTTGCATTGAAATAGTAATGGCGACAACAAGCGCAATACACAGTTTACATATAGTAAAAAAAGACCAAAAATTTAAAATACACAATTTACAATTTTTTTACAAAAAAATTTAGTAATACTAATTTTTTTAGTTTTTTTTAAGATTACTAATTTTTGAAAACCAAAGTTTGTAATGGTAACTGAAAAAGTTATCGGGCACAAATTGAAAACTTTATTAGTAATGGTAACAGACTTTTTTGTAAGGAATACTAACAAATTTTTATGAGTGTGATTGTTAAAAAAAAAAATGATAAACGAGTTTGTAATAGTTCTCTAGAATTATTTTTTGTATTGACAAACTTACAAAATCTTAAATTTATTTTCAACAAAGAAATTCAACAAACACAAACACAATTTGTTGATCTGACAAACGTAAAAAATCTTATTTTTTTTCAACAAAGAAATTCAACAAATACAAAAACTGCACCGCTCAACAGTCATTTTCCGGTTTGAATTCTGGTGATCAATTTTAGTAGACTTTGATCTCCTGATTCCAAATCTGTTCTCCAAATTTTTCCATCACGTCCAGATTTTTAGTTATTCATGGTTGAAAATGCGAAAAATAACGATTTTTGCATTATTTGAAAGCCTGCACAGCATCCATTTAGTGGAATACAAATCTGGTATAAAGCACAAAAGTATAATTTGTCTTTGGTCTCCAACATACAAAACAATTTTTTTCTAATTATTGCGTTTGGTTGGGTTACACTTGCGTTTTAAAATGATACTGTTAAAATTATAACACCGCTCTACAAATCGGAGGTTTGTCGCTGCGTTTTGAATTAAAACAAAAAAAGTTTATAGGTTTTGGTTCCAAAACGGTCACTCAAATTTTTCTATCACGTCACAAATTTGAGAAAATCGCGTTTAAAGTGTCAAAAAAGGCCCATTTTGCAAGTGCTTTAAATCTATTATTTACGTGAGTATTTGTATGGAAATTTGTTAAAAAACACTGTGTAAATAAACTAAATATTTAAAAAATGGAAGGTTTTTTGTTAATGATTTTTTTACCATTTTAGAAAATTAAATTCCAAGAACATTTTATCTTGTCTTATAGAGAAAATCACATACTTTTGAATGAGCTTGATACCAAGTCAATCGAATGTCAGGTTCTTATATTCTAAGCTTTCAAAAAGGGTTCAAAATGGCCTTCTTTGGCACTTTAACTGCGAATAACTTAAAATCCTGACGTGATAGACATATTTGTGTCGCAGATTTGGAATCAGGACAACAAACACTACCTTAATCCATTACCAGAATCCAATGCGCATTTTCATGTTGAGCTGTGTAATTTTTGTAAAAAAGGTAAGATACCTTAGTTTTTTTTTTATATTTTTCAAAGAAAAACTAAAAAAATAAATATTTTACAAATTTAAGTGTTCTGTGTTATTTTTCGTACAAACCGGAAGATATCCTTAATGGGTTTAAAAGTCTATAAGAAAGAATGAACTTTTGCCTAAATTTTGATCTCATCACAGTAAAGATTGATCATCTGGTTTTTATTTTAGAGCCTTTTAAAATGGTGCTTTTTCTAATTTTTTTTCACAGTGTTTTTTTAAATACATGTTTGGCCAATAATAGTGCAACAACTTTAAGTTTTTTTGATCATATATTTGAGGTCATAGTGCAATTCTACTCTAACGCTTAATACCAGATTTTTATTCCACCCAGTGGCTGCTGTGCAGGCTTTCAAAAAATTCAAAAATCGCGTTTTTTCGCATTTTCAACCGCGAATAATTAAAATTCTAGACGTGATGAAAAAATTTGGAGCACAGATTTGGAATCAGCGAGTCAAAATCTTTAAAAATTTTGTATCAAACTTCAAACCGGAGTCAAAAACCCTCGATTTGTTGAGCGGTGCTATTTGTTAACATGATAAAATAATTTTGAAATAAAATTACTTGACTGATTTTGTTAAAAACAAAATCGATGTTTTGTATTATGACTAATAGGCGGCTGTTTTTTATTAAATGTTTGGTTGATTTTCAATTGCTGTTTGTTGATTTAAATTTGACGATTTTATTTTCTGTGTAGGTCTTAAAACAAAATAAATTTTAATTTTAATTATTATCGACCTTTTCCTTATTGTATTGTTACGATATTTAGAAATTTCTAAAACAGGCTTATGAAGGTCACGTACTCTATTTATGTAAATAAAAAGATTATTCCATAATTTTTTTATTTTTTTTTTTTAATTCCACACACAGTTCGCTTTTTTCGTTTTAGAGTAACAAATTCATTAAAACTGATTATAGAAAAAAAATGACAAATTAAAAAAACTTTCCGAAAATTTTGTTTGAAAAAGTTTAGAACACAAAAAAAAAGAAAAATTGTTTTTTACCTCTTAAAGTTAAACAAAATCATTAAAAATATTAAAAGATATTTTTTGGACAACTTTCAAAGTCAAGGACACATTATTTTTGGTATTTTGGAGTAAAAATGTTAAGAAAACAAATATTTTAGTTATTTAAATTGCGAAAAAATGTTTTGAAAATTTGCAAAGTCCCGGACAGAAAGTTGTTTTTTATAATTTTTGAGTAGTGTACTGTGGAAATTTTTGAATTTGAAGTACTTGCAGAACGTTTGTTATTTTTTATTTGGTTTTCACAGGGCTTTGATGCTGTCTGGACCCGAGTTATCATTTGAGTTACCAGGTCAGTACTGAAATACCAAAAATACTACGTCCTGACAATACTTGTACAGCCGTTTACGTTACTGCGCCAGTATTGGCCAGCTTGTACTTTTCTGCATTGTTACCTACTTTATCAAACTTTTTTACAAAAATAAAAAAATATATTTTAGCAACTAACGATCAAATGAAAAATTAAACTTTATTGAAAAAAGATTTTTTTTTTTAAATTAAAGGACTGTAGCTCATCCAATTTAAGCCGATTTTCAATCTTTTGTTTTGTTAAAGAGGTAATACTCATATCTTTTAAACAAAACCAAAAAATGGAAAATCTGTTGTAAAACAACAAAGTTATAATCTTTTGAAGTTTTAATTAAAGAGCTTCGGGTTTTTAACACATTTGCTAATAAAAAATGCCTGCGATTTTTGTACTCTTGCCCAAAACATTAAATCATGATAATGTTTTGCGGAAGATTTGGGTGTACTTGCCAAAGCAAAGTTTTTTTTTTAGAAAAAAATAATGTTATATTACTTTGCTATTCCATGCAAAACAAATTGAAATATCAGTCGAGGACCCCATGAGTGCAAAAGATTGTTTTTACATTTTGGAGAGTATAAAAGATTAGTTACTAACGATCAAATGAAAAATTTAACTTTTTTTTTTTTAAACTTAATGGACTGTAGTTCAGCCAATTTCAAGCCGATTTTCAATATTTTGTTTTGTTAAAGAGGTAAGACTCATATCTTGTTAACAAAACCAAAAAATGGAAAATCTGTTGTAATACAACAAAGTTATAATCTTTTAAAGTTTTAATTTCAGAGCACCGGGTTTTTTAATACATTTGCTAATAAAAAAGTACTAATCGAAGTGATCTAGAAAAACTATGAGTATTTCCATACTCTTTGAACTACAACCAATTCGAATTTTTATATGAGAACCCCTGTCTTTTTTTTTTTTGGTGTAGCATAGTATAATTTTTCTGTTGAATAAAATACAACAATATTTTTTTTTTTTGATTTTTTTAAAATACTTTTTTGTATCATTTTATTTGTCTTTGCATGCGGTTTGTTTCATAAGATAACAATATAAATTCATTATTTGTTTTAACATATTACAATAGTATTTACAACATTTTCTTGCTTTTTTTCTTTTACTTAATAATTATATGCATTAAAATTATTCACAGTTAGAAGAGAATGTATGTGTGTGAAATAAATTCATTAAAACTTAATAATATAAACATCATCAGGGGCTAGTGATGATGATGATAAAATGAGAGAGATAAAATCAAATTCAGGGCATTGGCAAAATCGTTGGCTACATATATCGGAAGGGGGGGGGGGGGGGGGCGGGGGTCGAAGGGGTCGGGTTTATTAAAATGGAGATACACAGAAGAGAGACACAGAGAGAGATTGATAGTGATATTATTTAAAAAAAAAACAGAAAACTAAATGACAAATGATTAGATTAAAAAAGAGACCAGTAATAGTTGAGGCTAAGATAAAAGAAATACTAAGAAACTGAGAAAATTGAGAAAATTAAGAAATTGAGAAAATGGGAAACTGAGAGTAGGAAGAGATATTACAAGTTTCATAAGAAACTAAGACTAAAGGCAGTGTTGTTAAAGAATTGAAAGCTATTATTTGTAGTTTAAAGGAGTTTAAGTTTTAAGAACAAAACTAAAGGCAGTGTTAAGTTAGATTTAAAAAGATTTAAAAAGAATCTAGATTTGAGAAAAATGTATAGTTTGAATCTATAGTTTAAGGAAATTGAAATCTATAGTTAAAAGAATTCTTAGCAGAACTTTATAAAAAAGAGACATTTACAAATATTTTCAAGGGAGTAGATAAAGATAGAGAAATGACGAAAAACTGTAGCAAAAGATAGATAGAGAAAATTAAGAGAAATCTCTCACAGGCAAAATCTTTTCTTTAAGATCATCTCCTGTTTTTTTTTTGGTTTTGAGAGCTTTTGAAGAGCGTGTGTAAAGTTTCATTAGATTAGTTAAAAACAGAGAGTTTGATAGATAGTCTAAGAGATAGTTTAAATACAGTTAAGTGGGACATAGAGATGAAAAAAAGACTACATAGATGAGCAGTATTACTCTTCAATGCTTTTTAACTTAATCGACTAAAAAAAAAATAATATTTTATATTAACAATATCCATTTTCGTATTAACTTCAAGTTGTTAAATCAGTTCCGTTTGCTATAATTTTATATCACCTATTCCACAAAAAGAATTAAAAATTCCTTTAAACATCGTTTACCATTTACCATAGTAACCACCATGACCAGCAGATTTATGGCTTTCAGCTGCCAAGGCAGACAAATGAGCAGCGCGGGCATGTTGCACCTCATGAGGTTCTACAGGGACACCATTGTGAATGACTGGAATATGGAGGGGGCCTTTGTATGGGCCATAATGACCATGATGGGCAGATGTGGAATATTGTGTAGGAGCACCACCATGACCGCCATCATAACTACCATGATCACCACCATCCCAGCTAGCATCATAATGACCACCATCATCATGTCCACTACCACCATGACCTGCTTCAGCAGAAGCTTTAGCGACAGCAGCATAATGAGCAGCCTTAGCATGTTGTACTTCGGGAGTTTCAACTGGAACACCATTATGGATAACGGGTACATGATAACCATGAGAACCAGCATAAGCGTGACCGCCATCATAACCACCATCGTGACCACCATCATAGCCACCATCATAATGACCACCATGAGAAGATCCACCATGACCAGAACGAGCAGCAGCATGGGCAGCGAAATGAGCAGCTTTAGCGTGGGCAACTTCGGGAGTATCATGAGGGGCACCATGACCATGACCAGCAGCACCTAAGGCTTTAGCATGAGCAGCATAATGTTCGGCTTTAGCATGTTGTACTTCGGGAGTATCTACGGGTACACCACCGTGAGTCAAGACAACAGGAGCAGCGTGTTGAGCATAACCACCATGTCCCCACAAGGAACGTTTGTACAAATGATGACCACCACCACCATAATGATCGTCATGACCACCATGACTATAAGCAGCAGCAGCGGCGGCAGCATGAGCGGCAGCATGTTCAGCCTTAGCATGAGCAACTTCAGGAGTATCGTGAGGCACACCTTCATGGGTCAATGTAATATGGGCTTCTGGTCCATGATAACCATGACCAGCGGCATAACCATGACCACCATCATAATGTCCTCCACTATAAGCAGCAACAGCATGTATGGGTGCTGGTTCGGGACCCTTTGGTAAATTAGTTCCTACAGCATGGAAACCATGATGAGGATCGGCGGTATATGAAACAGTTTGTTTATGACCATGGCCATCGATATATGAGTAGGTACCATGTGTTACACCATCATGAGAACGACTTTCATGTTTCTGTGAGTTGGGATCTGAATAGCCATATGAATAGCTGTGGCTATGGGGATCTAAATGGGCATATTGTGTTGATACCGCACCATGATAAGAAGCCGAACATGTTGCAGCCAGCAACACACACACAATTAACTGCAAAGAGAAAAACAAAAACAGAAAAACAAATAAAATTAATTAAATTCCACCATAAATAGCTAAAGTCAAAAAAATATGTTTAATCTGCCATTTAACTAAACGCCTTTAACAAACAAAAAGTGTGACTTGTGCCACAAGCTATACAAAACCAGTTAACGCGGCTTTAGCAGGCAATTTTACATAATATTTATTTAAAACATTTCACTGCATGAACATGCAACAATGCCAATTTTTTTATTTCTTTCATTCAGGCAAAATACAGAGCAACAAAAAATCTACAACCGTTTTGTAATTCATGATTTTAATCAGTTAATATGTAAAGGGATGGAGTAGGAGATTTTAAGGCCAGAGGAAATATTTTTTTAACATTTTTATGGAATTCTGCTGTAGTTCATTAAAGTTTTTTTTTTTAGAAAAATGTATGTAAAAATGGATTTTCAGAAATTTTTCAGAAATTTTGTAGCAATGATCTCAAATTTTTTATATTATTCCCCTAGCACCTCTAGAATTTAATTAATGTAAAAATAAATTTTTAGAAGTTTTTAGCCGTGATTACCAATTTTTGTTGCGGCGCCTTGAGTTAACTAATATATTGCAATATATACTTTTTTTTTAAGAAAAATTCACGATTTTTGAAAAATTTTAGCCATGATCACTAATTTTTGATATTTTCGGTTTAGCACCGTTAGTAAGCATAAAATATTTTTTTTAGACAACTTCATGTAAAAATGAATTATTGGGCAATTTTGGCAATGATTCCTAATTTTTGCTACTTTTCTAATAGCCCCTCTACACCCAAAAAAAAACGTGGGTATTCAATACTAAAAATTTAACTAATTTTAGTCCAAAAGGACCTAGTGCAGAAATTGGTAACCAATACTAAAATTTTTAACTAATATTAGTCAAAACCAGTAAAAATTACTAATGTTAGTACTTTGAAGATACTAAAATTAGTAACCAATTAGTAGATTTTGGTACAATATCACTTACTAAACCTTTTACTGTAGAATTATTTTGAGTGTACTTAACTAATAAATTGATATTAATTTTTTTTTAGAAAAATTTATGTAGAAATAGATTTTTAGAAATTTTTATTGTTGATCCCCCATGGTTACTATTTTTGGTCCAGTACCTCTGGTAAACTTATAAATTGCAACCTACTTTTTTTTATAAATGCATTTAAAAGTGGATGTGTGAACATTTTAAGCCATGATCACAAATTTTTGCTTTTTTTTTCTTTAGTAAATTTTTTTGAAAATTTTTAGCGATGATCCCAAATTCTTGCTATTTTTTTCCTAACTCTAGTTACCTATAAATTTTTCTTAAGAAAATTTTTTTAGCGTTGATCCCAAATAAATGCATTTAAAAGTGGATGTGTGAACATTTTAAGCGTTGATCGCAAATTCTTGCTATTTTTTCTTAAGTAAATTTTAAACATTTTTAGCGATAATCTTAAATTCTTGCTATTTTCCCCTACCACCTCTAGTTACCTATACATTTCTTTTAAGAAAAATTTATGTAAAGATGGGTTTTTAAAATTTTTTAGCAATGATCCCAAATTTTTGCTATTCTTAAAAAATTCATATAAAAATTAATTTTTGAAAAAAAATCATATGGGATTTATTTTCTTCAGCACCTTTTAGCTTACTAAAGAATTGCGATTAATGCTTTTTAAAAAATTTATGTAAAAAATAATTTTTGAAAATTTTTAGCCATGATCCTCAATTTTTGCTATTTTTGCTCTTGCACCTCTAGTTAACTAATAAATTGCAATTAAATTTTTTTTTTTTAGAAAAATTTATAAAAAAAAATAATTTTTTGACGATTTAAGTGATGATCCCCAATTTTTTCTATTTTTATTTTTATTTGTTATAGCACCTCTAGTTAGCTAATTAAGTTTTTTTTTTAGAAAAATTCAAAATTCGCATAAAAATTTTTATTTAGGAAAAACTTTAGCTATGACCCCCAATTTTTTCTCTAGTACCTTAACTGCAACTAAACATTTTTAGCAATGATTCCTAAAAATGGAGGATCATCAAAAAAATAAAGGCCAGAGGGAATATTTTAAGCAATAATTTCCAATATTTACTATTTTTTACCCTAACACCTTAAAAAAAATCGTATTAAAAAAATTGATTTTTAAACAAAATTTAAATGTGGTCAGCAATTTTCGTTATGTTTGCTCTAGTACCTCTAGCTAACTATTAAAGTTTTTTTAAGAAAAATTCATCTTTTAATCGTGTTTGCGAAATTTTTAATCATGATCCTCAATTTTTGATATTTTTTCTTTAGCGCCTCTAGCTAACTAATTAAGTGCGGTTAAAGTTTTTTTTTAATTACTGTAAAATGAATTTTTGTACATTTTTTAACGGTGATCCTCAATTTCAGATATTTTCCTAAAACATCTCTAGTTATCTTATATATTGCCATTAAAGTTTTGTTTTTTAAAAGCCGATTTTTGAAAATTTTTTGGCATGATCACCAATTTTTGCTATATTTGCTCAAGCTCCTCCTGCTAACTAATAAATATTTATTATAATTTTATTTTTTAGAAAAATCAATGTAAAAATAAATTTTTGAAAACTTTTTCTTATTTTCGCTATTTTCCTTTAGCACCTCTGGATTTTATAAAAATTCAGGTAAAAATCGTTTTTCAGAAATTTTTAGGAGTGATCACCACTTCTTGCTCTAAATAGAGGTATCTAGTGAAGTAATAAATTTTAATTAAACTTCTTTTTTAAATTTACTTCAAAATTAGTTTTTGGAATTTTTTATAAATGATTTTCAATTTTTGCCTCTTGTTACATAATAAACTTCAATTTAAGTTTTTTTGTTGAAACTTTATGTAAAATTAGATTTTTTTAGTGGTGGTTCCTCAAAAGTTTTGTATTGTTAGAAAAATTTATGGTAAAATAGGTTTTTGGACATTTTTAGAAATAATTTCTAATTTTTGTCTTGTCAGCATTTTTAACCGAGGTAAAATTTTTAGTTAGTCATTAATAAGTGATACTAAAGGAATACAGAACACAAAAAAAAAATTAACTTTTAAAACTAAAACTGCGGTAAAAGAATTAAATTGCACTGGGTAACAAATTTGAGGTACGTCTATGTGGAAAAAATTGGCTAGCAACATGTTGCTAGCAACATAATTTTTTTTGTTAACATTATTAGGCAGCTGCTAAATAAATGCTCTTTTTTATACGTTAGTTTTGTGTAATAAAAAATATCTCAGTATCTAAGATTTTTTCCATTTTTTTTCAAGAATATTGTGTTATTTAAAACACAATTTAAAAAATTTTTTTTACATTCCAGCAATATTTTGGTTCCAGTAAATTCGTTGTTAATTTAAAAATTGGTCAAATGGGATTTTCATTTACTGAAATACTTGGCTATCAACATGTTGCTAGTAACATTATCAACAATTTTGCAAACAACATGTTGCTAGCAACATCATCAACAATTTGGTTATCAACATGTTGCTAGAAACATCATATTTATGGTTATTTTATTAGCCAGCTGCGAAAATAATGTTCAAAAAATGTGTCTTTCAGTGCTACAGTGTTAATTTAGTCCTAGAATAGAACCTCCATAAAATTACACATATAATATTTTTATGAACATTACTTTCAGCTAAAAAGTATATTTATACTATTTTTTTTTGAAAAATTTAACACGTCTCTGGTCAAAAAACTTGGGATGTTCATGTTCTGAATTATTTGACTATCAACATGTTGCTAACAATTTGACTATCAACATGTTGCTAGCAACATCATATTTATATTAATTTATTAGCCAGCTGCGAAACTAAAGATCAAAAACAGTGATCTTACGGTGATACAGTGTTAATTTTATTAAGTAATCAAATCTGCATAAAATTACACATAGTGACTAACTTAACACGACTCTGGGAGAAAATATAGAAAAAAAAACTATTAATTTACATTTTTCGTGTTTTAAGTATTTAACCTTTGGCAAAAATTTATGTAAAAATACACAAAATTTACAATATTACACATTAAATGAGTAAGATTATAATAATTTTACTTGTGCGTAAAATCTTGTGTTTTGGTACCTTAATATATGAAAATATGCACAATGTGTGTAGTATTATGCACTTAAAGTGTAATATTACACATTTAAAGTTTAAAATTACACATTTTGTTTATAATGTAGGATTAAGTTTCCTTCGAATATGGTACATAGTAAATACAATTGTTTTTCTTTTCAAGTTAAGGTTGTTGGTTGACTAAAATAGAAATCAAACCCCTGACCTTATGATTTATACACACATTGCTATTTAAGCTCCAAAATCATTTAAACTTTCTTTTAAACTTGTTTAAGGCCCTTTTAAAATTTACAAAAAACATTATCTGAACTACGCCTTTTTTTAAAAAAAATATTCACCCATTTCTTGTATGCCACACTCTACACAATCAAAATCATTACATATGTTGCAGCAACAAAATACATAAAATCTATAATTTAAAATTTTGTTTATTTATATGTATGAGCAATTTCATTTATGGCCCAGTAACCCAATGCCTCTAGTTTTTTTTTTTCTATAAAAATAAAATATTTTAATTCATTTTAGTTATTTACAAATGGTTTTTAGTTTTTGTTTTTTTATTATAAACCAAACAAAGAGTCAGTCAAATTGACCAAGACTTCAACTAGCCAAAAAAGTAAATATTAAACCAACCCACTCTTAAACATTTATGCTTGCCACTTGTTGCTGTTGTTGGTTTTGTGGTGGCAATTACTAGTTTGTTGGTAGTTGGAATTGTAAAATTATTTTCATTAAACTGTTTATGTTTTCAACATGATGTTATTGTATTAAATATTTCTGCTATTTTTTTATTAAGCAAATTTGCAATTTGTTTTATTGTTTTTTTTTTTGTATATTTCGTTACAATTTAGTTTTGTTTTTCTATGAATATTCATTGAAGCTTATCCTATGGATAATTGATACTCAAAAGAATTGCAACATAAAATTTAACGTAATATGCCTTTGGGTATGAGTAATTATTGTAAAACAAGAATTACAAAAAAATGTTCAAGATTTTTTAAGATTTTTTAAGATTTTCTTTAACAAAATCTTTTTTGTGGCTTCTAATTTACAAAGTTTGAGTATTATGTTCCAAATTAACTTTAAGCCTTAGTCAGCATATGTGTGGGTTGACATTGTTTTGATGTGGCATGACATTAAAATTCAGCGACTTTAAACTTAAAAGCTTAAACTTAAAACTTATAAGGTTTCATTACTGAAATTAAATATTTAAATATGGTAATTTTTGTTATAGCAAGTACGTGTCTTAAGTCTTTTATTTTTGGTAAGGAAAATTTTTAAAATTCAACAGTCGCTTTACCGACAAAAGCTCCTATGTGTTTTTTTTTAATTTTTTGAAGGGATAGTTTGATATTGTTCTTTCTAGTTACATTTTCCATAATTATTTAAAGAATATTACAAATTTTCAATTCACATAAAGGGGAAGTATTTAGTAGTGTTATTTATAAAAACAATTATACAAATTATTTTATTTTAAAATCAATATGTGGCAGTGATTTTGCTATAAACTTAACTGTCGGTTCATTTTGAAAACTATCAAAATGCGGAATTTTGAATTTTTAATATCCAAATGAAACTCATATTAATTTTCTTAGCCAGCTGCTAAAAAATATTAATGATTTTTTACGCATAAGGTTTGTGTCTTAAGTCTTTTGTTTGTTTTTTATAAGACAAAATATCTAAAATTCTTAGAATTTGTTTACAACATATTTTTTTCGGAGAAAATGTGTTATTTATAAAACAATTTTGTAACTTATTTTTCTAGAAATATGTTGCAGAGATTTCACTATTAATTTAACTGTACAACGAAACAAATTGGTTAAGGGTTATACTTAGGAGTTTTCATGTGCTACAATATATAGCTATCAACATATTGCTAGCAACATCATATTTATATAAATTTTATTAGCCAGCTGCTAAATAAATGCTGCGGTATATTTTTTTTACATAAAGTTTGTATCCTAAATCTTTTGTTTGTTTTCTTAACAGCAAAAAAAATATCTCAGGATCTTATATTTTTTCCAAAAAATGTTATTCCGAGAATAAAAGTTTTTTACAACACAATTTATTTTATTTTCCAGCAATATGTTGCAATAATTGGATTTAAATTGTTCCATTTAAATTATAAGCAGATCAACGGTTCAATTTAGGAGTTTTCAAGTCTTGCAACATTTGGATGGCAACATGTTGCTAGAATGTTAAAACTAACGTTAATTTTATAAGGCAGCTGCATTTTTTTTTCATAAGGTTTGTGTCCTCAGTCTTTTGTTTGTTTTTATAAGAAATATAATATTTCAGAATCTAGACATTTTATAAACCCCTTTTTTTCTAAGAATAGATGTTATTAATAACACAGTTATGAAATTTGTTTTTTTGAGCAATATGTTGCAATAATTTGTTTTAAATTATTCCATATAAATTATAAGCTGATAAAATGTTAAATTTAGCGTTTTTCATGTTTTGCAACATTTGGATAGCAACATGTTACTAAAAACATCATATAAGAGTTAATTTTTGTAGCTAACCTAATGCAGATGTATATTATTCTATACAAAAAGCTTGTGTCCTTAATATTTTGTTTGCTTTTTTAAGCAAAAAACAAATTCAGGATTTTAGAAATTTTTTTACAAAATATGTTGCAGTAATTTCGTTGGTAACTTAACTTTTTAACAATTTAAAAACTGTTTAAAAGTTTAATTTATGAATTTTCATGTCCTACAACAATTGACTAGCAACATGTTACTAGAAACATCATATAAGAGTTAATTTTTGTAGCTAACATAATGCAGATGTATATTATTCTCTACAAAAAGTTTGTGTCCTTAATATTTTGTTTGCTTTTTTTAAGCAAAAAAACAAATTCAGGATTTTAGAATTTTTTTACAAAATTCGTTTTTGAGAAAACATATTTGTTATTTATGACACAATAATAAAAATAATTTGTTTTAATAGAAAAATGTTGCAGTGATTTTGGTGTTAATTGAAGTGTCGAAAAAATTTAAAAACTGGCCACTTTTTAAGCTTAGGAGATTTCATGTCTTGCAAAATTTGGCTAGCAATAAAACGTTAGCAACATTTTCCCGCAACATTTTGTTAGCAACATTTGCTAGCAGCATTTTGTTAGCAACATTTTTCTAGCAATATTTTTCTAGCAACATTATGTTAATGCAAATTTTATAAACAGCTGCTTACTAATAATGCAGTATATTTTTTAAGGTTTGTGTCCTAAGTCGTTTGTTGTTTTAGAAAAAACTTTTAGAATTTATTAACAAAAATAAAAAAAATAAAAAATACCGACATGTGCTAGTGATTTTTCTATTAATTTAAATGACTGCACAATTTAAAAACTGGTAAAATGTAAAATTTTGAAATTTTCATGTTTATAAACATTTGGCTTGCAACATGTTGCATTTTTTATATACAAGGTTTCAGTCTTAAGTCTTTTTTTTTTTTTTTTTTTTTTTTAATAAATCATAATCTTAGAAATTTTCTATAAAATGTGTTTCTTAAAACTATGTTGGAATTTAAGAATTTTTAATTTGGAAAAACTTTTCTAATCAGAAATTTTGAAAAAAGTGAAATTTTTTTTGTTAAGAAAAGTGGCGAAGAGTTTATTTTTCTCTAGTAAATAATCTCTTAGAATCTTTTGAGGAAAAAATGTTTCTAAACCTGACAATTTTTACATTTCTCTCAATCTTAACATTTATTTATACACAAAATGTCTCAGAATCTGATTTTTTTGTTTTAGAAACATGTGTCAGAATCTGAAAATGGTTCTATAGGAAAAATGACTAAGAATTTTTTAAGGGAAACGTTTTTAAGAATTTCTTTTTTAAGAAAAGGTGTCTCGGAATTGGACAATTTTTCTGTAGAAAAAATATATCAGAACCTGAAAACTTCTCTATTAGCAAAATGTCAGAGAATGTGGGAATTTCTCTGTTAGAAAAATGTTTAAGAACTTAAAACGTGTGTAAGAATCTGATAATTTTTCTATTGGAAACAAATGTTTCAGAATATGAGAATTTAAAAAATCTTTGAATCTGACAATTTTCTATTAGCAAAATGTCTTTGAATCTGAGAAATTGTAAATAGGAAAAATGTCTCTAAATCTAAGAATTTTTTATAGAAAAAATATCTCAGCATCTGAGAATTTTTTTAAAAGGCAAATTGCCGCAGAATTTAAGGATTTTTCTAAAGTAAAAATGTTTCAGAATCTGAAAAGTTTTCTATAGATTCTAAAAATCAGAATCTAAGAATTTTTTAAAAGAATATATTTAAGGAAAAACATTTAAGAATCCAAGAAATTTACTTAAGGAAAATGTTTTTAGAATTTGAGAAGTGTTTTTTTTTTTAAATTTCTCAGAATCTTAAATTTTTACTATTTATTCTTAAAAGTATTAAGAATAATCGTAGAATTGGCTTAGAATGTCTCGAAATCTGAAAACTTTCTAAAGAAAAAAATATTTCAGAATCTGAGAATTTTTCTATAGAAAATATGTCTCAGAATCTAAGAACTTTACTATACACTCAAAAAAATACCTTGTAAAATGACAAGAAAAGTTTGTAACTTTTTTTTTTGCTACCTTCTACTTGACAAGAATTCCTTGTTATACCAATAATTTTGTAATTTTAGAAGGTTTTTACCAATAGAATTTTAAATTTACAATTTTTTGAACGCGATAAAATTTACAAGGAGGTTTTGTGTTTTTACTAGATTTTTTTCTACCTTCTATTGTACGAGAGTTCCTAGTAAAAATTACGAGCTTTTTTTAATTTTACAAGATTTTGACCAACAAAATTGTAAATTTTCAACTTTTTTGGCGCAATAAAACTTACAGGGAGTTCTCGTGAATTTACTAACCTTGGAAATTTGTAAAATTACAAAAAAAATTTAAAATTACAAAAAAAATTTAAATTTTGATAGAAAAATTTTTGTTAAAAAACAAGAAAACTATCAAATATTGGTAAAATGGGATTACGAGACTTTTTCTAGTAATTTGACAAGTTTTTTTTTTTTGTGTGGGAAATATGTCTCAGAATCTCTGAATTTTTCTATAGGAAATATGACTCAAAATTTTACAATTTTTTCTGTAAGAAAAATATCTCAGAATTTAAGAACTTTTTTTAGGAAAAAATGTTTAAGAAACTTATAATTTGGAAAGGGAAAAAAATATTTTGAATTTGAGAACTATTCAATTTTTTTTTTTCAGAACCTAAAATTGTTTCTATTAGAAAAATGCTTTAGAATATCTATAATAAAAATGTCTCAGAATCTGATTCGTTTTAGTTAAAAATGCTTCAGAATCGGAGAATTTGCTTAAGAGGTCTCAAAATCTGAAAGCTTTTTATAGGAAAAATATCTTTATATATATCTTTATATATAAAATATTTTTTTGAAAAAAAAAAATATCTGAACATTGTCCTATAAGAAAAATTTCTCAGAATCTGAGAATTTTTATGTAAAAATACCTCAGAATCAGATTTTTTTTGAAAAATTTTTCTGAAACATATCTCAGAATCTGAATATTTTTGAAAAATTTTAGAAGAGTGTTTTTTTATTACCAATCATTTTATCATTTGTATGAATGTAACGTTCATATGATTATTATGGTATAGTCCCAAACTATGATATTTCAATGATTGGGAATCATTGGATCATTGTTATATGATAAACTGATCCATTATAGTATGATTCTGATTTATTATTTTTGCCACAATTATCTTTCTTTCACGTCTGAGACAATGCTGATTCGATTATATAATTTTTAACTTTACATTATTTGGTTTTAAGCCCGTTTTGACGTTGTCTGTTCTTATTATAGTTTTAATTTTGTTTTTCAGATTATAAAAACTAATCTTTGATTGGATTTGTCCTTTTTTTAATATTGTACATATAAAAAGTTTATTATTTCAATAATTTAATTCAAGACAATTTATTTTTTAACACCAAATCGAAGGATTTTTTTGTTATTTGATATCACTTTAAGCAATTTATTGTTTGTTTATTATTTTATTTTATTATAATTATTAATTTTTTTTTAACAAAAAATTACTTACAAATGGTTTCATTTTTAGTTGTTTTTTTTTTTTTTAATAGAGAATCACAAAGTTCTTAAACGAAAAAAATCACAATGTAGTATTTTGTTAAAACGGCACAATATCCTTTTTATGCTGTTTATTTTTTTTGTATAATACAAAACAGTTAATATTTTTTTATAAATTTTATTTTTTTTTCGAAAAAAAGGGTAAAATATGAAACTAAACACACGCTCAGTGGGTTTAACCTCCTAGAATCTCGACTAGGACTGTTAACGAACTGTACTGACAAGTGGTAAGGTACACCAATATATACCCCCAAAACAAATAAAAATTAAAATTAAAAAATAAAAAAAAAAAAATAAATGAAAACGAAAACAAAAGCAGTGAATAAAGTAACCAGAGCAAACCAAAATACAGAAACAAAAACAAATCATTCGTAAACGAACATACGTTTAGTTTTTCTTAGACTTTAACCACCAATAGTTAGACAAGTACCAACAACAACAACAGCAGCAGCAACAACAATTATAATAGCAACAACAAATAGACAATTCATATTAGATAGATTAACAACAATCATATAAAAAACAAAATAACAGCAACAAAAATTAACAGTTAAAGTAGAGCAAAAGAGCTTAAAGACAATGTAAATGTAGCAGCAGCAATAGCAGCACCAGCATACACCCAAGAAGTATGAGTATAAGTTTCATTTTTCTACTAAAACAACAAAAAAAACACAGAATACTGCAATAAAAACACAAATACTTTGAATTTTGCAAAAGCAAAAAAAAAAAAACGATCTAGAAGTGTGCTTTTTTTAAATTATTTATTTAATTCCTATAAAAAAAATAATAATCACAAACATTCATATTTATGAAATATTAAACAAATTTATACAAATAGGAAATTATTGTTACAAGATTTTTTTTTTTTGCATATTTATGTTAATTTTTAACAATATGTTGCTTATAATGAAGAATTTTAATTGCAAAGTTAAAAGGAATTTAAAGAAGCAGGATACTTGCAACATGAATCAGGAAATAATATTTTTCTTTTCGAAAAATTTTTCAAATTCTGAAAAATTATCTTTGGAAATATTCAGGAATTTAAGTTGAAAAGCTTTTAAGAAATTGAAAGGATATCAAAAACATTTTGCATTGCCTCATACATTTACAAGTTATTAGGAAATTTTAATATTTTTATGGAACCTGCCTTTTAAAACTATTTAAATTACAATGAAAAAGAGCTTATTTTAGTTCGAGGCTATTATTATGTTCCCCATTATGGATTAACATTCCAAGTAATTTTGTTAACCCTATATTAATACTTATTGGGGAACATAAAAATGGCCTAGAACAAAGTACAAATTAGTGGCTACTCGTATAATGATGGCGCACGTTTTGGATTTTTGAAAATTAAATAAATATATATATATACATTATATTTATAAATTTTGATGCGCTTAACAGAAATATCAAAAAAATTCTAAAATCAAACGATTTTCTAGATATCGCTATTTAAAATTTGAAAAATGGAGGTTTTTCCTACGTTCTAGAAATTTATTAAAAAAAAAGAACCTTTTTTGTATAGAAAAATTTCTTAGAATTTAAAAAATTTTTTATACAAAATATGCTTCAGAATCTGAGAATTTTTCTACACAAAACGACAAATATTTCAGAATCTGAGAATTTTCTATACGAAAAATATTTAGGAGTCTGAAATTTTTTTTTTCCGAAAAACGTCTAAGTATTTGAGAATTTTTCTATACGAAAAATGTCTCAGCTTCTTAGAATTTTTCTATACAAAAAATGTCTGCATGAAAAATGTCTCAGAATCTGAGTCTGAAAATTTTTCTATACAAAAAATGTCTCAGAATCTGGGAATTTTTCTATACGAAAAATATCTGAGAATCTAAGAATTTTTCTATTCCAAAAATGCTTCAGAATCTGAAGAATTTTTTATTCGAAAAATGTCTCAGAATCTAATAATTTTTTTAAAACGAAAATATCTCTGAATCTGAGAATTTTCAAAACGACAAATATTTCAGAATCTGAGAATTTTCTATACGAAAAATATCTCGCAGTCTGAGAATTTTTCTTTACGAAAAAAGTCTAAGTATCTGAGAGTTTTTCTATACGAAAAATGTCTACACGAAAAATGTCTACACGAAAAATGTCTACACGAAAATAACTCAGAATCTGAGTCTGAAAATTTTTCTATACGAAAAATGTCTCAGATTTTTAGAGTTTTTCTATACAAAGCTGTCCCAGAGTCTGAGATTTTTTTATACGAAAAATGTCTCAGAATCTGATAATTTTTCTATAAGAAAAATGTCTCAGAATCTGAAAATTTTTTTATACGAAAAATGTGTTAGGATTTGAGAATTTTTCTTTATGAAAATTGTTTCAGAATCTAAAAATTTTTTTATACGAAAAATGTCTCAGAATCTAAAAACATTTATATACGAAAAAGGCCTCATTTTTGTATACGAAAAATATCTCAGAATCTGAGAATTTTTATATGCGGAAAAAGTCTCAGAATGAAATATGTCTGAGAATATGAAAAAAATTTTATACGAAAAATGACTTACAAGGGAAGTCTCCCTAGTGTTACCCGCGGATCTTTATGGAATTGATTTTATTTTGTAGATCAGAAAAAATAAAGGGACACGTATTTTTTTAGCGGCCCAAATTCATATTTAGGGGGTAAAAAGGAGGGAGAAGACAAGGCAATTTTTCAGTTTTTTTCGTTTATCTCCTATATTATGCAAAGAAACCTAGTCATGTTACATACCAAATGAAAGGTCTTTGGAAAACCTATCTACGTGTGCTGAGAACGTGTCCAAACATGCACAACTTTTCGTCATATTGAAATTTTAGGACATTTTTGTTAATAAGTCGAAAAATATTAACTTCTTTGGCCCGTTGTTAGCACTACGAGATAAATATTTTTAATACCTTTAATCTGATACCTCACATTAGACCACCCAAATTTGCAAAAGTATTTTTTTGTTCGCTCCACCGGCAGTTTCTGATAGATTGGCCATAAAAAATAATATCTGTGCAAGAACTGGATCTCTCGGTTGCATACATGCCAGTCGATTTGACCTTTTGACCCTAAAAGTGACCTAAAAACACTACAAAGCTTTAAAGTGCCATAACTCTTAAAATATGCGTTTTTCCAAAAAAATGCTATATAAGTTTTATTTTGCAGAATAAGAAAGCAAACATTTCCTTCATACAAATTTTTAGTCTAAGTCTAAGACATCGTGGTGTTTTTGGCGGTTAAAGTAAAAATTTATGTGAAGACTTAATTTAAAACGACCCTCGTTAAAATTTGGACGGAGACTTAAATAGTCGGTGTCCATTATTTTGTAGAGTAAGATATGTAGTTTTCATAAACCAATTACATTTGGAATTTATATGGGTAATTTCATTACAGAAGAGCCCAAAGCTGACTTTGAAGTTTCGATTTTCCAAAGGCTGTATACAAATTTGTGAAATTACTTTGTTTTAAACGATCCCTGTTAAAATTTTATTGGAGACAATTGGTTTCCATGATTTTGAAGAGTTAGATGTGCACTTTTTGGAAAATATTTGGGGAATTCCAGGCCAAATCACTCTTTTTTAGACCCGACCCCCTTTGATTAATTTTTTGGATATGTTTTAGTACGTATTAAATGCAACTTGCACTCAAATTTTCAGGTTTTTATACCTAGTTGGTGTTGAGTAATCATTTTTAGTGTTAAAATGGTGTTTTTTTTTCAAAAAAATTCAAAAATGGAAATTTTTAATTAATTTTGGCCAGTAAAAAATATAGATATCTTAGGCTGGATAACTCAATGCTCCGTTATAAAATAACTCTCCGTTAAATTTAACTTTTTCATACAAATTTTGACATAAGGCTCCGTTAAATCGGCAGTTAGCAGCTAACTTTTCATTGAGTAATCCGCCCTTAAAAAAAGTTGGACGACGTTTCGTTGGTATTTAAATGTAGTTTTAGAAAAAAAAATATGAAAAAATTATTCGAAGTAATTATCGCTTATTTTTTAACGTTTAAAAATTAAATTGAACTTTTGAAAAAGTCCGAAATCTTAGATTTTTTTATAAGTCTAAAAATTCTACTCTAAATTACACAATTTTTAAGTCATAATTCGAGATATGAGCACAATTCGTTCTATTTTTTCAAATTTTTAAATTGCATTTTTTTTTTTAGACTATGGTATATTTTATATGGTGCCTTAAAATAATTAAATTGGTAGATACTGACCCTAACTTACCATAGATACATTCATTTGTGGAATAAAATATGTCTCATAAAAATTTAGGTTGATCGGACATGGGTAATGCGTGCCGCATCGGCCTTGAATTTTAAAACACGGATTATAAGAAAAAATATGATTTTTTCCTGTTTTCTCAATTTTTTTTGTATTTTAAGTTAAATTTGGGTTCAGTTGGTTACAAAATTTTGATTTGGAGTAAAATGCCTCTCTAATAAGGTACTAAAAACTAAAATCCGTTGAAAATCAGCCAAGTTATTAAAACTTCCCCAGGCATCTAACGTGTGGCAGACCACTTGAATAAGGAATGCAATCCGATTCATGAAATTCATTGAAATTTTCTACTGTAATAACAT
The DNA here is from genome assembly GCA_963921195.1 of Pegoplata infirma. Lineage (NCBI taxonomy): Eukaryota > Metazoa > Arthropoda > Insecta > Diptera > Anthomyiidae > Pegoplata > Pegoplata infirma. The sequence continues at coordinate 261,160,372 of OY992536.1, read as the reverse complement.
TTTTTTATTCTTCAAGTTCAAATGTAATTAGATGAAAGGTATTTTTCATATTGTATTTTGCTAACCTGTTTTAAATTAATGCTAAAAATGCCTGTAAATTTCAACACTCGTTTGAAATCTCCATTTTTTAACTCTTCAAAATCATGGAAACCAATTGAATCCATTAAAATTTTAACGAGGGTCGTTTAAAATAAAGTATTTTCACAAATTTGTATACAGAATTTGGAAAATCGAAACTTCAAAGTCAGCTTTGGGGTCTTCTGTAATGAAATTACCCATATAAATTTCAAATGTAATTGGTTTATGAAAACTACATATCTTACTCTACAAAATAATGGACACCGACTATTTAAGTCTCCGTCCAAATTTTAACGAGGGTCGTTTTAAATTAAGTCTTCACATAAATTTTTACTTTTACCGCCAAAAACACCACGATGTGTTAGACTTAGGCTAAAAATTTGTATTAAGGAAATGTTTGCTTTCTTATTCTGCAAAATAAAACTTATATAGCATTTCTTGGAAAAACGCACATTTTAAGAGTTATGACACTTAAAAGCTTTGTAGTGCTTTAAGGTCACTTTTAGGGCCAAAAGTTCAAATCGACTGGCCTGTATGCAACCGAGAGATCCAGTTCTTGCACAGATATTATTTTTTATGGCCAATCTATCAGAAACTGCCGGTGGAGCGAACAAAAAAATACTTTTGCAAATCCCATACATTTTTTGGGTGGTCTACCTCACATGCATATATTAGTTTTGTTTAAATAGGCGTAAATCGTAAAAAACTTAAAAAGGTAAATTTCCCCCCAAACAAATCGACCCTCCCTAAAAATGAGTTTGGGCCGCTAAAATAAAATACGTGTCGAATCAATTTTCGTTCTTAACACCATATCCAAATTTCATGAAGATCGGAGGGTGACACCAGGGAGACTTCCCTTGTTAGATCTGAGAGCTTTTCTAAATGAAAGATGACTCAGAATCTCAAAATTTTTCAATAGAAAAAAAATTTTCTATAAAAAAAGGTTTTAGAATCTGAGAATTTTTCTATCCAAAAACTGTCTCTGAGTTTTAAAACTTTTCTATACAAAAATTGTGTAATATTTGTGAATTTGTCTTTAGGAAAAGTATCTAATAGTCTGAGAATTTTTCCATATGAAAAATGTCTCAAAATCTGAAAATGTTCAGAATCTGAGAATTTTTTAATACGGAAACAGTTTCAGAGTCGGATTACTTTTCTATACGAAAAATTTCTCATAATCTGAATTCTTTTTAATTCAAAATATGTCTCAGAATTTTTTTATTAAAAAAATTAGAATTTTTTTATACGAAAAATGTCTCAGAATCTAAGAATTTTTCTATGCAAAAAATGTCTCAGAATCTGAGAATTTTTCAATGCGAAAAATGTCCATCTGAGAATATTTCTATACGAAAATTGTCTGAGAATCTGAGAATTTTTCTATAGGATAAATGTCTCAAAATCTGAGAATATTGTAATTAATATAATATAATTTTATTTTATTTATATTATACAAAAAAATTTTAGTTCAAAATGTCTCAGAATCTGAGAAGTTTTGTATACGAAAAATATCTCAGAATCTAAGAAAATCTCTATACGAAAAATGTCTCAGAATCTGATAACTTTTCTATACGAAAAATATATTTGAATCTTAAAATTTTTATTACGAAAAATGTCTTAGAATCAGAAAATTTTTTAAGCAAAAAATGTATTAGAATCTGAGAATTTTTCTATACGAAAAATGTTTTACAACTTTTGAAATTTTAGTACATACAGACGAAAAATATTTCAGAACTTTGCTTTATGAAAAACATTTCAAAATCTGAGTACGTCTTAGAATCAAAAATTTTCTATACTAAATATGTCTCTGAATCTGAGAATTTTTCTTTTAAAATCTAATAATTTTTCCAGACATAAAATGTCTAAGAATCTAAGAAATTTTTTTATACGAAAAAGGTCCCTGAATCTGAGATGGCGGATAAAAAACTTTCTGAAAAAAGTACTTTTTGGAAAATCCGGTTCTAGGTGTGCAAAATGGGGTAAAAAAGTGCACGCAAGTACGTTTTGCCCTTACCCAGTTGGCAAAATAAAATCACACCTGACATACTGCTGACTCTCCCTTTATGAAATCGCTGACATCTTCATACAATTGTTCAAAATTTCTTCAATGACATGTCAGCAGTTGGTCAGCAGTGTCCACTAATATCGGTGGCCACTAACAATTCGTTTAAACAACCGCTGACCAACTGCTGACATGTCATTGATGACATTTTGAAAAATTGTAAGAAGATGTCAGCAATTTTATAAAGGGAGAGTCAGCAGTAGTGATTTTTTTGCCGACTGGGTAAGTAATTCCCATAATAACTTAATATTTAAAATGTAGGATCCGCCAGGAAAAGGAAAAAATCTGAAAAAATAACCTTTTTTAACATCCTGTTTTAATGGGTTTAAAAAGGGGAAAGCTTAACTTTGATATTTTTTCTAGATACTTAAAATTTGAAATGTACAATAATCCGGCGAAATAAACATTCTGACAAAAGTTTTTTTAAGAAATTTTCGATTCTTAGTGAGTAAAAAGTGTATTTTGGTACTTTTTTTTTTCTTCTGTAATCATGTTCATTAAAATTTGATATTTGAAATGTAGGACAATCTTAAAAAAATACTTTCATGAAGTTCTGATTCGAAGAGGGTAAAAAACAGTAAAATTTCGTACATTGGCCAATTTCAATAATAAAAATTTTGATGAATTTTTTAATTTAAAAACTTTAATGAATCATTTAAATTTCCATTTAACAAAAATTAATTATGACCTTACTTTTTATTATTTAAATATATAATTGAAGTGTTATGGAATTTTTTGCTTTTGAAAGTTATTTATTTTTCAATTAGTACCTTGTGGTATTTCCCTTCATTTGTTGTGTCTTTGAATTATTTACAAAGTTTTTTTCCGTTTTCTTTTCATATATTTTGGTGTGTGCTGTTACATTTTTTCCGCTGTGCAAATCATTTATTAAATATACTTGTTTATCTTAATTTTTTTTTATTTTTTCTTAAAGTTTTTCGGGTTTTCTGTTAAATTATTGTCTCAAATTACGTTAAAATACAATTCGTTTTGGCATTGCAACATCTAGTTTAATTTTCAGTTGATTTTTTTTTCTGCAGCTTTCGTCTTGTAGTATATTTTTTGGGCGTTTGCCATGGTTTTCAATCTATAAATTGTATCTTTGGTTCATTTATATATGTTTAGTATATAAAACCCCAACTACACGAGTAAACCAACCGCAACATTATAGTTTTTAATGTTGCTAGTATGCAGATTAAGGTGGTACTTACTTTCTTATGGCGTTATCTTTTCTGGAAAAAAAATGTTGCACTTTCTGCACTTTTTTTTCTTTAATGACTCTTTGTGTATAGTAATGAGCAGTAAGTATAGATATGTTTGGTACTAAAAGAAAGGTATTGTCCTGTTCTATCTAACTGTTTATAATAAAATATCGAAACAGGATTATTTTATTCAATTAAGTATCAAAAACCCATAAATTTTTACATTTATAGAATTGGCTCAAAAACTGAGTATTATTTTAAAATTTATATAGCATTAGATAGGCTTTGAAAATACCTTTCTTTTGATACCAAACATGTCTATATTTACTGCGCATAACTGTGCATAAGGAGTCATTAAAAAAAAAAAGTGCAAAAGTGAGACATTTTTTTCCAGAAAAGAAAACGCCATTACTTATTTTACAACAACAGATTCACTTTTTTTGCGGTACCATATTTTAACTTGTAAAAAATTTTAAATAAAGTATTGAAGAAGCTCCTCTCTCTTTTAAATGACGTATATTTATACTCTACACAACTCTGTGGTACAGGGTAATAAAATTCTTTACTCCACAACGAAAAAAAACTTGTCAGAGATGGGTCAATACTAACAAGGGAAGTATCTCAACTTTTATGAACCGATTTGCCTGAAACTTAAAATATATATAAAAAAGACGATTTTAAGGTTGGGGTTTCCCGGCTTAGTCAATACTGAGACCGATCCCTATTAATTTTTACCCGCAAACATTTTATCAAAACATACCCAGTAAAAACTTGGTAATAAGTCCCCATTACCGCCTGCATTCTATGTAATGAGGGCTCGTTACCTGCTCGATTACTTCTTGTTAACAAATAATGAGTTACCGATAGCCTAATACAAAACCGGTTACATCTTGTTAATAAATAATGAGTTACCGATAACCTGATACAGAACAGGTTACTGGTAAATACGATTTAAAATATCTGATAAGTTGTCTAAATAATTTTTTTTTAATGAAATCAAAAAAATGCTAAAGCAAATTTAGAAAGAACTTTCACATTTAGCTTAAAAAAGATTAACATTTATCTACTTTTTCTAATAAAACTCAGTTAACAGAAATTTAAATTCAGGAATTCTGATTAAAATTGAGACAAGGCAAAAAAAAGTTTAGAAAACAAAATTGATATTCAGAAAACTGTATCTAGCTGGCACTTGATCGTGATTTATGAGCCTTAATTAGTCTTTACATAACTTCTATTGAAGTTTTCTGAATTTTAATTGACTTTTTGTAAATTGTTATTGCTTTTTCTAGAAATTTTGTGGTGTTCTCCAAATTTTAATTTAACTTTTTTTGCCTTGTTGTTTAAAGTATATTGAAGCCGGTAAAAAACCATCACAGACAGTATTTCCCTTAAAACCTAACTCACTCTTATATAGACTTAAGATGGTGTTTAATGCGGTTTCCATTGGCTGAGCAGAAGTTGCTTCTGTATATTTGTTATTAGTAATGTCCTAAGTAGCCAAATATCCCTTTCTACGAGGTTCCAAGATATATTTTCGGTCCTGTAATATTTGAATTTTACAATCAAACATTTGGAGGGAAGGATATCAACGTACACTCAAAAAAATACGTTAGTAGATTTACTAATTTTTTTTTGCTAACGCTAGTTAGCTAACTTTTAGCAAATTTTTAGTTGAGATTAGCATGTTAGCAAAAAATTCTTGTAAACTTCATTTAGCACATTAGCAATTTTAAACAAACTTTGAACTAATTTCTTTTGCTAAATTTGAAATTGAGTTGACTACATTTTTACAAGATTTTTTGCTAATATTAGCAAAATAAATGGTAAATTTTTTTTTATTTTCAGAAAACTTAAAATGGCGCTATCTCGGAAACTAAGCCAGATAGAGCAAAATGGAGGCCATTTTTGGTTCTTAGAATCTCCATAGTATCGCCGGTCCTCTTCACATGTGTTGACCCTAATGGTCCCTAACTTTGGATCCAAAAATGTTATCATTCCCGAGAATTTTGAAATGCTCATATCTCGGTAAATGTTGCCGACACAACAAAAAGTCCAAAAGCGTTTTTGTAGCTCTCAACACGTAGAACAAGACCGCAAAATAGTCAAAAGCTCTCCGAGTAATATTTTTGAAGTTATCGAGTTTTTTAATTCTCAAGACCCCAGTGGTCCCCTATAATCACGTATCTCAAAAACTAAGCAAGGTAGAGCGAAACGGACACAAATTTTGGATCAAAAACTATGACGATTTTTAAGGAACCCAACTAGGTCTAGGCCCATCGGGGTCTGGACCTATCGGGTCCGAACCCAATGGGGTCCTCAGATGTGTATAAACTAAGTTCAAAAAAAATATTAAGTTAACTAATTATTGGCAAAACATTTTTGCTAACTTTAGCAAAAAAATTGTGGGTTCAAAATCAGCAAATTTTCTTGTAGGTTTACAAGCTTTTTTTGCTAACATTACAGTTTTTTTTTTTTGAGTGTAAACATTGGTTCCGTTGGCACATTGGATCTTTTCCATTTCCACATTTGCCCGCTTGGTTGCTCTTGAAATAAACGCGTTCAACATGAACTTGTTCAATTTCATATTGGGAGAAGTTGCCCCAAGTTAAAAATTTATTAAAAGAATCAAAAGCTGTTATTTGGTAGCATTTTTGTAAGGAGTGGAAAACGAGTTATTTTTGGGCTACTGGTAGCTACTTATTTTTGGGACTAATATATGCTGTTATTTGGTAGCATTTTTGTAAGTAGTGGGTAACGAGTTATTTTTGGGCTACTAGTAGCTTATTATTTGTGGTACTAATGTATGTAGTTTTTCAGTAGCATTCTCGTAAGCGAGTGGGTATGCGGTCATTACTCCAATGACATCGCCATGTTAAAATAATGAGTGTTTCACCAACATAGTAACTAGCTACCACCATCTATTTAAAGGCGAAAACCTCATTACTTGGAATAGAAGTTTTTACTGGGTACCTAGCACCTATCTCCAACTCCCTGAGTGTGCTTCCATACAAAATTATATTTAAAAAAAATTCTGCCACTGTTATTTGTATTGGACTCCTGTTAGGGAGTGAAGGGGGTAAGAATGTTTAGGGGTAAAAATACTTTTTATTATAAAATTTTAGTGACAACATTCTTTTCTTTTTACAAACCATTTTTAATAATTTTAACCTAACTGAGAACTGGTAACAATTACCGTCGTCGCGATGTAACGAAATCGACCAAGGGTTTTGGTGGGAATCGAACCTACGACCACCTGTTTTATAGGCTAGCACACTACCAAATAACCTACAGGTAAAAATTTGTATGACAAAAAATAATATTTTTTTTTTTTTATGGTTTTCTTATTATTGGGGTATTGGTTTAATTTTTTGTCTGTAGTTTTATATCTGACACTTTTTCTGTACGAAAAATGTCCCACAATCTAAAACTTTATACGAAAAATGTCTTAGAATCTTAGACTTTTTCCTTTAAGGAAAATGTATCAGAATCTGAGACTTGTCTACACGAAAAACGTCTCAGAATCTTAAATTTTTTGTAATGTCTTAGAATCTGAGAGCTTATCGGAAACTGCAGCATTTTCAACACTTAAAAAAGTTTCTCAGAAATCTTAGAATCGAAAATATTTTCCTATACGTGAAATGTTTTAAACTCTGAGACTCTTTCTACACAAGCACTTTTTCAAAATCTGATATATATATATATATATATATATATATATTAGCGTGTCCCGAAAATGAAAAATTTTAGGGCATACCCTTAGAATGATGCTTAGTAAAGAGCTGATTACGGAAAAAAATATTAAAAAAATTTTAGAGGTCATCTTCAGGGCGCAACCAGCGCTTAAAGTTTGCAACCGTAGTGCATTTGGTGAAAAAAATATTTTTTTTTTTATTTTTCAAATTGGTGCCAAAAGTTTCGTTAGGTAGAGTACATTCTGGAAAAAATATTTATAAAGTTTTCATGGAACAATTTTGGTCCAGCACAACGTTTTGAAATTTTGAAAAGCTGTAATTTATTATATATTTTTTAAGTTTTTTAAAAAACCGGAGTTTGTAAGAGTTCTTTAAAGATTTTGTATAAAACGGTGTTTATGATCAAGCCTTTGTATAAAAAACTGTTTTTTACAAAAACTTAAAAAAATATGTAATAAATTAAGCATCTTTGAAGTTTCAAACGTTACGCTGGACCAAAATTACTCCATGAAAACTTTATAAATATTTTTTCCTGAATGTACTCTACCCAACGAAACTTTTGGCACCAATTTTAAAAATAAAAAAAATATTTTTTTTTGACCAAATGCACCACGGATGAAAACTTTAAGCGCTGGTTGCGCCCTGAAGATGACCTCCAACAATTTTTTAATTATTTTTCCCGTAATCAGCTCTTCAATAAGAATCGTTCTGGGGGTATGCCCTAAAGAAATTCTAAAATTTCCTGATTTCGGGACATGCTAATATATATAAATGTCCTTTATTTATTTTAATAATTATACAAAGTATATATGTTTTAAAATAAAAGTTCAGGGTGAACAATTTCTCTCCATCTGCTTCGGTTACAGGCAAGGGCTTTAATTTGGTTCCATGATTTGATACAATTTTTATACGTACAATGTTTCCGGATCTGAGATGTTTTCTGTTTCAAAAATTTTTCAGAACCTAAGACTTTTTCAATACGAAAAATTTCTTAAAATCTGAGACTTTTTCTAACGAAAATTGTCTGATTCTTTTTTACAGTGTGTGTTGTGAAACATGTTTATAAGATTATAAACACTTTCACTTTAAATATACATTTTTTCCTTGTAAATTTTGTTTCAGACACAAAATATGTAATCGTACATAATTTAACAAAGTATTGTGGAAATTGTCAAAACTTCATTTTTAAAAAACAATTTGGAAAATTAGACAAAAAAAAATCAAATACGAGCAACACAGCTTGCAACTGAGGAATCTAATACCATAATATCTGCTTCTCTTTGTAAGTAAATGAATTCATTTTGATAGTTTCGCACATGAGGGAATTTTGATTTCTATGAAGATTCTTCTTCTTCTTAATCTTAAAACTCGCATTTTAATTTTCTATTTCTTTTTTTTATTTCTTAAGGTCCTTTTGGTTTGAAAGGGATATGGAAATCATAGAGCGAAACGCATCCAAAATATAGAGCCACAATTTGCATCAAAATTTGGTTAAACATTTGAACCAATAGGCAAAACAATGTTCGGTGGAAGTATTCAACTTCAAGAATTTCATTATTTTCATTATTTTGTGATATTTTGTCGTTTGGGTAGGTTGCAGCATGTTCTAAAGCACAACAGAACAGAAATTAATTTTGATAAACCAACAATTTGAAAAAAAAAAATTCTTGTAAAATACAGATTGGTAAAAAAATCTCAGATTCTTGATATTTTTTATAGAAAAGTTTAATTCTCAGATTCTGAGACATTTTTGTTGTAGAAAAATTCTAAGACTCTGAGACATTTTTTCTAAAGCAAAATTCTAAGATTCTGTGACATTTTTTCTGTAGCAAAATTCTCAGATTCTGAGATATATTTTTTTAAAGAAAAGTTCCCAAATTCCGAGTCATTTTTTCTATAGAGTATATTTCTATAGATATTTTTTTCTATCGAAAATGTCTCAGAATATTGTTTCTATATAAAATTACTCTACATTTTTTTATTTTTCCGTAGAAAAAATCTTTCAGAATCTGAGAATTTTTCTATAGAGAAAATGTCTCAGAATCCGAGAATTTTTCTATAGAGGAAATGTCCAGAATCTGAGAATTTTTCTATAGAAAAAATGTCTCAGAATCTGACAATTTTTCTATAAAAAAACATGTCTCAGGAACTGAAAATTTTTCTATAGAAAAAATGTCTCAGGAACTGAAAAAATGTCAGAATCTGAGAATTTTTCTATAGAAAAAATGTCTCAGAATCTGAGAGTTTTTCTATAGAAAAAATGTCTCAGAATCTGAGAATTTTTCTATAGAAAAAATGTCTCAGAATCTGAGAATTTTTCTTTAGAAAAAATGTCTCAGAATCTGAGAATTTTTCTATAGAAAAAATGTCTCAGAATCTGAGAATTTTTCTATAGAAAAAATGTCTCAGAATCTAAGAATTTTTTTATAGAAAAATGTTTCAGAATCTGAGACTTTTTCTATAGAAAAAATGTCTCAGATTCTATAGAAAAAATGTCTCAGAATTTGAGAATTTCTCTATAGAAAATATGTCTCAGAATCTGAGAATTTTTCTGTATAAAAAATGTCTCAGAATCTGAGAATTTTTCTATAGAAAAAATGTCTCAGAATCTGTTTTCTATAGAAAAAATGTCTCAGAATCTGAGAATTTTTCTATGGAAAAAATATCCGAGTATCTGAAAATTTTTCTATAGAAAAAATGTCTCAGAATCTGAGAATTTTTCTGTACAATAATTTTTCTGTAAAAAATGTCTCAGAATCTGAGAATTTTTCTATAGAAAGAAAGGTTTTGGTTACATTTTTAATTAATTTTTTTATTTGTTTTAGCTTTTTATACCCTCCACTCTAGTGATAGAGGGTATATATAAGTTTGTCATTCCGTTTGTAACACCTCGAAATATTGGTCTAGGACCCCATAAAGTATATATATTCATGATCCTCGATCGATTTTAAGACGATCTAGCGATGTCCGTCCGTCCGTCCGTCTGTCTGTCTGTTGAAAACACGCTAACTTTTGAAAGACTTTACGGAGGCTCCTGAAGTTTGGCATATATATTGGAAATTTACCTGGTCAGGTTGGTATTGCAATCCAGCGAAATCGGTCCATTGGTTCAAAAGTTATAAGCAAATGAGTGAATTTCGGCAAGGGTTTTTCTAGAATTTACGAGATAAAACACACGGTAACTTTCGAACGGCAATTCTGAGGCTGCTGAAGTGTGGCATATATATTTACCGTTCCTCTCGTCCTGTTCGTTTTAAATTTCAGCCAAATCGGTCCAGTGGTTCAAAAGTTATTAGCAAAACCGTAAATTTCAGATTAGTTTCACCTTAAATTCACGTATTGAAAGCCCGTTAAACATGTTTTTAAAACATTTGTAAGTCAGAAAAATAGTTTAAAAGGTACTTTTGTCACATGAAAATATTTTTACACTAAAACAAAAAAAAATACACACAAAAAAAGTTTACACTCAAAAAAAATTTTACACTCAAAAAAAAAAATTGGTAAATTATTTTTTTTTTTTTTTAAATTAATAAAAAAAAGTTTTTTCACACTAAAACAAACAAAAAAATACACTCAAAAAAAATTTTGCACTCAAAAAAAAAATATTAGTAATTTTTTTTTTTTCAAAAATTAATAAAAAAAAGTTTTTTAACAGAAAATAAAATATTTCTAACCAAAAATGTTATTTTTTTCACGTTAGAAAATTTACTATCACTTAAATAGGGCATTGTGGAGGGTATTCATAGATTCGGCCAAGTCGAATTTAACTTTTCTACTTGTTTTATTTAATTTTAACACGTTTGTTTTAAGCCTTCATTAGCCTTTTTTATTTTAAATAAAATATAAAAAAATGCATTTATTGTTTTTTATACCCTCCACTCTAGTGATAGAGGGTATATATAAGTTTGTCATTCCGTTTGTAACACCTCGAAATATTGGTCTAGGACCCCATAAAGTATATATATTTATGATCCTCGATCGATTTTAAGTCGATCTAGCGATGTCCGTCCGTCCGTCCGTCCGTCCGTCCGTCCGTCTGTCTGTCTGTCCGTAGAAAACACGCTAACTTTTGAAAGACTTTACAGAGGCTACTGAAGTTTGGCATATATGTTGGTCATTTACCAGGTCAGGTTGGTATTGCAATCCAGCCAAATCGGTCCAGTGGTTCAAAAGTTATGAGCAAAAGAGTAAATTTCGGCAAGGGTGTTTCGCTAATTTACAAGATACAAAACACGATAACTTCCGAAAGACAATAATGAGACTACTGAAGCTTGGCATGTATCTTTGCCGTTCCCCGCGTCTGTTTGGTATTAAATTTCAGCTCAATCGGTCCAGTGGTTCAAAAGTTATAAGCAAAACCCTGAATTTCAGATTAGTGTCATCTAAAATGCCACGTGTTTTAACAAGTTTTAAAAGCATTGGTGGTAACTAAACAATGCTTTTCAAACTTGTTTAATTTTAAAGCAATGCTTTTTAAACTTGTTTAGTTCTAAAAGCATTGGTAACTTAAAAATTACACACGAAAAAAATTTTACACTCAAAAAAAATTTTACACTCAAAAAAAATTCTACACTCAAAAAAAATTTACACAAAAAAAAATTTAGTTTTTTTTTACAAAAATGACAATATTTTGTGTACATACGTACGTGCATTCACTTAGAAATATTTTTACAGTTAAAAAAAACATTACACTCGAAAAAATTTTACACTCAAAAAAAAAATTTGTATTTATTTTTTTTTTTTTTTTTAAATGACAAAAAAAGAGTTTTTTACTCAAAATAAAATATTTCTAATCACAATTGTTAATTTTTTCACGTTAAAAAATGTACTACCCTTTAAAAAAATACATTGTGGAGGGTATTCATAGATTCGGCAAAGTCGAATTTAACTTTTCTACTTGTTGATATTTGAATTTGGAAAAGTTAGGGTGGTTTTATAAAAAGCAATTTCAATGTATATGTACATAATTTTCATGTATTTCCAGGCATTTCTACTTTAAGTTTACTAAATAAACATGTTTATTTACACACAAAACGTGTAAATTTTCCTGAAACATTTTTGTTGCGAAGCATTTTGTAGACACATGAATATGTACGTTTACATACTTTGTGTCTATCACTTTAAGCACAACAAGTATTTTTACACGGTTTATAGTAGGAGACAAGTTACCTACTATAAACAGGGTAAATCTACATGAAAATTAATTAGAGTGTATAAAGTAAAGTTAAATAGTACTTTTTATATCTTTTGAGATCAAGAATCAGTTTTTTTTTATTTCTTTAAATAATGTTATACGTAGAGAAATGAAACCTACATGGAACGAAATAAAATGTAACAGGGGACGAATTGGAAATGAACGGGGAACGAAATTGAATTAAATAGGGAACAATATGGAATGAATTTTTATTATTACGCAAATTAAACAATAAAATTATTTTTTTCCTAAAAATGTTTAAAATTCATATAATGTTTCCTGTTCTATTCTATTTCGTTCCTTAGAGAATATATTATGATAAAAAAAGTAAATTTATACTATTCGTTGTTATAAACACCCACCTAATATTTCTATGCCACTCAACGGAAAATATTTTTATATGTACATATGTATCTTTCGATCATTTTCTTGTCATTTTTAATAATTCTTTTTTGTTTAAATATTTTTTTTTTTTTTGTATTTCATACGATTTCTTAAACTATCTCAAGTCCTATAAATTGGTCATAACAACACAACAAAATTAAATTATGATTTGCAAAAAAGACCATATGTTTAGTAATATCTTTGTATTAATATCAGCAACTTAATTTTGTATGAACAGCAACAGCAACAGAAACAACACAAAAATGTTCATGCAAAAATTTTTTCAATACATTCATGTCACCAAAGCAATTATTATGGATTTTTTTTTCAACTGCTGCACATACAAAAATATTTTTTGCTCTATGTTCCTTAACTTTTGCTACTTTTTTGTAATTGTGGGCAGTTTTTTTTTGTTTCTTAAGTTTTTCGAAACATTTTTTTTCCATCTTATGCGATTATCATTATCATTGTTATTTGTAGACATTCTTGTGCAAGTGGGTGGAGTTGTTTCAATGTTTTGACTCCTTTATGTTCCAATACTTATAACATTTTTTTAGCTTCCAAAATTTAGCCTGTTTTTTTTGTTACGGAAAATACTGCTTTGACATGAACAACTTACCACAACAACAAAAAAAAATCCATTATTAAGTCACAAAAATTTTGCAATTGTTTTTGATTTATTTATCATTAAATCTAAATTGTGTTAAATTCGGTATTTAAAAAAATTATTTAAAACAGAAACAAAATTAAAGTTCATTAATGATAAAAATAGCTTTCGGTGGGTTTAGCACCAAAAATTTTAAATTTTTTTTTACTGCAACTTAATTATAAAATATTTTATGTTAGATATTCTTGTGTTTGTTGCTACAACATAATCCAAAGTGTTATGCTTTCAATTAGTACCTCAATTTTCCGGTATTAAATTTAAAATCAATTAACAAAAATTTCAATGTAATAAAACATAATCGAATTTTTAAAATCGATTTTTAAACGATACAAATTTAGTTCAATATCATTCAATATGTTATTAAATTTTGATAACCGTTTACTAGTGTTTAAAGAATTACAATTGTGTAAATTGAAAAAGGTACTTCAGATAGTTGACGATTGTGGCTTTTTTTGAAAACTATGTTCATCTATCGGATCACGTAAGTAGACTTAGAAAAAAAAATTAATTAAAAAATGAGAAAATTACTTAAATTTAAGAAAATTGATAACACTGTGCTACAAAAAACAAACAAAATCGAGTATACTTTTTAAATGAGCTAGTTGAGGTTTTAGGTCTCGTCGAAAAGGTCACAAAAATGTCCATCAAACTTGCCACACACCCTAACATTTTAAAGTTATTTTCAAAATAACGTTTTTAAGGACTTTTCTTACTAAACCACGTATAACTCCGAAACTTATCAACCGACTAGCTGTTTTGCACCCGGCGTTGCCCGGGTTGAAAAACATATATAATCAATGAGTTATTTATTATTCAGTTTAATTACTGCTTCGTGACTTGAGGTTTGGTCGATTTTTTCGATTTTTCTCAGCGTGGGGAACATGGTATGTATGTGTTCCTCCGTCATGGGAACAATCCTAATATTAATGTATTTCTTTAATATTTATTGTATGTATTTCTTTAATGGCTTTTAAAAGGAACCTACAGTTCCCTCCTCGGTTAGCACTTTATGTGGTGAAAACTTCAATAAAGACATAACTTTCACTGAAGTTCAAGTGGGAGTGGCATTTAACGCATTAAGTTAAATTTTGGTCTCATGTGACCTATAGTTCCCCTATTGGTTAGCTCGTGAAAAAATTGCAATTAAATTTGCTCAGCAGTTTTTCCACGTTCGCGGAACAGGCAGACATAACTCTCACTAAAGTACAAAGGGGCGTGCCATTATATGCCTTTTTATATTATAGATGGTGATTACGGAACAGGAAGAAATAACGTTCAATGTAATACAAAGTGGCGTGCCATTTTACGCCTTCTTTTTTGATCGCCCTCTATTGTGGCTCATAGTTTTCGCTTCGGTTAATACTATCTGTGGTGAAAATTTCATGAAAAACTGCTCAGCCGTTTAAGCAAGCAAGAAATAACTTGCAGTGTAATAAAAAGGGGCGTGACATTTTACGCCCCTTGTTTCCATCGCCCTCTATTGTGGCTCATAGTTTCCGCCTCGGTTAGTACTATCTGTGATAAAAATTTCAGTGAAATCGGTAAAATCGCTTTTCAGTGATTGCGGAACAAGCAGACATAGTTTCTGTATAGTACAAAGGGGCGTGGCATTTTACCCCCATTTTTTCCGATCGCGGATTTTTCTATCTCTGGTGAAAATTTCATGAAAATCGATTCAGCCGTTTTTCTGTTGTTGTCGGACAGGCAGATATAGCTTTAACATGGTACAAAGGGGTGTGGCATTTTACGCCCCTTTGTCCGATCGCGGTTGCTTATGGCCTATAGTTCCGGCCTCGGTTAGTACTATCTGTGGTGAAAGTTTCATGAAAATGGGTTAAGCCGTTCTTTACTTATTGCGGAACAGGCAGATATAGCTTCAGCATGGTACAAAGGGGCGTGGCATTTTACCCCCATTTTTTCCGATCGCGGATTTTTCTATCTCTGGTGAAAATTTCATGAAAATCGATTCAGCCGTTTTTCCGTTGTTGCCGGACAGGCAGATATAGCCTTAACATGGTACAAAGGGCCGTGACATTTTACGCCCCTTTGTCCGATCGCGGTTGCTTATGGCCTATAGCTCCCGCCTCGGTTAGTACTATCTGTGGTGAAAATTTCATGAAAATGGGTTAAGCCGTTCTTTACTTATTGCGAAACAGGCAGATATAGCTTCAGCATGGAACAAAGGGGCGTGGCATTTTACGCCCCTTTATCCGATCGCTGTCGCTTACGGCCTATAGTTCCCGCCTCGGTTAGTTCTATCTGTGGTGAAAATTTCATGAAAATGGGTTAAGCCGTTCTTTACTTATTGCGGAACAGGCAGATATAGCTTCAGCATGGTACAAAGGGGAGTGGCATTTTACGCCCCTTTGTCCGATCGCGGTCGCTTACTGCCTATAGTTCCCGTCTCGGTTAGTACTACCTGTAGTGAAAATTTCATTAAAATGGGTTAAGCCGTTCTTTACTTATTGCGGAACAGGCAGAACAGTCTTCAGCATGGTAAAAAGAGGCGTGGCATTTTACGCCCCTTTGTCCGATGGCGGTCGCTTATGGCCTATAGTTACCGCCTCGGTTAATACTATCTGTGGTGAAAATTTCATGAAAATCGGTTAAGCCGTTTTTCTGTTATTGCCGGACAGGCAGATATAGCTTCAGCATGGAACAAAGGGGCGTGGCATTTTGTAAATGAGCTAAAGGATCCGTTTGGCTGTGTAAAGTCTGCAGTTCAAACCGAAATAGCTGCAAATTTGTTTAATAAGAAAAATCTAATTAAAGACATTTTAGCATGTTAAACTGTTTGTCCACGCCCCCAAAAGGGCGTTAAAAATTAAAAATTATTATATTGTAATCAAATGCGTATCTTTGGAAAAATGGCAACACCTAACATTTGTGTCTAAAAAATATAGACCATGTCTGGCAACGTTGCCAAATAAGTACTTAGATCAGAATTGATTAAGGAGAGGAAGAAGAATAATGATTACTAAAAATAGGATTTATTCACACAAATTACAACAGGAACACTTCTGTTCGAAAAAACAACAGCAACAACCAACCACGAATTGAAAAATCATGATTTAGTTGATACTTGCTTATCATCCATCTTAGCGTATCGGTCTAGAGTGATCGTAGCTAAGAGTTAATAGCAAAACGTTATAGATCATGGGTTTAATCCTTGGCTGCTGGGATCTGTTAATAATTTTCACATATAGAGTTCAATTGACTATTAACTAAATAAATTTGACATTAAAAGTTTTTCTGAAGATTATAATAACTAGATTATATGAAACTAGTAAAAAACAAACCATAATGTCTTAAATTTTTAGAAAAATTAAATTTTTCTTTCAAACTTTTCTCAATTCAAACCCATATATAACAAATCATAAAATTATAATAGCAGAATTCCAAAATTTTTGACTACAAAAAAACACTTTTTCGGCCTTACATATTTTAATTGTCTTAAAAATTGGTATATATGTTCTTCTGATTTTTGTTGAATTTCGGTTTTTGTTATTAAGTCAAAATTGTGAATGGTTCGCGTTTTATCGCTTTTCAAAGTTGGTATTTTGCAACAATTGTATGATAAATAAACAATGTTTAAATGATCATATCTTTGGAACGCATCATCCGATTGCCACGAAATAAAGCACAAAATAATGGTTATGTCCTTTACTTAAAACTGAATTTTGAAAAAGGATAGGATGCTTAGCAAAAAGGATATTGAAATTAAAAAACTGCCTTTACAGAAACCAAAAAATTAAAAATTACTACCTCCGTCCCAAAATAATCTTAACATTTCTATATTTTGGCTGGGATTATGGAGGATTTTTTGAAAAAGATTGGATTTTTTTGTTAATACATATCGGGACATATCAATAATTTAAAAATTCTTTATAGCTTTGCAATTTTTCAATTCACGTGCAAAATGGATGCAATAAACTGCATCCAGATAAATGAGACAACTTGTTTTCGACGTTACAAACAGGCATGGTGTCCACTTTGGTCGAAAAGATGAAAATTATTACAAAATGCGGCGTATGAAATAAGAAATTTTACGCTAGAGGCCTTTTTAACGGTTTTTAATAAATGCATTATGGATGCAATAGGGACATCTTGCAAATATTTTTAATTAATTTTGTTACAGTTTTAGTACACGAGATTAGTATAAGATTGTTTTTTTAACTTTATCTTGTATTGTTTCAACTAAAACACTGCTTAATAAAATGTTAAGTTTATTTTGGGACAAAAAAATCTATAGAAATGTTAAAAATATTTCGGGACGGAGCACAGTGATTCGTTTCATTGGCAAAAATCAAAAAAAAAAGTATGTCTTCAATGTTGATGATTTTTTGTATTTTTACAGTTTAATAGTAAACTAAAAGAAATATGTACTTTTCTTATTTTTAAGAAGTCATATGTTGCCACAAGAGGGCGCTAAAAGTATGGAAATTCAACGCTATTGTGTTAAAACCTAAAAATTGATTTTTATAGGTTTACTAAAATAATTATTAAAAATCGAATTTTAAAGAAATCAATGAACTATTTTTTGCAAAAGTTACTTAAATATATTTGCTAAAAGTTGTATTTGCAATTTTTTAGAATTAATCTTAAAATACATTTTTGTAATGCTCTGAAATCTATATTTTTTCTACCGAATTCCCAAAAATTTACAAATTTTGATGGAATGCATAAAAAAAGTTCGTGAGTCAAAAAATTATTTTTTTCGCTTTTTCGATAGCTCGGACTATGGTTTATAAGGGAAAACAATAAAAATAACTAAGTTTTTGTCTGAAGTTGGAAAAAAGTTAGGTTTTGTTTGTGTCTTTATTTAATTTTTTTCTAAAGCTATATTATTAATGGAAAAAAATATTAGAAAAAAAATCCAATATTAAGTATTTTTTCTTTACACATTGATATATTATATAGTATTCTGTAAAAATATAATAAAAAATCAGAAAAAAATTATGCAGTACGTGGGCCGTTTTGCTTTAAAAGTTATCTACGACTTTTACTAAAATCCCCAAAATCACCAAACTTTAATGGCCTTCATAAAAAAAGTACGTGAATAAAATTTTTTTGTTTTTTATTTTTTTTGTACCTTTAACTATGTTTTATAAGATCAAAGAATAAAAATAACTAAGTTTTTTTTTTTAAGTTGAAAAAAAATTTTTTTAAAAAAATCAAAAATTGGATTATTTTTTTTTTATTTTTTATTTTATTTACTGTAAATAAATTTAAAAAATACATCAACATTTTAGTGTTTTTTTATATAAAAGGATTTATTGTATTGTATACCATAAATTTATAGTAAATAATTCGATAAAATAAGTATACAGTGGGCCATTTTGCTTTAAAACCAGTATTTGATTTTCGTTGGTATCCCAAATCAAAACCAAATTTTTTTTGAGATACATAAAAAAAGTTCGTACTTAAAAATTATTTTTTACTGATTTTTTTAACATCCTGGACTGTTTTCTATACGATCAAATAATAAAAATAACTAAGTTTTTGAAAAAAACGAAAAAAAAAAATTTTAAGTACCCAAAAAAAAATTTTTTTTTTAAGTTTTTTTTTTTTAACGGGGTATATACTTATAAATAAAGCAAGTATTAAACGAGTTTACTTAAAACTTATTTTGAATAAATTTATTTTCGTAATGCAATAGGAAAAAAGTGTTGCGAATGTTTTGTTTTTGCAGTTATTATGTATTTTTATATTTTTGACTATATTTAAAAAAAGGATATATTAACAGCTTTTTGGTTACTGCAAGCAACTCAACGAAATTTGGCACACTTATTGACGCCATTTGATCTAATCTATATTTAAAACTTGATAGCAATTGAAAGATTTTTAAAATAGTTACAGCGATTTCAAGAAAAAGGATATATGGCAGCCACGCGAGTCCTTGCTCAGATTAAAATACAAATGTTGTACGTCGATAGTTATCTAAATTTCTAAGACAATAACTAAGTTAAGTAATTTTATACCAAGTTTTGTGGCTAAAACTCCACTTTTAAATTTCAGGATATACGACAGGTACAAATGTCCTTTCGCCGATTTGCTCAAAATTTTTATTTTTTTTTTCTATTAATTAATTTTGTGCCTGCGTACCAAATTTGGAAGATCGTTGGCAACTCTTTCTATTTTATTTTTGTGATTAAACTATATTAACACTTTATTGCAGTTTTTAAAAAGGATATATAAATAACTTTTGTTTTACAAAACCGATTTCAGCGAAATTTGGCACATACATTGACATCACTTATTTAAATTTTTACAAAAAATTTCAAGGATATCGAGTAATTTTTGAGCGATTTACAATATTTTTAAGAAAAAGGATATATGGCAGCCACACGAGTCCTTGCTTCAATATAGAAAAAAATTTACACATAAAATACTATATCAAAATTGGTAACATTGACATAGTTTGGGAATTTTGTGACCATTTTTGTAGTTTTAATCACATATTTAAATTTCAGGATATATGGGGGGTAGGCGTGTCCTTGCTCCTATTTTTCCAAAAACTCATTTTTTTCTTGATTAGATAATTTAATGCTTGTGTACCGAATTTCAGAAATCTGCGACCAATATTCTATTTTTGCCCACTCGATATATGGGAACGAATCACTGTGCGGAGGTAGTATTATGTTACGTTTTATTCACCAGCTGGTCACTCTTAAAATTAGGCACCAGCCTTAAAAACACACATTTTATTTGGCTGTCTGACCTTGGGCGGTATGTCCGTGGTGTATCGCAAGATAATTAAAATCTGAAATTTTAATCGTTAATGTTATCAGATGGGCCTTAAATTTGTGCCACCTACATAAGTTTTAGCCCTCTGCCATAAAATTTCTCAAAAACAGTTTTTTTTTATTTTTTTTTATTCCGGCCTAAAGTATATACTGACGACATACGTCAATGGGTTAAATTCCTTTCTTTATTAATAAATTTTGTAATTTTCGTAAGGTACAATTCCATTTTAACGACTCTTTAATTTGCCGTAATGTTTAAATGGTTTAAATAAATTTACAACATTTTAATAGTTAAGTTTTTGTATCTATGAGTAAAAACCTGCAATAAAATCTTTTGTAATCTGAATTTAATAATGTCATAAAACTTTCATTAACTTTACCCCTTTTTGTTCTGTCGCTCAGATTGTTTGTTGTTTTTTTAAATGCGTCTCATAAAAATGTAAATGGAAAGCGATTATCATACACGATGGCTTTGAATAAAATTTAAATCCCATGATATTTGCATACAATCTGTTTGAAAAGAATGTTGTTGAAAAATTTATGTAATTTGGAATTAAGTATTTTAAAAAAACACCTTTTACAAAAAGTACAAAAAAATATTATAATAACGATTGTAGGTGTTGTCACATTAATATTTAAAAATAAATATGTAAGAACACCAAGTATACTTTGCGCTACTTTAACACGGGTACTTACGTTGTGTAGTATGACATAAAATGAATTATATTTTAATAACATGCAATAAAGTATGTCCGTCTGTATGTCTATTTCTCTGTCAATTATTAACATGTCATGCCCATTGTTAGGCTTTTAAGTAATTTTTTTAATTGCATCCAATGTTTAAATTATTGGCTTTAAGCTGTTTTAACACTCAAACGACGAAAGGGGTAACATCGGCACAAGACAATATAAAAATTATGTAATGATGGTTAGGTAAGTTTAGATAGGTGTTAGTCATTTGGTGAATTCACTCGGAAATTATAAGGCCTCCTTGTGATTCCCTTAACTGTTATTTCCCTACTCCCACTCTGATATAGAATTTAACTTCTTAAACCACACCGATTTCCTAAGGCATTCTGATAGAGACGTCAATGAGACACCGTTTAGGCAATCTAGGTTATCGAAAAATATTTTCCCGAAATGCCTGAGTCGTCTTCCTATCAGACCCGGACATTCGCATAATAAGTGCTTCACTGACTTCTCCTCCTCCACTTCCCCAGAACTTCTACAATAGTCCCCATCATAATTTCCCATAAGCACGGCCATTTGTCCAATTATACAGTGCCCTGTAAATACTCACACTAATAGGATAACCGTCCGTTTGCCAAAAGTAAGAACTCTTTGTCCTCTTAGGATTTGGCAGTGGCCACAGTGATCGCGATATCCTGCACGTAGTCCTTCATTCTATTCTCTGAAATCCTGTCAATTTCATTCATCAATTCCACTATAACTATAGGAACCGAGATGTGTGGTTCCACCCATTCCCAACTGATTCAGAGCCATTTCTCGGACATTCATGAACCAGTTCGTTTCTAGCGACCCCACTATGTCTATGGACCAAGATTAGCTTGATTGTGTGCTAAATTATGCGACGAAGGGATTGTTTACAACTCCTACCGATTCCCTGATTTTACAGAGTTTGGTTTTAAGGCTTATCCGGAAGTCTCAATGAGACCCCGATTGGGTGGCTTTCAAAGCATAATCCCGAACCTGTACCCATCGGCATCTTTGATCCGTCCGTAAAGATTGAGATCGCATTCTCTGTTACAAAGGAATTTTCCTTCCAGTCTTTCCCGGTTGGTAATTGAAATTTGAAGGTTCTGTCAAAGTTCGTCTGTGGTGAGATTTATCCGATTCTCTGTTCTTAATATGGTCGAGTGTCCCCAAGAGCGTTGCGACTCTCTTAAGCTAATAGCCGATTTTGTTGCTGTGCTCTTGACATAGATATCCATGGACTGAATGTTTAGTATTACTTCCAGACCGGCCTGGGGTGCCAATCTAATAGCACCCACACACGCCAGTCGTTGTACCTTCTGTAGGTTGCAGATAAATGATTTCTTATCCTCTGCTCTCCAGTACACAAGGCCACCATAGGAAAGTATTGGGATAACACCGCTCTACAAATCAGAAGTTTGTCGCTGCGTTTTGAATGAAACCAAAAAAAGTTTATAGGTATTGGTTTCCCGATTCCAAAACGGTCACTCAAATTTTTCTATCACGTCACATTTTTGAGAAAATCGCGGCTAAAGTGTCAAAAAAGGCCCATTTTGGCCATTTTTGAGCGCCTATAAAATAAGATCCTGACATGCGAATGACTTGACATCAAGCTCATTCGAAAGTGTGTTATTTTCTCTTTAAGACAAAGTCAAATTTTCTTGGAATTTAATTTTTTAAAATGGTGAAAAAATCATTAGCCGTAAGTGCTATAAATTTATTATTTACATGTGTATTTGTATGGAAATTTGTTGAAAAACACTGTGTAAATAAACTAAATATTTAAAAAATGGAAGATTTTTTGCTAATGATTTTTTTACCATTTTAGAAAATTAAATTCCAAGAACATTTTATTTTTGTCTTAAAGAGAAAATTACATACTTTGGAATGAGCTTGATACCAAGTCAATCGCATGTCAGGATCTTAAATTATAAGCTTTCAAAAAGGGTAAAAAATTGCCTTTTTCGGCACTTTAACCGCGAATAACTCAAAATCCTGACGTGATAGACATATTTGGGTCTCAGATTTGGAATCAGAGCAACAAACACTACCTAAATCAATTACCAGAATCCAATACGCATTTTCATCCTTTTAGGTATTTGGGTTTAACTTTCCCGCTTTGGTAATAAAGACCAACCTTACTTTCGTTCTTTTTAAGGGTATATACCGCAATACCAGGCTGCCCATAAAGATGCGCAGCAGTCATGGCATGGACCTGATGGGAAAAAATCCATCAGGCCCTGCTGATTTGTAGGTCTTGAAGGAACGAATCGCCCACGTTATCTTACGTTCGTCCACCATCTTTCTGAAGAGTTCATTTATCGGAATTGCATTTGTTGAAAGTGTACCAAACGGAGTTTACCCCTTCATCTGGCACTTGCAACTCGGGAAATGGTTGTCCATCAGAAGTTGAATGGTTTTCTGACTGCTTTCTGCGGGCTTATTAAAATAATTTGGTACACCGGGATCTTTGGAAAGATTTTTACGAAGCCTAGTCGACTTTGTTGTTCCCTCCAATTTTCACCGGATGATAAACCAAGCATCTTTTTAAGCCTTTGAGGTTTTACTCTTTTTTTTATACCCTCCACTTAGTGATAGAGGGTATATATAAGTTTGTCATTCCGTTTGTAACTCATCGAAATATCGATCTGGGACCCCATAAAGTATATATATTAGAGTGTCCCTTATTTTGGAAATGTTGGAAATCTTGAGACGGTACCCGCTCATTTTTTTCCTTTTGACTTAAAAATAACTCAGGAAAAATTTTACGCCCCTAGGACCACGCCTTCCCTACGCGACGGGCCCTTAAAGAGCGGGGCCTAAAAAATCATTTTTCCATACAAACCAAAAAATTTTTTTTTTGATTTTTAATTTTTTTGTTATTATTTATTATATTACTTGGTTTGCTTATTCACAACAAAAAATTTGATTTTGGTGGGATAAGTCTTTCAGCGCTAAAAAATTTTTCGCAAAAAAAAATTTTGAGCCGCCGGGGTCCTACAGTAAAAAATTTTTAAAAAATATTTTTTTTTAGTTTTGACCAGCAACGGTTTTAGCTGCTATGTTGCTTTAAATGATATATATTCATAAAAAAATACTTTTTGTATCTGTGACATCTTAATCGTGTTCTAAAAAAGGGTAAAAAATGCATTGATGATTTTTTTCGATACACGATAAAAATGTCACAAATATGAATAATATTTTTTTTTGGATATATATCATTAAAAACAACATAAAAACTAAAACCATTGCTTTTCAAAACTAAAAAAAAATATTTTTTAAAAATTTTTTACCGTAGGATTCCTACGGCTCAAAATTTTTTTTTCGAAAAAGATAAAGATGTCACAGATATGAATAATTTTTTTTTTGGAATATATATCATTTAAAGCAACATAGCAACTAAAACCGTTGCTGGTCAAAACTAAAAAAAAATATTTTTTAAAAATTTTTTACTGTAGGACCCCGGCCGCCCAAATTTTTTTTTTGCGAAAAATTTTTTAGCGCTGAAAGACTTATCCCTCCAAAATCAAATTTTTTGTCGTGAATAAGCAAACCAAGTAATATAATAACACTGTGCTACACCAAAAATATGCAGGGGTTCTCATATAAAAATTCGGGTTGGTTGGAGTCCATAGAGTACTGATATACTCATAGTTTTTCTGAATCACTTCGTTAAGTACGTTTTTTATTGGCAAATGTGTCGAAAAACGGAAATTCTTAAATTACAATTTTAAAAAATTATTACTTTGTTAGTTTGCAACCGATTTTCGATTTTATGGATTTGTTTTAAAGGTATAGTTCTTACCTTTCAAACAAAACAAAAATATTAAAAATCGATTACGAATTGGCTGAGCTACGGTCGCTTAAGTAAAAACAAAACCTATTTTTTGAAAAATTTGTCATATTCTTTACACTCTAAGTTGAAAGTGCATCATTAAACAATTTTTTTGAATTTTTTGTAAAAAAGTATAGTAAAGTAGTTTTCCAAAACACCAAAAAACATAACAATCGGTTTAAAAGTGAATGAGTTATGCTAAGTTTTGTGATAGGGCATTTTTAAATTTTTTCAGAAACGCTTGTAATTCAAGAATTATTCATAAATCTTGTTACTAGTAGTAATTTTATGCGCATATGCATATAAACTAGAGATGGGAACGTAATTAGATTTGTGCGTGATTCACACATGATCAGAAGTGAGCGTGATTGAAAATTAATTTTACTCACGTGGTTGTTAGTGAGTGTCAGTGTGAGTGGAATAAAAAAATGGGCGTGTCAGTTACTTCCAAATCCTATTTATAATTTTTTGGGTTTGTTTAAAAAATATCAGCGTTACTTCTTAAACAAAAAAATATTGTGAATCGGTTGAAAACTGACTAAGGTGCGCTTGTTTAACTAAAAAACCTTTTTTGAAGAGTTATACCTGCAACATTTTTATGACAAAAAACATTTGACATTTTTGAAACGAAATTGGTAAAATTGTGGGATCATTTGATGGAAATTTTACCTGTTTATAAATATACGTATGAGGCCTTCCACACCAAATGTTCAGCGAAAAAAAAACATGTGAACCGTAAATTTTTAAATGGGTTGTATGGATAGCCATGTGAGGCATTCCACACCAACTGTTCCACTACAGAAAAACCATAGTGGTTTCAATGGGATATCATTTGCAAAGTATTCGCTCTTAGGGTACTAATAAATAACAAAAATAAAATTTAAGTTTTTTTTCAAAAAGTGGGTCTTGTAGGCGTGGTCAAATATAAAAAATATCAAACTTTTTTGCCTGAGTATTTATTCACGATCACGCACGCTAATGAAAGAAAAAAAATATTCAAGCACGATATTTTATTTTACTCACGCTCACGTGAACATCGTGACCGTAACTTATTTTTTTCTACTCACGTGTGCGTGAATGAGCGTGAGCAAAATAAAATATCGTGCGTGACTAATTTTTTTCTTTCATAAGCGTGCGTAATCGTTATTAAAAAGTCACTCACGCTACCACGCCTCTTAAAATATTTTTAAAGTATTGATATTACTCATACGCACATGTTTTAAATACCATTATTGTATAAAATAAGCGTGTTGCAATTTTTGAGTTTTGATTTTTCGAAAACAAGGCAAAACACATCTCTAAAAATTTCAGATCAGATAGAAAATTCCTTTAAATTTTTTTAAAAAAATAAAAAACAAATAAAATTGCGGCATGTTTTTTGATAAATAAAGTTTAAGTTTAAATTTAAAAAATTCAGAACTTCTTCTGAAAATGTTCCAATTTTCATTTTCTTAGCTTTTATTGATAGCCTATTCAGCTTTTATTGATAGCCCATTTAATTGATAGCCCATTCAAAAATCTATAAACAGCTTTTGTCTTTAAGACTTTACTGTGTTTCATTTAATTTGCATAAATATTGAATTGCACAAATATTGAAATTTTCAATTTTTGACCACGCCTTCAAAGCCCACTTTTTGAAAAAACTTAAATTTTATTTTTGTTATTTAATAGTACCCTAAGAGCGAATACTTTGAAAATGATTTCATATTGACACGACACAACTTTTTTTGCTGAACATTTGGTGTGCAATGCCTCATATATGGAGCTAAGAAAATTACGTTTTTGTTCGTTCAATTTTTCAAAAACTGGGCTTAGGAGACGTGGTCAAATATTGGAAAAATGGTCAAGTTTGTGTCAAGTTGTCTTGTTTAAATATATATCAAATAAAAACGAAATGCACCAAAATCTCAAAAATTTACATTCTTGTATAGTTTTGTATCGGCTATCGATTAAAATTTTTTTGGAAAATTTTCAGAACCCGTTATGAAATTTTCCATTTTTTAAAAAAGTCAATTTATAAAAAATCCGGCCACTTTTGTTTTTTTTTTGTAATTTTTTTTTTTAAAGATTAGATGTTTGTCTAGCAAGATTTTTTTAAAAATTAAGAAAATCTATAAAAAAAAAATTAAGAAGAAAAAAAAGTAATTTGTCTGATTTTCAAAATAAATTTTAAAAATTTAAAATAGTTTTTGAAAAAAATTAATTTCAATTTGTGTTTTTGCTAATTTATGCCAAAATATGCAATAATATGCACTTAAAAGTTCGAAATATGCACAATATATGCATTTAAAATCAAAATATGCAAAAATATGTATTTTCACCAAATTATGCAAAATATGCGAAAACAAATAATGCAAATCTCTTGATTCGGAAAGATAATTGGTCGATATCGTTTTTAGGCTTTCCAAAAAAAAATGCATTTGCATGGAAATCTCACCCTAGTTATATAAAAAACTTTTTTACCCGGGACCCATTGAAAAATTTTGGTACACAATTTTTTTCTCACTGAACATTTGGTGTGGAATGCCTCACATGTATATTTATAAACAGGTAAAATTTCCATCAAATGATCCCACAATTTTAGCAATTTCGTTTTAAAAAAACATGTTTGCAAGCGCACAGCTTTTTCTGTCATAAAAATGTTTCAGGTATAAAAAAGGTTTTTTACTTAAACAAGCGCATCTTAGCCTGTTTTTAACCTATTCTCAATATTTTTTTGTTTAAGAAGTAACGCTGATATTTTTTTAACAAACCCAAAAAATTATAAATAGGATTTGGAAGTAACTGACACGCCCATTTTTTTATTCCACTCACACTGACACTCACTAACAACCACGTGAGTAAAATTAATTTTCAATCACGCTCACTTCTGATCATGTGTGAATCACGCACAAATCTAATTACGTTCCCATCTCTAGTTTATATGCATATGCGCATAAAATTACTACTAGTAACAAGATTTATGAATAATGCTTGAATTACAAGCGTTTCTGAAAAAAATTAAAAATGCCCTATCACAAAACTTAGCATAACTCATTCATTTTTAAACCGATTGTTATGTTTTTTGGTGTTTTGGTAAGCTACTTTACTATACTTTTTTACAAAAAATTCAAAAAAATTGTTTAATGATGCACTTTCAACTTAGAGTTAAAAGAATATGAAAAATTTTTCAAAAAATACGTTTTTTTTTACTTAAGCGACCGTAGCTCAGCCAATTCTTGATCGATTTTTAATATTTTTGTTTTGTTTAAAAGGTAAGACCTATACATTTAAAACAAATCCATAAAATCGAAAATCGGTTGCAAACTAACAAAGTAATAATTTTTTAAAATTGTAATTTAAGAATTTCCGTTTTTCAACACATTTGCCAATAAAAAACGTACTTAACGAAGTGATCCAGAAAAAGTATGAGTATATCAGTACTCTATGGACTCCAACCAACCCGAATTATCATATGAGAACCCCTGCATAAATTATTTTTGGTCTTTTGTAGCACAGTGTAATTAATAACAAAAAAATTAAAAATAAAAAAAAATTTTTTTGGTTTGTATGGAAAAATGATTTTTTAGGCCCCGCTCTTTAAGGCCCCGTCGCGTAGGGAAGGCGTGGTCCTAGGGGCGTAAAATTTTTCCTGAGTTATTTTTAAGTCAAAAGGAAAAAAATGAGCGGGTACCGTCTCAAGATTTCCAACATTTCCAAAATAAGGGACACTCTAATATATATTCATGATGCCCGATCGATTTTAAGACATTCTAGCGATGTCCGTCTGTCTGTCTGTGGAAAATGCTGTTGCAGACAAAATATTGCACAGAGATGACTGAAACTTAACATATTTATTGGAAGTTCTCCCGAGAAGTTTGGTATTGCATTTGAGCGATATCGGTTCAGCGGTTCAAAAGTTATGAACGAAAATGTAAGCACACCTCCAAAATTTCAGTATATTCAACATAACCTAAAAATACAAAATGCTTTAATTCGGTTTTTGGTTGACATATATGAACATAATTGAACACCAAATGGTATTTAAACAAGTACGAACATTTTTTTTGACAAAAAAGAAAAAAATCGCGGATTTTTTTTACCAAAATTTTTTTCGCGGAAATTTTTTTTTTCAAAAAAAATATTTTTTTCAATAGTTATTTCCTTTTAAATAAAGTTTTTTGCAATAATCTTTTTGAAATTGTGGAAGGTATCACTACATTCGGCAAGGCCGAATTTAACTTTTTTACTTGTTTTTTTTTTACTTTGAGCCAACACTCAGGGGATGCCCCCTACTAATGCAATGCACTGTCTTGGTATTAGGAAAATAGTTTATAAGGAGGAGGAAAAAGGGAGTAGTGTTTGTGGTGATTTAATTTGAATTTTTCTAGATCGTAGCTGACAGGGAAGACAACTGCGGGAAGTTTATCCCAGTTGAACATTTACCGTGTTAACATTGATAGAACAGTGACACACAACCCACATTTCAACAATAGAGCTGGATACCCTACTGTCATTGATGAGCTTCAACGCACTCCTTTCCGGTCCAGAAGCTCCAAAAAAAACCTTAAAGCTCCTGCCCAGATATCGGAGTTGTATTCCATTTTCGGTGGGATATAGGAGGTATAAATAGTAAGCTGATCAGATGTCGTGAAGTAATTCTTGCACCGTTTTGAAAAACCAAGGCACTTAAATGCTTCTTTCGACACTTGAAAACATGCTGGTTCCAGCGAATATCACATTGAATTTTCATGCATAGAACATCAAGAGTGTCTGGTTCCCTAATAGCTATACCCCCTATGTATACAGATGACGTTGATTTCACAGACCGTCTGTAGGTCAACATACAACACTCGGTCTTACGAACATCCAAATCGATACTATTAGCAAGACCCCACTCAGTGATCGTCGAAAGCTCGTGATTGAGTGTGAAGAGAATTCACTTCTGACATCAAAAGCAATAAGCTTTGAAACGAGGGCACCGTGCCACACACGAGCGAATGCTTTGGAAATATCCAGAGCAACCACTTTGCTTTCACCAAATTGGTGGATGGAATGACTCTAACGTTCCGAAAGAAACGCTTACAGGTTTCTGTAGAACGACTTCTACGAAAGCTATACTTCCGATCGCACAAAAGTGAGTTGGACTCCAGATAGTTAACCAAGTGATAATTAATCATGGTCTCCATCACCTTAAAGAGCGTAGAGCAAAGTTTTTAACACCAGTGCCGAAATACCAGCTGCCCCCGGGGACTTAATAACGTTGAGATCTTCGAGAGCTCTTTTAACTGCTCGTGCTCGGAAAAATATCTTGGACATAGTTAAGGATAGTCTCTCGAGATCGGGCAGTGGTTGATTGCTTTCCGGCAAGAATGAGTTTGAGAAAAGATAAAAGAGAATTCAGGAGATACCGAGACCGTATTTGAAACTCAAGTTATGTCAATAACCTCTTTCCTAATAATAAAATCACATAAAACACAGCATTATGACCCACTCAAATCTTAAGATTAACAATGAAAATCCCAACTAACACTTGTATATCGTGTGTATCGTTTGAGGGTTTAATAATACCAACAAGAAATTATAATATTTATTTTAATTTTAATCCATAAATCAATTTTATCACATTATAAATTAAAATTTATATATATTTTTGTAACATTTTATTTTTATTGTTTAAATTGTGTGCTTAAGTGCATGAGTTAAGGGATCAATAAATAAATGAATACAATTTAATATGATTTATTTGTCGCATAAATTCTATTAAATACAATTGGGAATAATTAGCAATTTGTCTGTTCTGTTTGGTTCTGTGTGTATGTTTTATTTTATGGTTTACCATAATTGGTGGCGTTGCCAATAATTGTTCTTTGGTAGTAATTGATTAAAAACGAAGATAAAAATTATTACTTTTTAAATTGCATGTGTTAATTTACCAATTATTCTGCAACAAAGTTTGAAAAAAACATGAGATTTTATCGTAAAGTGGTTGTGATTTTTAGTCAAGTACATGTTAATCAATTCAATTATTAAAACATATTAATTTTATTTCCAAGAAGAAAAATTATGAATTTCAAGGACATATATAAATTAAATAAATTTATCTTGCAGATTTTAGTTTTTTCTCTCAGATATCATTAGTTTTGGTCGATCGTTAAATTACTTCGACTCTTTGTTCGCTTGCCAGAAAACAATCAAACACTGCCCGAACTTGTGAGGGTATCCCATGCCAACCACTGCCCAATATATTTTTTGAGCTCCTGCAGCTAAAAGGTTTCTTGTGGATCTTAGCGTATGTATATCCGTCACTAGAGCCGGATAGTATACCAGCACGGTGCTGAAACAGTGCTGTTCGAGCCTTTTTTCTGCAACCCGGAAAATGGGTATCAAACAGAAGTTTCTGCGAAAGATCCGTCAGGCTTTTTGAGAAATTCTGGTATACTGGGATCTTTGGAAAGAACCTTACGGTGTTTAGTACCTTTGCTTGTTCCATCCAATTATCCAAAGGAGATGAATCAAAATTATATTTTTCGCTTTCGGGTTTCCTTCTTAAAAGCATTAAAACTGAGGCGATAATTCTCCCAATACTCCGTCGTGTTTTATTGTCAGTTTCGAGTTAAGTTCACGGAAGCGTCGTTCATCAAATCCGTGACACAAACATAAGCTCGACCACAATTTAGCTTTTCCCGCAACATTTTAATCCCTTAATCACCCATTTCCTAAAACCAGAAACATTTTACACTTCTCATTTATCTAAATCAGCTGTATTTATTATAATTATTATTTCTCACACTATGTATTTATAGAACCATTAAAATCACGATATAATAAATAAATCCTTTTACGAATGGAATTAAATCCAAAAAAAAAAAAAATACATTACCTGCACTACTCATACGTTTTAATGTTAATAACAAAGTTCATATTGTCAATTTAAATTAACATTAGACATGAAACATATTATGAATGAATGACTGAGTGAGTGTCTTACAAGTGTCATTTTCATAATATTAAACAAATGGAAAATGGAAATATAAATGCAAATGTAAAATATAAAACAAATGTAAAGACAAGAACCTTAACAGATATTGAACGTACTTATGTTTAACAAACAGCAGAATCTTAAAAGAATTTATTTTTAAAGAAATAAAAGAAAAAGAACAAAAAATTTACCCATCGGAAATTTTTAAAATTTTTTTTAAATTGTAGAATACCTCTACAGAAAGTAGTATATTCCACATACGGATAGTTCGGCTTATAAATTGAATTTTCATGCCCAGAACATCAAGAGTATCCGATTCCTCAATATCGATACCACCAGATGAAAATTTTGGTTTCAATGTTGGTCATTCATAATCTGCCGCCCGCGACCAACGTCTACAGGGCTTGGCCTATAACACTGTGCAACAAATTTTGGGTCATCGCATTGAGCCTCAATGCCTTCAACGCCATATAAAAGAAGGCCATCAAGTGGACAAAATCACCAAAGGGTTTTGCAAAGTCAGTTCGGATTTCTTTTTTATAGCCCACTGAAATTTTCATTTTTTTTATCAAAGGCGTTTGGAAACGTCAAAAATACTATAATAAGAACACATCTGAGCTTCAAAATATGATTTGATGTCTTCAGTGAAATTTTATGGCGGTTCTTTTCTTAGAACATTTT
Organism: Pegoplata infirma; assembly: GCA_963921195.1. Classification (NCBI taxonomy): domain Eukaryota; kingdom Metazoa; phylum Arthropoda; class Insecta; order Diptera; family Anthomyiidae; genus Pegoplata; species Pegoplata infirma. The sequence continues at coordinate 261,128,159 of OY992536.1, read as the reverse complement.
AACCCTCTTACTGCCATTTTAAGGGGTCATTTTAGTCCTTTATCAAAAACTAAACAAAGAACTCTAATAAAACGTCCATTTAGAGGGTTAAAATGTTCTACAAATATTTTCCTCATAAAATTTCAGTAGGGGTTGTCAAATGTTCAAAGTTTGTGCCACATGCGCAAAATGCTTAAAAAGGGTTAAATATAAAAAATCAATGTTTGATATTTTTTTTTGCCAAAGCAGTGTTAAAATATATCGACAAAAAACAGTACAAATATACTTCTGAGCTAAAAATGATGTTCTGATGTGTTTTATAAAATTTTACGATGAATATTTTCTTTGACCAAATTAACCCTCTAGCTCCCGTTTAACGGGGTCATTTTTGTCCTTTTTAAAAGAAATACAAAAAAGTCTTTAAAAAAAGACTGTTAGAGGGTTAAAATGTTCTACAAATATTTTCTGCATCAAATTTTACTAGGGATCGTCGAAGCCAAAAAATACATTTGGACTATGTAAAATGCTAAAAAAAAGTAAAGTTGTAAAATTTGCACATGCAACTTTTCCACATACTTTTTCTAGCATTTTACATAGTCCAAATGTCTTTTTTGGCTTTGACGACCCCTAGTAAAATTTGATGCAAAAAATATTTGTAAAACATTTTAACCCCCTAACAGTCTTTTTTTATAGACTTTTTTGTATTTCTTTTAAAAAAGGACAAATATGACCCCGTAAAACGGGAGCTAGAGGGTTAATTTGGTCAAAGAAAATATTCATCGTAAAATTTTATAAAACACATCAGAACATCATTTTTAGCTCAGAAGTATATTTGCACTGTTTTTTGTCGATATATTTTAACACTGCTTTGGCAAAAAAAATATCAAACATTGATTATTTATACTTAACACTTTTTAAGCATTTTGCGCATGTGGCACAAACTTTGAACATTCGACAACCCCTAGTGAAATTTTATGAGGAAAATATTTGTAGAACATTTTAACCCTCTAAATGGACGTTTTATTAGACTTCTGTTTTAAGTTTTTGAAAAAGGACTAAAATGACCCCTTAAAATGGCAGTAAGAGGGTTAAAATGTTCTAAGAAAAGAACCACCATAAAATTTCACTGAAGACATTAAATCATATTTTGAAGCTCAGATGGGTTCTTATTATAGTATTTTTGACGTTTTCCAAACGCCTTTGATAAAAAAATTAAAACTTCAGTGGGCTATAAAAAAGAAATTCGAACTGACTTTGCAAAACCCTTTGGTGATTTTGTCCATTTAATGGTCTACTTTCATATGGCATTGATGCCATTGAGGCTCATTTTTCTTGTTGCACAGTGTAATCGAAGGAAAATTAATGAAAAATATTGCTGTGTCTGCAAAAGAGTAGATAGGTTTGACTAAGAAGGTCATTAATAACGATAAGAAAAAGAGTTGGAGAAAGAACAGAACCTTGCGGTACCCCGGAGTTAAGTTGGAACCTATCCGATGACACCCCATCTACAACAACACGTATACTTCGGTCTCTAAGAAAACACAATATAAATCGAGAGAAATCGTTACCAACACCAAAAGCATTAAGTTTAGATCAATGATGCCCATTTCTTTACACAATTGTGCATTACGCTCTTCACACATATTCTTATTCTCTTTCATTTAGTCGTTGATGAGACAACAAAGAATGCTTATGCACTGACAGAAACAAATGATGCCATTCAAGCAATAAACTGTTATAAAATTATTTTTTTATATACAATGCCTTTTATTATTAATTAAATTGAATTTATTTATAAAGAATTAATTCAGTTATTATAATTGAATTATTCACAATATTAATTAATTATTTTTTAAATAATTTAAATTTAATTAAAAATTTAGTTCAAACATAAATTAATTCATTTATTCAAAATGTAATTGAAAATAATGTGAATTCATTCACAATTAGAAATTAATTCTTTAAAGGTCGAAAATTTGTATATGTCTTAAATAAGATATTCTATTAATGGTAAATTAAATTTTTGAAAATCTAAAAAATATGTTTCTAAAAATATCTTTAAAATTGTATAAAAATAAATGCAAATATATATTTTAATCATTAATAATATTTCAATTATTAGTCTGATTTTAACGACATCTTTTATAATTCGGTCAATTATTTTTGCTCAGTGCAGTCTCTCTCGTGCTCACTAATACTAATGCAAAAACTTTTTGGACATCGCTGGTTTAGATACAACTGCGTAGTGCAGTGTTGCCAGAAAATATTTGGCTCTTGTCCCCAATTTGAAAAATGAAATCCCCTAAAATACCCTACAAATTATATAAAATCCCCAAAAAAAATTTAATGAATATTCAAATATAAACTCTCTTTTAATTAAAAAAATGTGTTTATTAATCAATATTTTTATATTAATTTTAAGGTTAGACCTTTTTATGATACATATTTAAATAAATATTAAATTTTAAATAAAAAAGTTTTATTAAATGGCCTTCTCGAGATATAGGAATTTGAATTTTTTGTGAATCAAGCCCCCAAATCCAAGAATTCTGTTGATATTAAAAAGTGTAAATGTTGTCTTTTTATTCCTCTTCCCTACAAAATTACATAACTTTTGAAAAAAAATCCGGCCTCGATAAGATCAGGAATACCATCAGAACATTGTTAAGAAATTTAAAATGTATTTTTTTTGGTTTTATCCTTATAACCAGAAAACCAAAAATATGCTCTCAAAAACACGTCTTATGCGCTTAAAAAAATGCCCTTAAAAACGGAAAATATACTATAAAAACAATAAAAATATGCTCTTAAAAAAAATATGTCCCCTTTTTGCGGTGTTTTTTACAATTTGTTGGAGAATATACCCTCAAAATACCGTTATTTGCGGTAGTTAGAGGGTTAAATATGTTCTACAAAAATATTTGCCTTAATATTTTCTACGAAGTTGCTCAATATACCTAGATCTAAAGAAAACATAGTTTCATATAACAGGCCAAAGGAAAAATAGGTTTGAAATTGTTGTTCAATGTAATTTTTTTTTTTCTAGCAGAGTTACCAGACATTTTAAACAGACAAGAAAACAAAATCAAAACAAAAATTTCAATACACTTACAAAATTAAAAAAAAAAAGCATCCAACAAAAAAGAAAAAACTTAATAATAAGTGCTGTTATAAAAAAAATGGAATATAAAAAATATGCTCTTAAACCTAAAATATGCAAAAATATGCTCTTAAGGCAAAATATTAAAATGCCTATATCTCGAGAAGGCTATTTGATACAACTTTTCTGATGACAGATTCGTGGTAGGAGGTAATACTCCAAAAGTTTCTATTCGGTTGTCAAATAATTTTTCAAACGACCCATAAAAATACTGAAAGTCAATCAATACAGTAGGAGACACCAGTACATACCTATTTTTTGGCCTCCAATACTTTTGACCACCAATTTTTTGTAAACAAAGAAATATTTTTTTATTTTGATATCTCATTACTTTGCACTTAAGTAGATGTTTAAAAATAAATAAACAATATATTTTTTTATTGTTCCCAAATAAATTGGTGGTCAAAAGTATTGGAAGTCAAAAAATAATGGTTTCTTTAGCTGAATTGATTGACTTTTCGTATTTTTGTTCGTCGTTAGAAAAATTATTTGACAACTGAATATAAACTATTCTGAGATTGAAAATAAATAACTTTGTTCGACCCTCGTAAAACATTTATTATTTACTAAAATTACTCCCGACCTAAATTATTTTATCTTGCCCAATCCAAATGATGGGATTAAGTACAGTTTTACTGGGCATTTAAAAACAATATTTTTGTTGTTCAAAAAACGTCAAAAAATTATTAAAGCAATAACAATGCCAATTTAACTACTTTGACATTAACAAATGAATGAATTTGTAATTTTTGACTGCATTCTGTACCAATGTCAACCTCATTAATTGGTAATAGTCTTAACAATTTTAAAATTTTAAAAATTTAATTTTTAATTTTTGAAATAAAAAATCCCCAAATTTTAGAAAAAATCCCCAAAAATTAGCGAAATCCCCAAATCCCTCCCCTCGAAATCTTGTCCCCAAACCAAACTCGAAATCCCCATTTTGGGGACAAATCCCCTTATCTGGCAACACTGGCGTAGTGCCACACACGATCGAGCGCCTTGGAAATATCCAAAGAAACCACCTTAGTTTCACCAAATTGGTGAATGGAACGACTTAAAACGTTCCGAAAGAAACGCCATCAGGTCTCTCGTAGAACAACGTTTATGGAAGCCATACTGTCGGTCACTGAAAAGCAAGGTTCGGATTTACTCTTTTATTTTAACTCATTCTCACCAAGCATTGAAAATGAAATAAACACAAACAGTTTCATTCGTGTGCCAGAGAAACAAGTCGATCGGTTCAAAACCGGCGTCGCGCCGACCGTTTTTCCCATTCTACGCCTCCATTATTTCACATTTTAAGGCGCTATTTTTTCACATTTTAAGCCGCCGAATCAGTCGACTCCGATCGATTCATCATTATAAAAATCACAACACAAATTCACAAAAGTACTACTCCGAACCAAAAATTAAAAATGAGCCGATGATTGAACCGCCGCCGGCTAAAAACTGCAAACGCCGCCGCCGGCAAGCAAAATTGGTCATGCCGCCGCTATGTGCTATTAAAGAAGCAGATTTATTTCATGCTTCACTGCTTGTGTGTGAGAAATAAAAAAATAAAAAATTTCGTGTGCTGGTGAATAAATGAAAATTCTCATGAGAATGCTCATGAGCATCTCATATTTTCGCTCACTCACCGAATTTAGAATATTAAAATTTAATATGCTAATATCTCGAAAACTAAGCAAGATAGAGCAAAATGGAGCAAAATTTCGAATCACATGTGTGAACCCTACTATTGGGTCCTAACTTTGAATCAAAAAATTCGATTTACCGGGAAATCTTAAAATGTTAATATCTCGGCAACTAAGCAATTGTGTAGTTCTTGGGTCGTAGAACAAGACCACCGAACACCCAAAAGCAATTCAAGCAATAGTTTTTGAGTTATTTAAGTTTCAAATTTAAGTTTCAAATGTGTTGAACCTATTGGGTCCTAAAAATAAGTTCCCAACCCTAAAATGCTGATATCTCAAAAACTAAGAAAGATAGAGCAAAACAGTGCAAATTTCGGATCAAAATCGATGGCGACCCTTTAGGGAGAGTGGAAATCTACACATGTGTGGACCCTATTGGGTCCTAACTTTAAATCAAAAAATTCGAAAATCCTAATATCTCAGTAACTACGGCCGATACGACAAAAAATTGCAAAGCTATTTTGTAGCTTTTGGATTGTAAAACAAGACCACCGAACACCCAAAAGCAATTCGAGCAATAGTTTTTGAGTTATTTACGTTTCAAATGTGTTGAACCTATTGGGTCCAAAAGTAACGTAAATAACTCAAAAACTACACCGCTCTACAAATCTGAGGTTTGTCGCTGCGTTTTGAATGAAACCAAAATAGGTTTATAGGTTTTGGTTTCCCGATTCCAAAACGGTCACTCAAATTTTTCTATCACGTCACAATTTTGAGAAAATCGCGGTTAAAGTGTCAAAAAAGGCCTATTTTGGCTATTTTTGGGCGCCTATAAAATAAGATTCTGACATGCGAATGACTTAATATCAAGCTCATTCAAAAGTGCGTAATTTTCTCTTTAAGACTAAATCAAATTATCTTGGAATTTAATTTTTTTTAATGGTGAAAAAATCATTAGCCACAAGTGCTCTACATCTAATATTTACGTGTGTATTTGTATGGAAATTTGTTAAAAAACACTGTGTAAATAAACTAAATATTTAAAAAATGGAAGGTTTTTTGTTAATGATTTTTTTACCATTTTAGAAAATTAAATTTGAAGAACATTTTATCTTGTCTTATAGAGAAAATCACATACTTTTGAATGAGCTTGATACCAAGTCAATCGCATGTCAGGATCTTATATTATAAGCTTTCAAAAAGGGTCCAAAATGGCCTTTTTCGGTACTTTAACCGCGAATAACTCAAAATCCTGACGTGATAGACATATTTGGGTTGCAGATTTGGAATCAGCGCAACAAACACTACCAAAATCCCTTACCAGAATCCAATACGCATTTTCATGTTGAGCTGTGCTATTGCTCGAATTGCTACCTGGTGTTCGGTGGTCTTGCTCTAAGACCCAAGAGCAACAAAATTGATACAAAACTTTTTGTCGTATATTAGCATTTAAAAATTTCGCGGATTTTTTGATTCACAGTTAGGACCCAGTATGTGTAAACTTTCCCTATAGGGAAAGTTTTGCTCTATCTTGCTTAGTTTTCGAGATATTAGCATATTAAATTTTTTTTGAAAATGAAAATTTTCAACCGGTGAGTGAGTGAAAATATGAAATACTCATTTCAAAATGCTCATGAGGATTTTTATTCATTCACCACACGTATTTTTTCTTCTTTCATTTTTCATTGCACATAAAGTGAAACGAGAGCAAGCAACATGTTTTTCATTTTCACAAAAAATTAATGAGTGTGCCCAAATGAAAGCTTCTTTTATGAGCAAATACTTACTCTGCTGAAAAGTTAGTTTGACTCTAGATAGCTAACAAGATGGTGATTAAACATGCTCACCATCACATTCGAGAGCGTAGAACAAATAGATATCGGGCGATAGATCTCGGGGTTTGAAGACGTACCTTTATTAGGGATCGGTTGAATGTGACTTATTTACGTTGAGATCCTCAGGTACCCTTTTAACTGTACGAGCTCGAAAAAATATCTTATCTTATCTTAAAAATATCTTATTTGATGTCCGTGTGTACATTATTTTGCCCCTTTTTGCACTCTTAGAATCGGAATTTCAAAAATGCTGGAGTATCCTAATTTTTAAAAATTACAGTTATTATTTCAGGAAATCTAAAAAACTACCAAAGTACGCTTTTAAGAAGAGTTTTTAAAAACCCTGCCTTAATGGGTCTACTTTTCAAAAGGTAAATCTACATTCCAAATTTTGAGTCACCACTGGAGACTCTCCAGCTTTCCGCGGGAGGATCCTAAGTTTTAAAAATTATAGTTATTATTTCAGGAAATGTATTAAAGTACCAAAGTATGCATTTTTACCCCTTATGTAGAGCTTTTAAAAACCCAGCCTTAATGGGTCTACTTTTTAGGAGGTAAATCTACATTCAAAATTTCAAGTCACCACTGGAGACTCTCCAGATTCATTGGTTTGGGCTCTGTGATAATAAATCAGTCAGTCATTCAACTTTTTTGTTTTTGTAGATTACATTCGCTTTGATCCATTGTGTATTTTAAGGTTATCGGAAAGTAGAGTTTATAGGTCAAATAAGAAATAATTTTTATTAATTTGAAAATCAGAATTTTTAATTAAAAATATTTTTATTTAAGCAAAATTACTTGAAATTTGTAAGCGCTTCTTCAGACAATGTAAAAAGAAAAAAATATAAAAATTTGCTGTATGCGGTTGTATTGTTTTTTTAAGGGTTAAAATCTTCCGAATTCAAGCGTTTTTTTTTTTTTTGATCCACTGAGAGTTTTTCTCCAAAAGTTTATCACAATAAGAACATATTTCTACAGAGAGTAAATTGAGATTTTGATAGATTCATTCTTTTAATTACTGTCGATTACCACACCCTAATCGTTTTATATGCAAAATATTGAAACCTCCTCTTTAGAAACTGCTAGAACCACAAAAAGAAGTAAGTGTGAAAATCATATATACCCTTCGTCATTATTTTCGAAAAAAAAATTTAAAAAATAATTGTGTTTAAAGGACCCAGTTTCATCATAATGTATTTCGTCGATTTGCAAAATTTTGCATTTTTTAGAAGTACATAACATCAGTTTTAAATGTAGAACTTTTTTCCCCCTGGACTGAATACGTCCGGTTTTTAACTTTAGATCTCTAGTTCGTTACGGGTATCGGTAGCTTGTCATAAATTGGTAAAGATTAAGAAGAGATATTCTTTATGTTCTCTCGGATCCGATCAATATTTCCAAGTGTTACATATCGAATGAAAAAAATAATATTCCCTCAACTTTTTTGATGTAGAATATATAAAGTGTGAATATCATTGAAAACGCCCCTCGTAACATAAATCATTGATACTTCAAAAAAAAACAAAACTTTGTGCAACACAATTTTTTTCACACTCACAAAACTATCAAATCAACTCAATTTAGATTTGTAGCAGCAAATATGTGTGAATGGTAGTTATTGGACGTTGCAAGATTTCTTTCCAAAGATTATTATAATAATTTAATTGAAGCAACAAGTGAAACAAACTATGCAACAAAATAGCAAACAAAAAACAACAAATTGAAATGAATGTTGCCAAGAATTTTGCAAATAAAAAAAATATAAAATAAATTCAAGCATAATAATTACACAGGAGAACAATTTTTATTGAAACACATAAAAATTATTAGCTTAAAGTTTCAATTAAGTTTAGTGATTAACAAAATTTAAGTGAATCAATCATTGTTTTGATCGAAATTTTTATTATTTTTCAACATAACAGATTTATTTTGCTTTAATTTATTTGAATACATTAATTGAAAAAAATTACAAAATAATCGGGTTTTACTTTTTTATTGTTGGCAACATATTGGAAATCAAAAATAAGCATATTTTCATAATTTTATCATAAGCTTACAACTAGTTCGTTAAATCAATCATTATTTTGATTGACTTCAAATAAAAAATTTATTAAATTTGTGATCAAAATCGAAAAATGTTTAATTTAAAAAATATTCAATGAATCACCTATTAATTTGGTGATTATTATAACAAATTTTCTTCATCGGAAGAGTTTCAATTAAAACAGTTATTGAAATCGCGTTTTCCGTGATTGAAATTTGTTTTCAATTCAAAAGAATTGAAAAAAATTTAAATCACAAAAAAGTGGTTTCAATAAATTTTTTAATTGAAACTCCTCCGATGATGAAAATTCTTATACCAATCACAAAATCCATAGGTGATTGATTAAATATTTGTTCAATCAAACATCTCTTGGAAACCAAAATCTCTGTTACCTAGTGTTAAAAGTTGCATGCAAACGAGCAAAGTGAGCAAGTAAATTTACAATTCAATTGAATGACTGATTGGTTTAAAATACAAAAACAAAAAGTGACCGCAACCAACAACTAGAACCCTCACTTCACAAATTAAATTGTAATGTAATTGTTTTCAAATCACACCAAAAAATCAAAAAAATACCGGTAAGAGGGCGTTTTTGTTTGTTCTGTTTAGAGTTTCTAAATTTAAAACAAACCCAGGTGCTAGATTGTACAAATCAATCCATTCAAGCTTATCTGTATTGTCCAATTTTCCAAAAAAAAAAAATAAAAAATAAATTGAATAAACAACCTAAGGAAGTAATATAAAATTTAGTAAAAAAATAATAAAATATTTAAAAAGTTACAGTTCTGCTTTAAGAAGAATTTCAATGCCAATTGCAAAAATATTACAAACAATATAAAATTATCTATGTATATAGTTTGCAAATTTAAACAAATACAAAACAAATTACCGACTGCCACTATAAAAGGCACAGTGGTTTAAACATCGAACTGTTAGCTAAATATAATGTTTTTCAATTAAAAACTACAGCAAAGCGTCGTTGTTTGATTTATTTGAGCAAATCCATGCGAAATTTATCTAGCGGATCACCGATTTTGTTAATCTTTGTTTATTTGATAGAGCATCATAAATGATTAAAAATAGAGCCTGCGGTCAGGACCGGTTTTCGGTCTACCCGGGTACCCGTCCTGAAAACCGAAAAAAGCCTTCGCAATTACATGAAAATTTCGACGATTTTTTTCGGTCTTTAGGACGGCACTTTTTTGTGGTTGCTTCAAATGACTCCATATGGAACAGGGATACTCTAGACATAGTTGAATTGAATTCGGCTGTAAAGTCTTGTTTTGTCCATGTATTGGGACGGTCTTTTTCAGTCTTTAGAACGGCACTTTTTTGTGGTTCCTTCAAATGACTCCATATGGAATAGAGATACTCTAGACATAATTTCCGATTTTCCTATAGTTTTTTGTGCCGGTCGTAGAACAAAAATTTTGAGAAATCGGCTGTTAAACTCGTAAAGTCTTGTTTTTTCCATGTATTTACATGAAATACATTCGGTCTTTAGGACGGCACTTTTTTGTGGTTGCTTCAAATGCCTGCATATGGAACAGGGATACTCTAGACATAATTGCCGATCTAACTACAGTTTCTTGTGCCGGTCGTAGAAAAAAATTTTGAGAAATCGGTCTTGTTTTTTCCATGTATTTATATGAAATAGGGACAGTCTTTTTCGGTCTTTAGGACGGCACTTATTTGCGGTTGCTTCAAATGACTCCATATGAAACGAGGATGCTCAAAACATAATTGTCGATCTATTCACAGCTTTTTGTCCCGGTCGTAAAACAAAAATTTTGAGAAATCGGCTGTTAAACTCGTAAAGTCTTCTTTTTCCCATGTATTTACTTGAAATAGGGACGGTCTTTTTCGGTCTTTAGGACGGAACTTTTTTGCGGTTGCTTCAAATGACTCCATATGAAACAAGGATACTCTAGACATAATTGTCGATCTATTCACAGCTTTTTGTCCCGGTCGTAGAACAAAATTTTTGAGAAATCGACTGTTAAACTCGTAAAGTCTTTTTTTTCCATGTATTTACATGAAATTGGGACGGTCTTTTTCGGTCTTTAGGACGGCACTTTTTTGTGGTTGCTTCAAATGATTCCTTATGGAACGGGGATACTCTAGACATAATTGCCGAACTACCTACAGTTTTTTGTGCCGGTCGTAGAACAAAAATTTTGAGAAATCGGCTGTTAAACTCGTAAAGTCTTGTTTTTTCCATGTATTTACATGAAATAGGGACCCGAGTAAAAATTTTTATACGATACAATATATAATGATATGTAACACAATATATATTTATACGCAATTTGATCCGAATAATGGTGGATGTTTTTGCATTAAAAAAGATCAACTTGTATAAAATATGATTTGATTTCATCCGAGTTTTGACCAGACATTGCCATATATTAGTGGATCTAATTAGATCTAATTGCATAAAAACATGTAAAATCCTGGTGTTTTTTAGTTTGGGTTGAGATACACCACAGGTCAACGATACATTCACCAAACATATAATTTTCTTAAACAAAAAAATGTTTGGGTACGCTTCGAACCAGATAGGTGATATACATAACCCTAACAAGGAAATGTTTAGGAACATTTTAAAAAGTTTCTTATACTTTGCCTTAAAAACTTAGAAAATTGTTGGTTAAATGGAAACATATAGTGTTATATATGGAACAGAATAGGATATATATAATTTTATATTAAATTATACAGAAAAACAAATTTTGTATTGAGCCTCATATAATTAAATATAATTATATCAACCGTAAGCCTTTTAATCCGAATCATGATTAAATTATATATAAATACATATGACTGCATTTAAAAAATTTAGAAAACAGCTCACGGGATATATGATCATATATGATTCGTTAGGTATGTATCAAGTTATATATTGTTATATATGTTTATTTTTACTCGGGGACGGTCTTTTTCGTCTGTTAAACTCGTAAAGTCTTGTTTTTTCCATGTATTTACATGAAATTGGGACGTTCTGTTTCGGTCTTTAGGACGGCACTTTTTTGTGGTTGCTTCAAATGACTCCATATGAAACAGGGATACTCAAGACATAGTTGCCGATCTACCCACATTTTTTTGTGCCGGTCGTAGAACAACAATTTTGAGAAATCGGCTGTTAAACTCGTAAAGTCTTGTTTTTTCCATGTATTTACATGAAATTGCGACGGTCTTTTTCGGCTGTTAAACTCGTAAAGTCTTGTTTTTTCCATGTATTTACATGAAATTGGGACGGTCTTATTCGGTCTTTAGGACGGCACTTTTTTGCGGTTGCTTTAAATGACTCCATATGAAACAAGGATACTCTAGACATAATTGTTGATCTATTCACAGCATTTTGTCGCGGTCGTAGAACAAAAATTTTGAGAAATCGGCATTTAAACTCATAAAAAATATGTTTTGGGATCCTAAAAAAATCAAAAATCAAATAACTCAAAAACTTTTGATCTCAGGGCTTTTGGGTATTCTGTGATCAAGTTTAACATGTTAAGAGCAACAAAAGTGCCTTTCGTTTTTTTATCATGTGGGCAATACTTACCGAGATATTGGCTTTTTAAAATTTTCCGAAATGCGAATTTTTTTTTAATTCAAAATTTCGGATCTATTGAGTCCACACATCGATAGAGGAAGGCTGTTTTTCTTCGTTGTCATCGGTAAATTTTGAACGTGATTTATTAATGGTAACGGCTTTTAAAAAATACGAAATCGCGTTTTTGGTCCACAGGTTTTGTTTTTAAACACCAGAATTATTTTTTTTTACAGAATTCACCTCAAATGACAAACTATAATCAACAGTTTGTCAACTTTTGAGGTGAATTGTAAAAAATAGTACTACGCATTTTTTAAAACAATATTGGAATGTCCTTTTATCCTATTAAGGACACCATGGATTTCCAAAACCAAAATTTTTTATTAAAGCTTAGAATGTCCTTTTACCGCTTTTTAAATTTCAGAAAGGTGTTTTTTTGTGTTGCCGAGCAATAAATTTTTAAAGTGGTGATAAATCTAAATTTTTGATTTTTTGCCAAAATTGTGAAAAAAATCAAATATTTGTCGATCTAAAAAATTAATTGCTCAACAATACGAAAAACACCTCTCTAAAAATTTAACAGCGTTAAAAGGACATTTTAAGCTTCAATACAAAATTTTGACTTTGGGAATCCATGGTGTCCTTCCCAAAAAAAAGGAATAAGAAAAAAATTAAAAAAAAAAAAAAATAGTTTCAAAATTTTAAATCTTCATAATTTTATAAACAATATTAGTGGTATTCAGAGTCTTGCTTGCCAGCCCTGGCACTAGTGGTAAAAGAGCACTTTTCAAAATTACTTTTCAAAATACATGTATTTTTTGAAAGAAGTACTCTTTTGCTACATTGCCAGGGGTGGCAACAAGACTCTGAATACCTCTATTGTTTTTATAAGTTTTTTCATACGACTTACGGTTTCCGAGCACAAAAATGTTAAAAAATTGTCTAAAAGACAATATTGTCAAAAAAGCGCTTTTTAAACGCCCATATCTTCCAATGTATTGACCTAAAAAAAATGGTTTTAATAATTTACGAAGCTTTATCAAATAACCAAAATTAAACAAAATCGGTGATCCGTCAGTTAAATTTCCCATGGATTTGCTTTCCTTCATTTCAGAAGATAATTAAATCTTTATTTCGCTAAATATTCTTTTGAAAACTTTTCTATACGAAAACGGTTTCAGAATCTTAGACTTTTTTAATGGAAAATTTCATGGAAAATTTCTCAGGATCTGAGACCTTTTTCTAAAATTTTTTTTTTTAGAATCTAAGAATTTTCTATAGAAAAAATGTTTTAGAATTTGAGCATTTTTCAAAAGAAAAATGTTATAGAATTTAAGAATTTTTGTATGAGAAAATTGTCTTTAAAAGTGTTATTTATTTTGTCTTTCATAACCACTGTTCGCACCAATCCATCAATTAAAACTTTGAAAGCCACCCAAAAAAAAACTATTAACAAAAAAAAGGGAAAGAACAAAAACCAAATCCACTCCATAAACAAAGTGGCCTTTCAAAATGTGTATTGATGCGTGTTGTTGCTGTTTTTTTATTTAATTATTGTTAGTCGAAATATCGCTCAGTCATATCGCGTTTAATAATTGTAGCTACTAAACTTTAGATATATGTAGTTAATCTTGTTGTTCATGCTCATGCAAACATAAAAAATTAAAAAAAATATATATAAAATATTTAAAATTGAATTACAAACTATAAATTGCTTTAATTAATTTAAACAAGTGTTGCAGCAGCAACACCAGTATAACAGCAACAACTGCTGCTATTGCAATTTGCCTACACTCGTAACTACTCGTCTTAAGTACCAAAACTTGAAGTTTATGTCGAACTAAAGTTTTACAAGTTACAAATAGTTTTACTAATGAGTTAACATTTCTGTCTATAATTATGATTTAATTTTATTAAATACAATATTTTGCAAATTAATTTATAATTTTATTTAAATTTGTTTTTTTTTTTTTTTATAAAAATATTAATTTATGCGTTTGTAACACATGTTTATAAAGACAGGAACTGACCAACTTGACAACCAGAGTCAGCCAATCGGATAATACGATCTCCACTGGCCCAGCAACTAAAAAAACTCAACATCAATTATTAAATGACACCTAAATTTATCACTATCATTATTGACAGTTTTAATGATGTTTTTGATATGATCTTGCGATGCAGGTGAATATTTTTAGTTATTATAAATCGTAGTCCAACAGCTTAACGGTTAATTTAAATGTTTTAATAACGTAACGGTTTTTAAACCATCCACTTAATGATAGAGGAAATGTGAGCAAATCCATGGGAAATTTAACTGACGGATCACCGATTTTGCTAATATTTAGTTATTTGATAGAGCTTCGTAAATGATTAAAAACTTTTTTTTAAGATCAATACTTTGGAAGATATGGGCGTATAAAAAAGCGCTTTTTTGACAATATTGACTTTTTGACAGCTTTTTAGTAATTTTGAGCTCGGAAACCGTAAGTTGTATGAAAAAACTTATCAAAACAATATTGTTTATAAAATTATGAAGATTTTAAATTTATACAAAATTTTTGCTGAAATTTTTTTTAAATTTCAACAAAAAATTTTGAAAACTATATTTGAATGTCCTTTTTTCCAGGGAAGGACATTATGGATTTCTAAAAACAAAATTTTGTTTTAAAGTTTAGAACGTCTTTTTATGCTGTTAAAATTTCAGAGAGGTGTTTTTTCGTATTGTTGAGCAATTAATTTTTAAAGTTTGTTAAATAGCCAAGTAAGTGATTTTTTTCAAAATTTTTGCAAAAAATCAAATAGTTGTCTTTAGGCAGTTATTTTGTGTTTCTTTACACGAAAACTGTAAGTTGTACGAAAAAACTTTCAGTGACAATATTGTTGATAAAATTATGGAAATTTAAAATTTAAAAACAACAAGTAGAAAAGTCAAATTTGACTTGGCCGAATCTATGAATACCCTCCACAATGCCCTTTTTAAGTTATAGTAAATTTTCTACAGTGAAAAAAAAAAACATTTTTGATTAGATATTTAAAAAAAAAATTTTTGAAAAAAAAAATTATTTGCTCAATTTTTTTTTTGAGTGTAACATTTTTTGAGTGTAAATTTTTTTTCGAGTGTATTTTTTTTTTTTTTTTTTTATGTAAAAATATTTTTGAGTGACAAAAATGCATTGTAAAATATTTGTGTGACTTGCCAATGTTTTTAAAACATGTTTGACGGGTTTTCAACACGTGGATTTAAGGTGAGGCGAATCTAAAATTTACGGTCTTGCTAATAACTTTTGAACCACTAGACCGATTTGGTACAAATTCAATACGAACCAGCACATTGGAACAAAAAATATATATGATAAGCTTCAGCATCCGCAGAAAAGTTATCGTGTTTTTTATCTCGTAAATTCGTGAAAAATCCTTGCCGAAATTCGCTTTTGAACCACTGCACAGTGATTCGTTCCCATATATCGAGTGGGCAAAAATAGAATATTGGTCGCAGATTTCTGAAATTTGGTACACAAGCATTTATTTATCTAATCAAGAAAAAAACGAGTTTTTGGAAAAATCGGAGCAAGGACACGCCTACCCCCCATATATCCTGAAATTTAAATATGTGATTAAAACTACAAAAATGGTCACAAAATTCCCAAACTTTGTCAATGTTACCAATTTTGATACAGTATTTTATGTGTAAATTTTTTTCTAGATTGAAGCAAGGACTCGTGTGGCTGCCACATATCCTTTTTCTTAAAAAAATTGTAAATCGCTCAAAAATTACTCGATACCCTTGAAATTTTTTGTAAAAATTTGAATAAGTGATGTCAATGTGTGTGCCAAATTTCGCTGAAATCGGTTTTGTAAAACAAAAGTTATTTATATATCCTTTTTAAAAACTGCAATAAAGTGTTAATATAGTTTAATCACAAAAATAAAATAGAAAGAGTTGTCAACGATTTTCCAAATTTGGTACGCAAGCACAAAATTAATTAATAGAAAAAAAATAAAAATTTTGAGCAAATCGGTCGAAGGACATTTGTACCTGTCGTATATCCTGAAATTTAAAAGTGGAGTTTTAGCCACAAAACTTGATATAAAATTACTTAAATTAGTTATTATCTTAGAAATTTAGATAACCATCGACGTACAACATTTGTATTTTAATCTGAGCAAGGACTCGCGTGGCTGCCATATATCCTTTTTCTTGAAATCGCTGTAACTATTTTAAAAATCTTTCAATTGCTATCAAATTTTTAATATAGATTAGATCAAATAACGTTAATAAGTGTGCCAAATTTCGTTGAGTTACTTGCGGTAACAAAAAAGCTGTTAATATATCCTTTTTTTAAATATAGTCAAAAAAATAAAAATACCTAATAACTGCAAAAACAAAACATTCGCAACACTGATTTCCTGATGAATTACGAAAATAAATTTATTCTAAATAAATTTTAAGTAAACTCGTTTAATACTTGCTTTATTTCTAAGTATATAACCCGTTAATAACAAAAAACTAAAAAAAAAAAAATTTTGGATACTTAAAATTTTTTTTTTTTCGTTTTTTTAAAAACTTTGTTATTTTTATTATTTGATCGTATAGAAAACAGTCCAGGATGTTAAAAAAATCAATAAAAAATAATTTTTAAGTACGAACTTTTTTTATGTATCTCAAAAAAAAAATTGGTTTTGATTTGGGATACCAACGAAAATCAAATACTGGTTTTAAAGCAAAATGGCCCACTGTATACTTATTTTATCGAATTATTTACTATAAATTTATGGTATACAATACAATAAATCCCTTTATATAAAAAAACACGACAATGTTGATGTATTTTTTAAATTTATTTACAGTACATAAAATGGGGGGGTGAAATAAAGCCATAGGCAATAAGGCCATATGGCCTTTTTTCTCAATTCAATGGGAAATAAGGCCATATGGCTTTATTACCAACACGATTGAGCAATAAAGTCATATTGATTTTGCAACCAAAGTGGAAATAAAGCCATATCAGTTCAAAATGTGGAAATATATTTCCCCGTAAATCCTGCTACCCAAAAAAAAAATATTTAGCGAATCCGCTAAATTAATTTATGGAGTTTGTAATCCCTAAGTCCGGCCAAAGGCCGGCTACGCAGAAAAATTTTTTTTGACTATCTTTAAATTAAAAACCACATATACCACGAACCTCGGAACTTAGAGTTGTCTAGAGGCACCAATTTTTTATTGGCAGGGTTTTTAATTTAAAGATTGTTTAACAAAAAAAGTTTTTCTGTGTAGCCGGCCTCCGGCCGGGCTTAGGGATTACAAAATCCATGCACTAAACCCACCCTCTCCGCAAAGTAAAGTTTTCTAGGGTAGCAGGCCTTTTCGCTATCAAATTTGTTATGCCTCAAAAAGGCCTGATAACCAAAATAGCTTTGGTTTGCAGAGAGGGTGGGTTTAATGCATGGAGTTTGTAATCCCTAAGCCCGGCCGAAGGCCGGCTACGCAGAAAAACTTTTTTGTTAAACAATCTTTAAATTAAAAATCCTGCTATTTAGTGGAAAAATTTTTCAACATTTTCCCCTACACTCTCCGGAAATTAATGACGAATACTTTTATAAATTTTCAAATGAGTAATAAAGCCATATATGGCTTTATTTCCAACAGCGGTTGGTAATAAGGCCATATGGCTTTATTTCTCAACTCATTGGGAAATAAGGCCATATGGCCTTATTGCCTATGGCTTTATTTCACCCCCCCACATAAAATAATTAAAAAAAAAAAATAATCCAATTTTAGATTTTTTAAAAATTTTTTTTTTTCAACTTAAAAAAAAAAACTTAGTTATTTTTATTTTTTGATCTTATAAAACATAGTTAAAGCTACAAAAAAAATAAAAAACAAAAAAATTTTATTCACGAACTTTTTTTATGAAGGCCATTAAAATTTGGTGATTTTGGGGATTTTAGTAAAAGTCATAGATAACTTTTAAAGCAAAACGGCCCACGTACTGCATAATTTTTTTCTGATTTTTTATTATATTTTTACAGAATACTATATAATATATCAATGTGTAAAGAAAAAATACTTAATATTGGATTTTTTTCTAATATTTTTTCCATTAATAATATAGCTTTTGAAAAAAATAAAATAAAGACACATACAAAACCTTACTTTTTCGCAACTTCAGACAAAAACTTAGTTATTTTTATTGTTTTGCCTTATAAACCATAGTCCAAACTATCGAAAAAGCAAAAAAAATAATTTTTTGACTCACGAACTTTTTTTATGGACTCCATCAAAATGTGTCAATTTTTGGGGATTCGGTAGAAAAAATACAGATTTCAGAGCAATACAAAAATGTGTTTTAAGATTAATTCAAAAGAATTGAAAATACAACTTTTAGCAAATATATTTAAGTAACTTTTGCAAAAAAAAGTTCGTTGATTTTTTTAAAATTCGATTTTTTATAATTATTTTAGTAAACCTATAAAATTCAATTTTTTTGTTTACACACAATAGCATTAAATTTCCATACTTTAGCGCCCTCTTGTGGCAACATATGACTTCTTAAAAATCAAAAAAGCACATATTTTTTTTAGTTTACTATTAAACTACAAAAATACAAAAAATCATCAACATTGAAGACATACTTCTTTTTTTGATTTTTTCCAATGAAACGAATCACTGTGCACTGGACCGATTTCGCTGGATTGCAATACCAACCTGACCAGGTAAATGCTCAACATATATACCAAACTTCAGGAGCCTCCGTAAAATCTTTCAAAAGTTAGCGTGTTTCAACAGACAGACAGATAGACAGACGGACGGACATCGCTAGATCGTCATTAAATCGAACGAAGATCATAAATATATGGGGCATTCCATGTGAAATCGGACACTTTGAAAAACTTTTTTTTTAGATTTTCCCAATTTGTTTACAGTTTTTAGTACCCTTTGAAAACTCCTTCGAGGTAAAATTTCAGATTTTTTTGATTACCTGTTCAAAAGATATCGAATTTTTAAAAATTGGTAGTTTGTTCCTTTACTCAAACTTCATTTAATCATAACTTCTTCAATAATGGTCAAAATTTCAAATTTTTTTTTTCAAAATTTTTGTTTTTTTACGTACTTTCTAAAAAAAATCCCAAAAAATTCTTAAAAGCGCTCTAGTATGCGATTTTTAAGTTTTAAAATTTAAATCTCATTTTTGAAAATGTTCGTACTCTTCGATTTTTTTGAAATTTTTTTGTGTAAAACTTCTATCAATTCTACAAATTTTTTTCCCAGGAAGATCGTGGGATAACGATTATTACTATTTTTTAAAATTTTTTGAAAAAATTTTATTGTAATTTTTCAATGAAATTTTTTCAGTGAAAAAACAAAAATTTTTAAAAAAAAAAACCTAAATTTGGACCATTATTGAAGAAGTTATGATTAAAAGAAGTTTGAGTAAAAGAACAAACTACCAATTTTTAAAAATTCGATATCTTTTGAACGGGTCATCAAAAAAATCTGAAGATTTACCACGAAGAGTTTTCTAAGGGTACTAAAAACTGTAAACAAATTGGGAAAATCTAAAAAAAAAAGTTTTTCAAAGTGTCCGATTTCACATGGAATGCCCCATATATACTTTATGGCATTGGCCTCGAATTTTAAAAAACGGATTACAAGGAATAATATGATTTTTTTTCTGTTTTCTCAACTTTCTTTGGTATTTTAAGTTAAATTTTCAGAATTCAGATGGTTACAGAATTTTAATTTGGAGTAAAATGCCTCTCTAAAAAGGTACTAAAAACTAAAATCGGTTGAAAATCAGCCAAGTTATTAAAACTTCCCCAGGCATCTAACGTATGGCAGACCACTTGATTTCATTTTACGTAATTGGCCCACTAATTCTAAGAAAACAAAAAGGTGTAAGGGTTCAAGTGGAAAAAATGCAGAAGAAAAATTGAATTTCTAAAAATTATAGACATTTCCGGTATTTCCCAGTTAGTGTTATCATCAGTAGGATTTTAAATGTCGGTTTGTCTTGTTAATAAGGTATATTTTGGTACTTTTTCAGTAATAAGAAGGGCATAAACAAATTAAACAATTTAACAGTTCATTCGAATAAGGACGAATAGACCATTTGTATTATGTTACATATGACGATAAAAACGCAGGAAACGGCTAAAAACTTATATTTTTTCCAACATTTTTGCATAATGCACTAATCCAGCGGTTACCAACCTTTTTGGCTCGCGTACCCCTAATTTTAAATTTTATCAGCCGCGTACCCCTTAACGCGTTTTTGTTTTCGCTAAAAAATAAATATTACGAGTTAATTTGGAATTTTTGATCTGCTGGTATTATAATTTTTTTTTAGGATTTAGTCGAGATCAAAACAATGCAATGGTGGAATTTTTTGGAAAAATTTTCGCTCCTTGGGGTGGTTCTGATTTTTCTGCAGAGCAAAAACGGCTGAAAATATTGCAAATCTGACTTCACCAGTCGGTTCTACACAAAAAATTAAAACAACGGACATTTTTTGAGTTCTTAAAAAAGTTCCAGAAACCCATCACAGGTGGCGGAAATATAACTTTTTTAATTTTTTTAAATGTTTTTTTTTTTTAATACGAGGGCAAATCAATAATTCCGTGACTTTTTGAATGAAACACCTTCGTATATACAATGAAAGGGCATTTTGAGCTTAACAAAATGGTACCAAAATTTCCACTCTATCACAACCCGCCTCAAAAATGCCCAAAAACACGTTTTTGGAGAACTTTGACATACATTTTCTCAAAAACCTGACATCATAGAAAAATTTGGGAAACATATTCGGAATCAGCATCGAAAGGTTAATCGAAAACAAGTAGTCAGATCTCAAAATATTATCCAAAAATATTGCAAAAAATGCTCTCTAAATCGCGTAAAAATACGCTTTTTGTGAACCTTAATCTCAAATTTCTTAAAAACCTGACGTTATGGAAAACTTTAAAAGCCAGATTGAAACCAGCATTGAAAGTTTAATCTAAAACGAATGTCCAAATTACTAAAATTTGGCGTACCCCCGCGGACAGTTTCGCGTACCCCCCAGTGGTACGCGTACCATAGGTTGGTAACCGCTGCACTAATCCATTAATGCAAAAAAGTTCACAAAAATATAAGTTTAAAACCGTTTCCTGCGTTTTTATCGTCATTTGTAATTTTATACAAATGGTCTATTCGTCCTTATTCGCATGAACTGTTCAATTTTACTTTGGTACTCTTTCTTTTTCCCGAAATAATGGTTCTAGTAGAAACATAAAATTTTGAATATAGGATCATCTCGCGGAAAAATCATTCTGACAAAGGTGCATTTAAGAAAGTTCCGATTTTACTGGAAATGCATTTTGGTACTTTTTTCGATCGTCTGATATAATAGTTAAAAAACTTGATATTTTTAATGTAGGATCCTCCAGCAGAAAAAATAAAAAAAAAGATTTTTTGAATGTGTCGATTTGAAAAAGGTGGTAAAAAGAGAAAAATTTTACTTTGGTACTTTTGGAACTTGAAATTTTAAACCTAAAATATTTTAGCGTAAAAAAAACATGGCAAAAAATAAGTTTAGGAAGTTCCGATGCTATAAAGGAAAAAAGTGAATTTTCTACACATTTTTTATTTTGGTACTTTTTTGGGTAAAAAGAGGTAAACAAGTGTTGAAACAAAATGTTTATACCGTTACCTTTACCGCAATCGTTTCGGTTGTCAATATTTCTAAAAACTTATAATTTTTTTTTAATTTCTAATTTTTCTTTCTTCTTGATTAGTTACATTTAGCGCCTTAAAACATTGATAACGATCAATTGAATTAGTACAAGTGTTAAATGCTTTCCAAGCCAGTTCTCCTTCTCCGTTACCCCAAAGAGATTTTAATCACACATTAAATAGTACAACCTCATTTAACATGCATTTATGTACAAAAGTTAAACTAGTGTTTTACAAAGAAAATAAACACCAGGTGCTGACACTTTATGTGTTCGATTTAATGATGTAAAAATAATTTAATTCAAAACATTATTAATATGTACTTACATACGAGTATATTTACACATTAAGGTGGATCTTATTTTGTTAATTTTCGATTTTTCAAAATCGAAGCCCAGTTTTGTGTGAGGTTAGGGTAAAAAAAAAATTAGCAAAAATATGAGCACGACGGTTGAAAATTGTAAGAACGAAATTGGGGCAAAATGGAAAGAGAAATTAATATTTTTTGCAATACATCATGTTTATTCATTTTATTCCTCTGAACACGAATTTCAAAATATTTTTAAAATTTGTCGAACGGTTATCGAGACATCGCTATTTGAAATTTTGTAGAAAATCAAAGTGTCAAGGCAAAAAAATTTCAAGATTTTTTTATTTAAATTCTTAAACGTAGGAAACCCCGCCATTTTTACAAATTTCAAATAGCGATTACTCGAAAACCGTTCGACCGATTTAAAATTGTTTTGATACTCTAGTTCAGCGCATCAAAATTAATAAATACAATATATCGCAAGACATATTAGCGGTATTCGCTCTTGATAGCATTTTTGCAAGGGTAGTATAAATGCTATGATTTTATGCTACAAAGCGTGAGCGTCATTTTTTCGTTTTTATTGTGAGTTTTCAAACAGCTGTTGTTATTATATTCTGCTGTTGTCAAAATAGCTATTTTCTATTGAAAATCGCTTTTCTAGCGATTTTTTTAGTAGGATTTAGCGACTTTCTGTTTGAATAATAATTGGCATCAGTGCTGCGTTCAAGAAGAAGATGAAATAATTTAATTTTTTCATTTGTGTTGTTCTAATTTTTGGTTATTTTTTGTTACAATTCGTTCTAAAAATCTATTGATATTTTTTTTACATAAAATATGAAAGTTTGTTAATTTTTCTTATTGATTTTCGGAAAAACTAAAAGATGTTAAGTATTGTAAGCTTGAAAGGTTTGAAAGGCCAGAATATGCTATGGGTTTTTGTCTTGCATATAAATGAAAGTCTTGTACATTTTTATTTCATGTATTTTGTTGTTGTGGTCTTAGATTAGATTAGATTAGATTAAAGAGGCCCTATGCACTGCGACCAGAAAGACCTATTGTGCAGCCTAAAAAGGGTGCCCTAAATGTTCAGGCTTTTAATAAAGCCAAGAATCCTATTCGGCAGAGAGTTCCACACGTCGGTCGGAGATATTAAGTGTCCCCCTAGATGTTGAAGTCTTCTACCAGTCAGTCTTGGGCATGTACAAAGTATATGTTCTGCTGTCTCCTCCTCTATCTCGCAGAATCTGCACGTGTCCGTGTCAGATAGATTCTTCTTCCTAAGTTGGTAACGTAGGTTACAATGTCCAGTTAGGTAGGACGTTAGGATTCGAAGATCCCTTTTGTCTAAAGACAGTAATCATTTAGATACAGTGCTGGATGGAATTATGAATCTTTTTGCCTGCCGCTGCCCAGCGCAATAGTTCCAATGTTCCATGAACTTAGATTCACTCCATATTTTGAGTCTTTCCCTAACATGTCCCGATGGCAAACCAAAGAATGGTTCAGGGCCAATAAAGGGTCGCCTGGCACCACAATTTGCCAAACAGTCAGCGCGTTCGTTTCCCGTGTGACCCTCATGTCCTGGGATCCATACGAGTGTCAGGTCGTTATGTCGTCCTAGTTCGTTAAGTGACTCAATGCAGTTCATGACCAGTCCGGATGTCACCTCATAAGCTATGAGAGCTTTTAGTGCAGCCTGACTGTCAGACATTATGTATATATGGGAACCATTTGTTTTCCTACGAAGACATTCGGTTACACATACATGAATGGCATATAGTTCCGCCTGGAATATTGATGGGGATTTCCCCATGGGTAGAGCGCGTTGGAAATTTGGTCCGAATATCCCCGCCCCTGTATCCTTATTGGTTTGCTTGGACCCGTCCGTATACCATATTATGGAATTTGGTTCTGGGTCCCAGGTCATGTTTGACCACGCGTTCCGTTCAAGGATTTTAGTGTCAAAGTTCCTGATAAATACTTGTGTCGGTAAAATTCTGTCCATGACCTTCAAAATAGGGTCATCAATGAAGAATTTTGCAATTCTCAAATGTCCCCGTAAGTCACCTTCCTTCATATTACCAAGTTCCGTCAGCCTTAGGGCGCTTTTCAATGCATTCTCCATTACAGAAATGTGTAGTGGTGGAATGTTAAGTAGGGCCCCGATGGCATAAGTTGGGCATGTTTTGCCAGCACCGGTAATGCCAATGCAGACGAGTCTGTAGACTTTATCTAATATAGTTCTGGCTGTACTTTGTTCCACCTTGGGCCACCATACTAGAGCAGCGTATGTTAGCATAGGTTTCACAATAGTGTTGAAAGACCAGAAAATCATGTGCGGTTTCAGTCCCCATGTTTTCCCAAAAAGTCTCTGACAGGCATAGGTAGCTCTTGTGGCCTTTATGGTTAAATTATTTAGATGTTGGTTCCATAACAAGGATTTATCCAATGTAATCCCAAGGTATTTAACCTCATCTGAAAATCCTATAGTTATGCCATTCAAAGTTGGCATGGTAAGTCCTAATTTTCTTTTTCTAGTGAACGGTACTAGTATAGTCTTGGATGGGTTAATTGATAACCCCTTTGACTGACACCAATTTTGAGTCATATCGAGAGCTTGTTGCATGCGGTCCGAGATAGTCGGCTCATGCCAGCCAGAGACGGCAATAACAAGATCGTCAGCGTAGCCGAAGGTCTTAAAACCAGAGCTGTTAAGTTCCTCAAGCAGCTCATCTATGACCAAAGTCCACAACAAAGGTGATAATACACCACCTTGTGGGCATCCCCTTGTAGCGTTGATGGTCATAGATGTGCCGCCAAGATCAAACGTAATCACTCTGGATGTTAACATCTCCAGAGTCCAATTTATTATAAGTTTAGGAATATCCATTCTTATCATAGCTTTCTTAATGGCATCATAAGATGTATTATCGAAAGCTCCTTGTATATCGATAAAGGCACAGAGGGCAATTTGTTTTGCTTCTATGGCCTTTTCAATCGTTCTGACAACATGATGGACTGCAGTTTCAGTAGATTTACCCGATTGATATGCAAATTGAAACCTATGTATCGGTTTGCTATTCAAACAGGTTTCTCTGATAAAGCAGTCCAATAGTTTTTCCATAGTCTTAAGGAAGAATGAGCTGAGACTTATTGGCCTATATGATTTAGCCAGTTGTTCAGATTTCTTCCCTGCCTTAGGTATAAATACCACTTTTACCTCTCTCCAAGGTTCCGGGACGTAGCCAAATAGAAGGCTAGATCTAAATAATCTAATCAGTTGAGGAATGATGATATCCATTCCCCTCTGAAGTAGACATGGGTAGATCCCGTCCGGACCCGGTGATTTGAAGGAGGAAAACTTGCTGATCGCCCATCTAACTCGTTCACTTCTGAAAATGTTGTTCGTTAAGCGAATATCACGACCAGTCAAAGACGGAGTTCTTGTAGCTGGTAATGGTTCACTGACGGACATGCATCCTGGAAAATGAGTTTCCAAAAGAAGTTTACAAGTTTCAAGAGGAGATTCAGTATAAGACCCATTTTGTCTTTTTAAAGTACATAGGCCATTTGAATGGTCTTGAGAGAGGGCTTTTTGCAGTCGCACTGCTTCTGGAAGATCATTTATTTTCTCACAGTAGTCGCGCCACGTAGTCCTCTTGGATCGTCTAATTTCCCTATTGTATTCAGTTAGTGCCCTCCTATAGGTGACCCAATCACCTGTTTGTTTGGCCCTATTGAATAATCTCCTAGCCTCCTGCCTAAGCTGTTCAAGACCGTTGTTCCACCATGGAACATCCCTCTTAACCTTCCTGGTCTTAAGTGGACAGCTACTTTCATAAGCTAGTGTCATATTTGAATGCAATTCGATACTTCCCTGATCTATCTCATATGTACTCCTAATGAGTCCGGTCGATTTATCAACGTTAGTATCAAGATTATTACGGTAATTATCCCAGTTAGTTTTCCTAGGATTGCGATAAGTCTGGTCTGATTCCACTGCACTTACCAGATCGAATACCAAATATTGGTGATCCGACATGGACAGTGCATCAGAAACATGCCAGTTTGAGATGGAGAACGCTAGATTAGAGCTAGTCATAGTGAGGTCCAAGACCTCAGATCTGACAGCATTTCTGAACGTTGGTTCATCTCCTCTATTCGCAATGTTAATATTATTGTTAAACACAAATTCTAAAAGCGACTCACCTCTTTTATTTATATCCGTACTCCCCCAGTTGGTGTGATGCGCATTTGCATCACAGCAGAGAATCCAGCTCAGATTATTTACTCGGCAATATTCCACGAAGTTTAATACTTCCGTGGTTGGTGCCGTATCAAACTCACCTGGCATATAGGCGGAGGCTAGTACCACCTCGTGATCCCCTGAGAGGGAGGGCACCGTTGCCCTGATTGCCACCAAGTCCCTAAGTATGAACTCTGAAATTGGAAGATATGTTAGATTGTTTCTAATGAAAATGGCCGTTCTCGGCCTCTCGTGGTTTGAGTTGTAAATTAGCTTACCTTTTTGGGCGGTGAGTCCCTTGATGACTCCATTATTGACCCAAGGTTCCTGGATAAAAACGATGTCCAGGCCATCGGTAGTGAACCTTCTGCTGAGCATATGTGAGGCAGCTTTCGCATGGTGAAGGTTCACTTGGAGACACCTAAGGTGCCTGGGTGTCTTACCTTTTGGAGCAGGCATCATGACGGGTGTTCTTTATGGCACGCTTTGCCACCTTCCTTCCTCTATTTGAGTTCAGCAGCGCTGACTCCTCTGTTGAGCTTCTCTCCCATTTGCGAGGTCGTTCTGAGCTCGACCTATGAGATGATTTTTTCAATCTTTTTCTCAGGCACAGAAGAAGAACTCGGTTTAGCGATGTCCTTCGAACAGCTGGGTTTTTCATCTGACCGGTTGGTGCTGTGATTAGCTCCATTGCCAGACTTAGCCACAGTTGTCGAAGTAGTCGCCTTCACCGTACTGGCTATCCCGCGCTCGACCTCAGTTTGTGGACGGGTAGGTCTTACCAGCGCTGATCCATAGCCATAGTTCACTTTATGACCTTTCTGTTGAAGTACCTCAGCCGAAATCGGGTCAATTGAGATGGTAAGTTCAACTATACCACCCCTTATGACCCGCTTTAGAACCTTCCAGTACCCAACAGGAAGGTCAACATTCTGGCCCTCGAGTAGACCTAGAATCATCTCGTTGGATGTTTCTGACTTCTCAGGGAAGTATCCAACCACTATACGGGGTTTAGGCACCTGGTCTTCCGCGACAACCTTCAGAACGGCTTCCTTCCAGGGCTGTAAGGTTGGAACATGAGTTCCCAGCCACTCTACCGTTTCCTTGTCGCGACAGACAAACAAAAGCCATCCTGGTTTGAATGTGCAGCTGGAGAAACTTGGTTTTACCACCCCCTTTCTCAGCTCCACAATCTTCAAGAGGACAGCTTGTTGTATGGCCTGTAGCTGCTCATCCGACCACCTCGTGTTTGGAAAATCCGGTGGGATGACTCCAATCTTGGTGGTCGCTACTGCTTCCTTGTACGAGGGTGCCGCCTTCTTCTGCTTTGATGGCATTTGCGAAGTTGATGTCGCTGGCGCCGGCTTAGCTTGGTTGACTTTTGCTACCTTGCGCGGTGTACCATCAGCTTGTGTTTCTGCGGCCCATTTAGATGGACGTTTTATTTCCGGTGGAGTAGATCCATCCGACCTCGCCCTCTTACGTTGTGACAGAAGGTCACGCACCTCATTGCGGGCTTCACGCATCGGCTTCTGGCAAAGCCTGCGAGCCGTATCGATGTCGATGCCTTCGTTCAGATACTTCCTCAGGCGTATTCGGGCAGCACCGGAGAGCTTAACCCTGTCAGACACGGGGTTTGTCTGCACACCTGGTTCATCTTCAGCTTCGGTTGGTTTAGGCTGGGAGCTCAATAACTCATCCTCTTCGTCCGTTGGGATGCATTGTTCAGCCACATTAGACCTATTGATGGCCTCTGTCTGCTGAACTGCATCCATTTCTTCTTCGGAAATGGTGAGACACGGTATCTCTTGGGTATCCATAAAAAGGTCTACGTCGACCTGCTCTTGCTCATTATTGTTTTTCATAATTAATTGGTTGCTTGAATCCATATCTGTAAGTATAAAAATGTAGGGATTAAAATAAATGAAGCTAGATAGCAGAGCCCTTTGCTACCAGCCAGCTAATTACAACCAAATTTCGCCAAGAAATGGAGGTCACCGTTCACAGACACGTTAATGTAGTGCCATTCATTCCATGGGCACGGTACGAATTACACCCGGAATTACAGGTTTTTATTGAGTGTCCGCTCTAGATCCGCCATCTTCTGTTAAATAGCAGAGACACCTCCTGCAGGTTGTGGCTCTTCACCACGGATGGTCGGTCACTGAATTCTGAGAGGCTAAGGCTAGTTTCAATAGAATAAGCTATATTGCGCTTCAAGAATCCCTGCAACACTCGCTGCTTCGTCTCCAATTGTGGTCTTGCATACTCTTGTATTTATACAAGATCTGCAAGCTTTGAAAGGTCTGCAAGGGTAGTTTGCTACCAAGAGCGAATACCGCTATTATTTTTTCCATTTTACAAAATCAAAAAAGCAAATTAAGGTCCACCTTATTATACATGCATTTAAGTTAAGAACATTTAATACAGCTCAAACTAAATTTACTCATTTAAGTTATCTGGTTAAAGAATTTAAGTTTTTATTACATTGACACTGATTAGCTTCTGGTTGTAGTGAGATTAAAGTTATGCAATATTAACTTAATTGATTAAATTTACCGTTAAGCTTAATTGATTATTAAAGAAAGTTGGATTGGATTAGGTTAAAAAAACATATCAAAAGGGGATCGTAGAATATCGAAAAAATTCCCGGGAATTTTGTACTCTTGCCCAAAACATTAAATCATGAACATGTTTTGCAGAAGATATGGGTGTAACCAGTTGACAAAAAAAATCACTACTGACAGCCTTAATAAAATTGCTGACATCTTCATGCAAGTTTTCCAAATGTCCCCAAGGACAAGTCAGCAGTTAATCAGCAGTGCCCACCAGCATTGCACAGATGGTTAAAATGTACCAAAAGTGAGGATTGATCCTACACACAAAAAAAAACTTGTCAAATTACTAGAAAAAGCCTCGTAATCTCATTTTACCAATATTTGACAGTTTTTCTTGTTTTTTAACAAAATATTTTTGATCAAAATTTACTTTTTTTTTGTAATTTTACAATTTTTTTTTTTTTGTAATTTTACAAATTTCCAACATTTTTTACAAAAAAATAACTAGTAAATTTACGAGAATCCCTTGTAAGTTTTATTGCGTCAAAGCAATTGTAAATTTACAATTTTATTGGTAAAAATCTTGTAAAATTACAAAAAAAAAACTCGTAATTTTTACTACGAATTCTCTTAAAATAGGAAAAAATCTAGTAAAGTCACGAGACCTCCTTTTACAAATATATAAAAACGCAATTTTGGTCCAAAAATGCTGATCAGCGGTTTTGGTCCACAGATTCTGATCATCATTTTGGACCAAAATCGAGTTTTTATACTTTTTTAATATTTTGACATAACAAACTTGACGTTTTCCTACTTTTAAGACCAATTTGGTTAAAAAATATTTTTTTAGAATTTTTTAAATATTTTCCCTACAAAAAACGTAAAAATTCCAAATTTTGAGCCAGATTTGATTAAAAAATGCCTTGCCCAAAACATTAGATCATGATAATGTTTTGCGGAAGATTTGGGTGTACTTGCCTAAGCAAATTTTTTTTTTTTAAAATAGTGTTATATTACTTTGGAATTCCATGCAAAACGAATTGAAATATCAGTCGAGGACCCCATTAAAAAACCAAAAGAGCTCTAAATTTCGTAAGTGAGTGCAAAAAAGTGTTTTTACATTTTGGAGAGTATAAAAGATTCGGCACCAAAGAATATAACACTCCCACTTATTTAATGTACATTAGATAAACAAATGGAAAATTTTTATGCGAAAAGCTAAGACTTGGTGAAAAAGTAGTTTTGGTAAAAAAAATATTTTTTTTTTTCACGAAAAACAAAATTATTTTGAAAAAAATTAAATAAACCCAAAATTTTTGGTGAAAAAAAATGTTGATGAAAAAAAGTTTTTGGTGAATTTTTTTGATGCAAAGAAAAATTTTTTGATGTAAAAAAAATTATGGAAAAAAAAAAATTTTTGGTGAGGAAAAAATTGATAATAAAAAATTTGATAAAAAAAAATTGCTGAAAAAAAATTGATGATATGATAAAAAATATTTATGAAAAAAAAAAAAATTGATGAAAAAAAAAATTGATGAAAAAGAAAACTAATGAAAAAAAAAATTGATTAAAAAAAAAAAATTGATTAAAAAAAAAAAATTTATGAAAAAAAAAATTGATGAAAAAAATTTTTTTTTTCGTTGAGAAATAGTTATGTTACTTTTTATTCACCAGCTGGTGAAAATCGGATTTATTCACCACGAGGTGAATTATTATCCAAGTTACAAACCCAAGTTATTAAAATTTTTGGTTTTAAGAAAATGAAAATAGTGCTTCTTGTTTTCTTTTTCGTTAATTGTTAGCTTATATAGTCAAACTGAGGTGAAG